>VXBZ01002206.1:113639-134582 GCA_013399135.1 Heliornis fulica
TATAAAGGGAGACTGTATATGGCAGTTCAGATGTGGTGGGCCCTCTCTGAGAGCTGGCATTATGCTGTGTCCATCCTTGAACTAATCTACTGAAGTGAAGGGAATGTTTTTATGCAGATTGGGGTTCTGACTGTGCCGGTTTCGGCTACGGACAGAGGAGAACATCATGTTGCACCCAGGAACTTTGCATTTGTGCATCTCTCGCAAGTGCACTGTTTTATAGTGCACTCTGAGGGTTCCCTTGTTGCTGTACATTTTGTGGCAAATGTTACACATTATCCCACCGTTGCTCACTGAAACACTGTTGAACATGAGGGATCCTGGGACATCAGTGCCCATACCTACAGCTAAGGCAGGGGCATCTGCTTTGTGGGCAGATTCCCCGCTGTCACTTGCCCCATCGACGTCGTCCAGGAGAATGCCCTCATCGCTTCCTGCATCAGACTCTCTTGAGGAATGGATGCTGCTGCTGGATTGGATGCTGGAGGTGGTGCTCAGGTCTAGGACCATATAGTCTTCCGACATGCCCCTGCCATACCCATTCATATGGGAATCCTCAGTTCCAGCAGGTGAGGAGGTGTCTTCCCTTATGTCGAGCCCCATCTGATGCTGAGTGCCATATATCTTCACCAAAAATTCATCGCGGAGGTCCTTACTAAGAGAAGGCTGTGAGGTGTCCAGGCCCATGTCATCCAGTTCTTTGGTCAACAGTTTACGGTGCAGGTTTATGTTAGCACTGTGTCTGGGAAAGCAAGAGGGAAGGGAGAAAAGGAAAAATGTACAGTATTTTTGATTAAACATGCAGTCATTAAGCACCAAGATAAATTCTGACTTATCAATAATTTATCATAAAAATATCCCCATCCATGTTTCTTGAAAAAATCAGTCTTACTATATATACTGCAGCCTTGCTACATACATTTATGAATTGAAACATAAAAATAAAACAAAACAAGCAAATGAACATACATCCTCGTATTGCTTTTCTTTTCAGCTACTGCTCCTCAACATTAGTCCCCAGCAGCAGCTACAGCCCTTTTATTTGATATTTACAAAATAATAAATTGCACTAACAGAAAACGCAAAATGCTCTTCTTAGTTCCCGAATCCCTGCTGGCCTTCCTAAAAGCCTTGCTTCAAGAGAAAATATTATTAATATATGAAATATCTGTGTGTGTTTGTATCTGTGTCTATCTCTAAATCCATATCCTTATATATTTATACATACATATAAATATATTTTATATATATATATGTACTCTCATAACTGTGTAAATGAAATATATGAGTTACAAGAAATAAAGGTAACTGAATAATACATAGTCAGAGATTCTGATTCTGAAATTTAATTCTGGTATAAGGAATTCCAAATCAGGCCAAACCAAGCTGGAAAAGACTTGCAGGATTTAGGAGAACAAGTCTCTGAAAATCTGCATTTAAGTTTCTGAAAATCTTAGCCAAAGTCACTGGTTCTATCCTTCTGGGAGGGCACTGCCACTCCTCCCTGTTCCCTTTCCAGTACTGTGTCTGATGCAGAGTTGACTAAAACATGCAGTGTAATTTCCAGTAAAAAAACCAAAACACCCCTACTAATGGAAATGAGAATTTTGCCCCAAATCAATCAAAACACTTAAGCATGGGCTTTGGTTTCAGTTTGTGCTGAAGTCACTGTGGGTGCTCAAGAGACACTGGGAAAACCTGTCACTGACGTCAGTTTTCTTTGCACCAGATCCCAAGAGCCACAAGTTAAAATATTCTCAAGTGTTTTACAGTGTCTGGGGCTTTGTTCTCAAGAAATAAAGCTCTACATTTGCGAACAATATAAGCCTCTGGGTTAGTAACTGCGTAAAACAGCCTATTATTTTAAATACTGCATTCTACTCTCCACTTTTAACATTGGCTTTATTCATCCATTGCAGTAGAACCTCACTGATTTGTAGCAGTGTCAGGAAACCCTCTTTGAAAACTGCATTTTCTGAATTGACAATGCAACCAACAAACATTATGGACATCAAAGACATCTGAAGACCACAGAACACGCTCATTTTGCTGAAGTGCTTAATAATATGAAATCAGCATAAAGTTTTCTTTACTAGAAAACTTTTGGGTTCAGTATTCAGAATGTGCAACATTGCTGAGGAAATGACAAATATTTATTGTTTCTTTGGAGGGTGACTGGATTTTCAAGTCAGTAAAGAAAGAATTAGCGAAGTTCTACTGCATAACATTCTTTGCAAGCTAAGGACCCAAACCCGCAATTTACAACATGCAGACTCACCAGTCTGTCTGCCCATTATAAATTGCAGATCAGAGCCCAAATGTAGAGGGAAAAGAAAGAAGGTGGGGGGAAGAGGGGGTGGAGAGAGAGAGAAAGAGAGTTTTAGCATAGGAATACTTTAATTTGCAAAAAAGCACTGGGTATAAAATTGGCATGGGAAGGCATAACAATGATCAAGTATTTTACAGACATTCAGGTCCTACAGTAACAAAAAAGGGAGAAGGGGAACAATAGCTATTAGCAATATTTCTGTATTGGAAGCTTTTGTTTTATGAAACCCTTTGAAACATACCTCTCAACCAGCTGAAGTCCCAAACATGGTACAGCAATATAATGCAGATAAACAAGGAAAATGCAAATGTAGGAAGATTAAAGTGATGTGGAGTTAATTTCTGCAATTGTGTATCACTTATGTTGCAATTCATCTATCTGTTGCACATAACTTACAGGAATAAACTAAAAAAAGTTAATAGAAGCGATCCGTCCCACTCACCTGCAAATACAGGTAACTGTTCTCTAACATAAAACTGATACTGAACTGCAGTTTAATTGAATTGTGTCTGCTTGGGATGCAGTTATTCTAGTAAGGGGGGAGGATCCAGAATGGAAAATTTCTCTCCTAATGAGAAGCAGTTGAGAGGTATGGGTAAGGGCAGAAAAAAGTGGAGAGTATTCCTTGTTTTTCTCCCGCATGGGAAATACTCCTTTCACACAAGCAAGTACAGCACCATTGCTTTTTTTGAGGCACAGAAGTGTAATTATGCATATCCCCACACTGCACTTAGGAAGGCTGAGCTTACCTTGTGATAAGATCAGCTTTCTAATCTTTTGCTAAATTGAGATCACAAAAGAGAGAGAGAGGAGACGAGAAAAGAGAAAGGAGAGGGAGGGAGGGGAGAGAGAGAAAGAACAAATTCACATTCCAATCCAGACATATCTGGTTTAAAAAAAAAAAAATCTGAATCCAATAAAATACTGACTTTAAAAAAAGTCTTGAATGTGAAACTGCTTTTTGTCAACTGTAATCTCGGTTACACTGTTGTTCTGATGGATACTGACTCAACCACACAATATGAGAAACATAAAGCAAATTAATCAAAGCATATTCATAGCGTCCCCATTATCACCCACAAATGAGTTCTGAACAGATGCATGCAGTGTGCACATAGATGAATGATAAACAGTCATCCTGGCGGTCCCTTGCCTTCCTGGTGTCAAATGGCAGACAGCTCCACATAAAGTTGCTAAGTGCAGTGCAAGAAACACTTACTCTGAAGGCCTGTCCACACTGACCACTGTTATTACATGACCATTAAAGCACATTTCTGCTTATCATCATAACACTAACTGCAAACTGCTCACAAAGTGCTCATGTGCTTACTTCTTATGATTTCTCTCCCTCTCTCTGCTCCTCGTTCTTCTGGTATGGGAACTTGTGGCAGAGCAGAAACTAGTCAGGATAACTAACAGTTGTTTCCACACATTTTCACTTACTATTTCCTTGGTTTGCTGCTGAGAAAAACAGCAGCCAGGCATGCACTGAAAATAACTTCAGCATTCACTGAATGAAGAGATAAGAATAAATTACCGTGGTAAAGAGGGGCTGTGGAGGCCCAGATGGACAGAGGCCAGTCTGAGAAAGACCAGTGTAAGGATGCAAACCCTGCTGATGATGCTGTGATAAGGAGAGATGCCTCCCTTATTCAATTCTCACTTACAGCAGTGGCAATCAGTAATCAAGTTAAAGTATGTACCAGCCCGTAATATCTGTCAGGCAAACGATGTGCAGAAATGTGTGGACAAGTTCTGGCACTCTGCTCAGTAGTGTCCCTTTTCCGCTGTCAGCAGTACTGTTAGATTCTCCTAATATAATTACATTGACTTTTATTCAATTAAGTGCCATTCCTAGCCTTAAAAAAAAAGCTACTTTATCAATTGATTCAGGTGTAATGCAATAATAAAGATGAACTCATGGCAGTGCATTAGCTCTGCTGTTCATAACTTCTGAACATAGGTTCATTCATAGCAGTCGATTTCCATTATGCAACCACAGTTCAAAAGAATTGATCCTTTTACATTCATTTCTTAATCTATTTCACTTGTGTTTAATACTCTGCCTAAATATCACATACAAAAACATTCTGGTAGGGATGAGAGGAACAAATTGTGAGGAAAAAACCCCATTTATTAGGACACTGAAGTTTTGAATTCTTATGACAAAACCAAAGTCATAGAGGATAAAACCTTTTCAGAATTAAGAATACTGTGTGCTGAAGCTACCAGCAACACGTTTCCAGTAGCTGAACAATCCCTGGGTTAAGAGGGAAGGAAAAATAGGTTTTCATAGACACATCAGTTGAGAGTGATGGGAGCTTGACCCTGCACCCCTTTCCCAACTGCTGCACAACTAAACAAAGCATTGGAGCCTGAAGCCCAGACTGGGTGCCCTGGGCTGCCTGAACACTGCTCTGGAAACAGAAGGCATTTCTCACAGCTGACAGCGGTGTTCCCGAGGTTTGCTTTTTTTTGTGGAAAAGATGACAACAGCACTTTGTGAGGAGGAACATGTATGTAAGAACGGCTACAAATAGTGGATACATAAGACAAAAAATCAAACTAAGAAAGAAGAGCACAGACACTCTTCTTGGTGGAGACAGTGATGCATGGAGTTCACTGGGGATTGGTATCGGGTCTGGCACTGTTTCACATTATCGTTGGTGACATGGACAGTGGGGTTGAGTCAGGACAACACCAAGTGGAGTGGTGCAGTTGACACACTGAAGGATGGGATGCCATCCAGATGGACAGGCTTGAGAGGCGGGCCCATTTAAACTGTATGAAGCTCAACAAGGCCAAGTGCAAGGTCCTGTACATGAGGTAGGGCAATCCCAAGGACAATTACAGGCTGGGTGGAGAATAGGTTGAGAGCAGCTCTGAAGTGGAGGACTTCAGGGTGTTGGTGGCTGAGAAGCTCCCCATGAGCTAGCAGTGTGCATTTGCAAACCAGCAAACCAACTCTACCCTGGGATGGATCAAATCAAGGGTGACCAGGTCAAGGGAGGTGATGTTGCCCCTTTACTCTGTTCTTGTCAGACCCTGCTTGGAGTACTGTGTCCAGCTCTACTCAACATAAGAAGGTGATGGACATGTTGGAGCAGGTCCAGAGGAGGACCACGAAGATGATCAGAGGGTTGGAACTAGATGATCATGGGGGGTTGGAACTAGATGATCTTTAAGGTCCCTTCCAACGCAAACCTTTCTGTGATTCTATGAAAGGCAGAAAAGAAAGAGAAGCAGTTATGGACGAGGAAATTTTACAAGGGAGATGTTATAGGGAAAGGCAAGCACTGGCAGTTGCCAAAAAGAATACAGTTTTGTTTATGGGCAGAAATGAAGCTATGGAAATTGTTTTTCAGGTGGAAAGGCAGAAGAAAGATATGCAAAGAAGAAAGGTAGTATTACGAATACTAGCCAAGCTCATATTATCTTTCCTCTTGATAATCTGCATTAGTATTTCTTTGCTTCTCTCATCCAGTGCTGGTCTTCCTTGTTTTTTTTTTGTTTTTTTTTTTTGGGGGGGGGGAAGATGTACTCAGTCTTAAATTGCTGCAGTTGTTCCTAGACCCTCTACTCCATATCCAATTGATGTATTCTATCCACATCCAACTCTTTGTCACCTACTTTGTCAATACCAAATCCTGGCAAGTCCTCTACCAGCCTTCAGCCAATGCTAGCCACCTTGTCATCCATTCACCCGCTCCTCCCCATGGCACCTACAGTTTCTACCTTCAGTTCCATGATGTAATTTACAATGCCACTGCCCCTTCCTCCACTGAATACTGCTCCCAAGTATGTGTAAACTGTGTACCCTGAGTAAGATGATGCACAGCTTGGTCAGAGTAATTTATGCCAGTGATTTAATCACAGCCATCAAACAGGCAGAAAAATCATGAGGCAAGATACGCCAAAATCAGCTGAGCTTCAGCTTGTCATGGCTCCATTGTTCCTCATTCCTGAGCCAGCTAAATTGAGGCCATTTCTGGTGTCCCTTGCACTGGAGTTGCTGCTGTATCTGCAAAAAAAAACCTTAAAGAACCTAAATGAATGGCAGAGGTGTGTGTGTGTATTAAAATATATAAAAAATCCTTTAAATGACTCTCAACTTGTTAGACTGCTATGAAAATGAGATTTGATCCTGGCAATGCAAATGCTGCATAAAGACAGGTGATGAATGAAATCTTCCCAGCAGAAGGATAAGGTCAAAAGAGCTTAACTAAAGGTATATCTCACTGAGGTCCAGTTACCAGCACTACTATGTCCTAGGCAACAAGGGATGGCAAAGAGGGATAGTTCTGAGAAACAAAATTACTTTTTGTGTTAAAGAATGTCCCGATGTCTGCTTAGCTCTGTACAAGTCATATACCCCTAAAAATGAGAAGATTATTTTCGTAAGATGTTTTGAGTGTTTGTAGCAAGGAAGTTTTAGAAAAGTCTAGTTTATTTTAGGAGGCCCCATATGCCCGATTTTTTCACATAACTTCTTCTTTCAAGTTACTATTAATGCATTAGACATATGGTGCACAAAAGTGTGGGGAGAGTGCTCACCAGAGTGAGTTCAGCTTTCTGAATTCTGTGATCTTAAGAATGGATCAGTGCTGCTGTAGGGATGATAATTATGGTGATATTACATGTGAAATTTTTGGTTGTGATGAAGCAGCAAGGCTATTTCATCATCTCTAAGTTCACCACTGCCCTTTCAGACAGAAGTTCTGGTGGCAGCACAAATGCAGAGTGGTAAAGCAACAACAGCAGTTCTCTGACTGTGGGCATGATCCTGCTAGTGGTAGTATTTTCCTTCCTTTGTGAATTTCATGGAAACATTCTTCCATAATTAGAATTCATTGTCAGTTCCACCCCAACTACTACTAGCAAGCTCCTTTAGTGAGAGATACACTATGCATCAACAGAAGAAAGGGGATTATAAGCCTAGGAAATATAGTCAATTAAACGTACATGCCATTTACACAGCTCATAAATCCAGATGAAGTTCTCTTCAGCAGTTTCTTTCTACACATGTCAATGAATCTGATTTTGTTAATTTACTATGCATTTGTTGGATAGAAAAATGTAATGGCCACTTTATTTTAGATTTTTTTTTTTTAAATTTAGTAATTCTTTTCATTTCTTTTTGGAGTGAATGAGGAGGAATTTATCAGAATAGAATTTGTCCTGGCATAGAAATTGGAATATATTTTGTTCACTATTCAAGGCCAACTTTGGATGTACCTATGGCTGCAGTCCGGCCTGCACTAGGACAAACCTCATCTTCGATGCACACAGCACAGCTGGGGAATTTGGATGATAAAGAGTGTTCCACTTAAACTTGAATGTTACATAGAGTATAAAACTGCATGAAAATTTGGGTTGAATGTGTCGTTCCCAGTTTAGGGCAGGGCTGGTTGTTGAAAATTAAACACAAAGTATTATTTTCTTAATTTTTTAGCAACACAGAAGTAAGATTACACTTAAATATTAAGGAGATGAGAGAAAAAGAGTGAAAATTATATAAGAGAATAATTGCTAGGGCAGTCAGTTAGAGGGTAAGGAAACCCATTTTCCAGTCCTTGATGCAGTCAAACAGAAGGGCCAAGCCAGCCCAATGTCCAGTTGAATGTCCTAACTATTGTCCCCTTCTTCCTCGGCTTACTGTACATGGAAAACTTCGACTCAAACTCAACGTTCACTGTTTAATGAACATTAATTAAATTTAATAAAAAAAAATTCAGAATTCATTAAAATTATGAAATGAATAATTTTAGTATTTCCAGTTGTATCCTGCGACATCCTTTCTTCCTATGTTTCCAAATAAAATAATATCCCCATCTCCTATTCTTCAAATGTTCTGAAAATGCCTTTTCTCTAAAATATATGATTTATCAAAGTAATACACCTCAGCCCTATCACTCTAACACTGCAAAGAAATCAAAGACAGAAGGCCACAGCAGGAGGCCATCAGTCTTTAGGCAGCTTTGCATGAAGATACCATAAGTGATCCCAGCATTAATTAATACAATAAAATTGAATTTTGGAGACTTAATGCATTAAAAGTCAACATTAAATTATTTACTATTAAATTCTTTCTAAGTAATAGTAGTTTGGGTTTTTTTTTTTTTTTTTTTTTTGGTGTTGGGGGGGGTTGGAAGAAGAAGAAAGAATCTAACATTGGATTACGAAACCTGAAATCACACAATCGTCAGCAGGTTGAAGGAAGTTCCATTACAAAATCAGAGGCCAGACCACATCTGTCCAGTGGTTGAAGTATGGATTGGCAAACCTCTTATTAAAGTTGGATATGGAAGTAACCTCTCAGGTTGCACAGGCCCTATATACGATACCCTCCTGCTATAGTTTGTTTAAAAATAATCTCTGTCATTTTAGTTTAAATGGTCACAAACAATGAAACTTTGATTATTCCTCCCATGAGACTTATTCCACACCTATCCTCAGCTCAGTATTCAGCCTACATTTTTACCTATAATGGTACATGAAATACAGAGTTCTCTTTGTTTCTCTCACCTCAAAGGCTACCAATTAAATTTTATGGTTTTGTTAAAAATGTCACATTATCTTAATTCTAACATGATTTGCTAATATGGCAAAGTATGGTAGTCTTACCTCAATTTCATGTTCCTTTCCTGCTTATTTAAGCCTGAAACTCACAGAAAGGCTCAGAATATGTGAACATAACAGAAACCCAAAATTTTATGCTTTCTCAGAATCGCTGCAGACTAAAAGTGCTGAGTTTCACGAAGCTAAGATCAAAGAACCGGAAAGTAAGATTCTGGCTAAATATAACAGTGTACGTATTTATGAGAAAAGATGTGGCCTTAATTCTGATATTTTTTCAAGAAGGAAGAAGCAATCATTTCCCCTTTTACTTAAGAGAATAAACAATAAAACAGTTCCTGGAATTGAATTAATAATGTAAACTGTTAAAGAAATTATTTTCTTGGTTACGGTTCTAATTATGTGACTCTCATCAGTCTTTGATACAGGCGTTTTATTCTTACTGGTTTGGGGTTTTTTTTTTACAATTAGGAGGAATAATAATAATAATAAAATCCATAAATCTAAGCAAAGATAATAAAGGCTTGAAATCCTGATCTGACCTAAATGATAAAATTCACATTTATCTGAATAGGGCCAAGATTTCAGTCTGTGTGCTAGCACTTCCATGTATCTGATCATGTTTAGTTTGCCTCTAAATGTAAGGATAAAAGTAGGGACACAGGGGCTAGACTTTACAACAATGAGTGAAGACAAAATATACTACCCAATGAAACCATGGCATTTCTACATGAACAGTTTGGGTAATAACATCAGTTCTTGAGGCTTTAAATTGCATAGAATCTGAAAAATATTAACCTTTCATAGGAAGAAAATCCAAAAGGTAAAATACAGTTCAGCACCTATTAAAAAAAGTAAAAAAAACAGTGCTTATTAAATGCAGGAAATAAAGGACAAGCAAGTTCTTGCAAATTAAAGATGTGGAGCCCAGTCATTTCAATCCCTTTCAATATGAAACAAATCACTCACACTGGTCACGAAGACAGCTCCCTCTACACTCAAATTATTCACTTGAAGATAAGCTCCCATCAAACTCTTTAGGGGTTTAACTAATTTACTGCACAGATACGGCACGTCTGTTGTAATAACAGGTAGGATGTATTGGGGTCGACCATTTATCAGAATTAGACTTCTTTTTTCAATTCGCAGTGAATTATGCTGCCTACACTGCTCCTCTTTCTCAGAGCTTCCCATCCCCTTACGGCCCCTAATGTGGCAGGCAAACAAAATTGACAGTCTCATCTTGTCAACAAGGGGTGATTCTCCTGAGAAGCCATTTAACTTTGCAGAGGAAGCAATGTATTAATGTGCCTGTCCCAGGAATGTTAATCATCTTCAAGCTCCCTCTAACTTTGACATGAACGAAATCACCAAATTTGTTTACTAAATGAGTCGTAATATGCTAATAAGAGAGCATGACATATATGGTAAAGCCAAACAGATGGTTTGTTTACTCCACTTTGCAACTTTATAAATGTTGTAACTCTGAAGATGTTAGTGAGAATTATTGGTTTGTTGGCAGTGGCAAACATGCTTTTTGCATACTTAATCCACAGTTAGAGTCAGAAAACAATTTGTCATCGCCATGGAATGCATAAAAAATGTTAATGCCGAGGTGGCATTTGGGGAGGCAGGATAGCCAACTCTATGAGCAAATACGCAGGTTAAATGTGGAACTGATATCTGATGGTAATGTGTGCTACCAAATAACTTTTAATGTTAAATGTGACAGGATCAGAATTCTTGAAAGGCCCAATAATTCAGTACATACCTGTTGAGGTGTTTAGTGAGACGGTCCTTACGGTGTGAACAGAATTACACTTTCACAACAGCTGTGTGTGCTCAGAAGCATCGAGGTCATCTCGCACTCTTAATATATTACTATTGTTGTCCATTAAAGATCAAAATATATTACAAACAAAAAGCACAACCACTGGTGAACTTGCCAAAGTTACTCAGAAACTATCAAAGTTGTGTTGCAACACTTCAACCTCTCACTTTACTAGCTGTCTGGAAGCAAAACAGACTCATTACAAAATAGCCAGCACTCTTGTCTAATATCCGGACTGGTTAAGAAAGTTTAGAATAAAAAGATTTATCGTACAGAATATTTCCTAAGCGAACTAGCTCAGTGTAGCAATGTTACATGCATGGGAAGGTCATCAAACGTATGACAAAGTGCTTTGATGGAAATTACAGGTGCTCAGCACCACTAACAATCAATCGAACTGTCATAAACTGTTTCTACAATCTGCACATGCTCTATGGAAAAGTTTATCCCTGTGCAGGCAATTCACATGAGGTCCTGCATCGTAGTCATACATTAGGTCCTCATCTTCTGTGTGCTGAAGTATTTTGCTGTGAAGTATTCCTTCACACAAGGTGTATTTCCCCTTTAGAGAGACTGAGGCAACATGCAAGTAGAATCTGTTGCCAAACTGCATGAATTAATAGTTCTTTTCAAACCTAAATCATCTAAATACTGCACGATCCAAGTTTTGTAATCCAAAGTTTTCATGCTTTGTTTTGTTTTACTGTTAAAACAGCCACATGAAATGTGACAATTTTGCAAGATTTTATGGAAACAGCACCTTCAGTTCAGCATCATACTCAGGAATTTTACCAAGTTTCCAGTCTCAGTAAATGCAAAAAAAGATAAAACATACTCAACAGCTAGCTTCCCCCAGTTTGAAACCAATTATTCTCTCCCAGATACTGATGCACAGCAACACATCATGTCATGATTTGCTTCAATAGTTCATAGACTCTACTGATTTCATTGTAGGTTCAAACTCATAACTCACACACTCTCAGATCCAGTTTTGTACAATTTCAAGCTACACAGCAAACATGTAAAACATTTATTTTGGTCACAACACAATGGTAATTCTCATTCTCACTGCTTTGTTTGTCTAAAAATGCTACTCTTATTTCTATAATACCAGAGGAACTGTAAACCCAAATACAATGTGGCACTTCAACAGGGTTCTGCTATTAGTAATTTTCCATTACTAAATAAGTACCCCTTTCAGGTCAACTGATAGCTGATTATCCTATAACCTCCCTTCACTGATGTCCCATCTCCTCGGTAATTTCAATCCTCCGAGATTCTTCCATACATACTATTGTCAGTGGTTATTAAATTCTCAACTTTTTACCCATCCACAGAGACTGTGCAAAGATATCTAAGGGAAGTATGAGTTCAGCTTGCTGTCCAAGGATTATTTTGGAAGAAACATTAGCAGCTGTCCCAGCCTGGCGCTTATATCTCATTTGAAACATCTACTCATTCCTGACCAACAAAGAAAATTTCAATAAAGTACTTTTACTGGTTTAACAGCAGTGAGCTCCTGGGATTGTCAAAGTGCTCAGTCTTTTCCGAGGAGAGAAGGAATCAGCAGCTCAAATATAATTAACCTTCCATTCTCAATGCAAACTGCCACGCACAGGAGCTCTGCAGTCTATTAGTGAAGTTATAACGGCCAACAGGCAGAGGCAAAATTGGTCAAAAAGTTGGCTGCTGCTGTCATATTTTTAGAATTATGATTAATGACACTAATAATGTGGATGATTACTGATATGTGTATCTCCTGCAGTTTATCATATTGCACTGGCTGCCTACGTCCACAATAAACATGATGCTATCATTTACCTCTTTATTGAAGGCAATCCTTCTCTTGAAGGAAGCACATTCTAATTACTTTGTAATGTTTTATGTCTTAAACATTTTGCAGCTCTGGACCTTTCCAACTGCTTCATGTCTACCATTGATTAATTACAGAATGTTTAATCAAAATTTAGAACCTAATGCAGTCATTTATGAGTGTGCTGCAGTGCCAAGATAGTTAGGCTGCCGTCCCAAGCTTGGAGAGTGCTGGGTTCAAAATTAAATCCCAGAAATGTGGAAGATGCCAAAGATTTTACACTGAGTGATTTGAGTTTAAAACCTTACTTCAGTTGATGAATGACAGGCACCCACCCAAAATGTGAGGTCCCTCCTGTGAGTGTATATGTGCTAGCATGTTCCTATTACATTTTTCTTCTTTCTTAAACATCTTCATTTTTCCCTTTAATGCCATTGCTGATGCAGTTGCTTCCTAGCTCCTTTACAATCCTTCCCTGCTGCTAGAGCTCTTGCAAACACCAGTCAAGAGACTGCAGTTTTGAAGTGGTTAAACAAGTGAAAAATAATTTGCAGGGACAAATACATAAGTTTTTTTTTTAATGTGGATTTTTATAGTACTGTCATACAACCATTCACCGTTGAAGTTAAGTGTTTTTTTAATACCATTACTGAACTGCTGAAATGGATGCTAATATAGCTTGGAGTGCTAATGTCAAATACTGGTAATAAAAAAGACAGACTGCTGAATGAAATAATTTCAAGTAAAAAATAGAACAAAAGTGCTCTCACTCTCGCTCTCCACTTTTATTGAATTGGGACTGACTGAGCCAATTGCTTTAGAACTCTGTAAAACACAATTACTAGTGAGCTGACTGACCCAGCAGTGCCCCTTCTGTGACAGAAGAGGCTAAAAAGGCTGCAGAATTAGTGCTGCTCCCCTATCTGGATATCAGACCTGAGAGACGTCCGGCGCGGGATCTGTTATCCTTCCTTCTAGGACCTGCCTTCGCCCCTCATGAAATCTTGCTTCTCAGTCTTGCATAGTACATCATCTGCGTGCTTTTTCTTGAAAAGAAAGGGCTCATTTACCTTTTCTGAGTGGGAATCCAAATTCTCTTTCTATCCACTGTATTTTTAGATCTTTACCCACCAACAGAGCTATATATAGGTTTTTCTTTCACACATCCACAAACACACACACATACATACATAGATGTTTGGAGTATTTTTATTTCCACATTTTGTGCATTAAACACAGAAGTACAATGTCAGATTTATGGGCAGCAAAATTAACTGTGTCCCATTTGTATTTTCAGTTCTAAGAGGCTGAGGTGTAATTGCTTTTTTATTTTGGCATAACAAAGAAAAAGAGAGAGGGAGAGAGAGGGAGAGAAAGGAAAAAAATGTATTGAACTAGAAGCGAGCAGCACTTTTCCCTAGTTAATAAAATAAGCAATAAAGTTTGTAAAGCACTAGAATCAAAATCAGCAACATTGGAAATAACAACTTATAAAAACTTATAATTTACAGCTTATGTTTCAGACTCATATAGTTTGACGTGGATATACAGTTTAGGTTGGGGTTTTTTTTCCCTTAAAAGAAAAAGAAGCAGAAAACCAAAGTGACAGCAAAAACCATCTTTTTACAATCCTATCCTTTCTTTCCCTCCAACTGCTTTACCCCATACAAAATGAACCACACTTTACATTTATGCGTAATGCCAACATAGTCCTGAAATCTTTGTTTTTTTAATGATAGAGTACCTTTTTTTAAAATCTAAACCTCTTTCATTTCTCTTCCAGGTCCATTTATATGAAGCTTGCAGGTGCCTTATGGCAAAAATGTTAAATTATTTCTTAGACAGATCTTTTTAAGTAATGCTTTTTAGGGCAAGCTTAAATGTGAAATAATCTCTTAATTAAAAAAAAAAAGTTACTTATTGCAAGGCAGACTGCTGTTTAAAAGATGTTGCTGGGAACTAGGAAGCACTGCAAAAGCCCTAGACTTTCATCCAAAGTGGTGGACTCAAGACTTCTGTCAGGAAATATTGTGTTTTCCATTCAAAGATCCACATGTGGCACCACACCTGAGATGTGTTACCTCAGGTCCCAACAGCCCATTTGAGGTACCTGTAGTGCCACTGGGAAGGATTTTTGTGTACATGCTGGATGTGAGTGAGTGATTTCTACTGTAGTACCTACAGCACAATATCACGAATACTGGTACATGTTGTGTGGCACAGCTGGCTGTCTTCTTTGAAGAGAGGCAAAGCAGAGAAGACTTAGTACTGCAGGTCAGGATCAAGGGGTGCTGAAAAGCCATGCACAGTGCTGTGCAGTGCACTTGCAGTGCTTACACAGTATGCTTGATACCGTTGAGCATTTAAGTCTCACTGATAACTTGACATCTTTTCCTACACCCTTAGCTAAACAGTCAGCAGTCTGGTTATCCTTCCACTGCACAGTATATTCCTGCAATTATAGGCTCTACTTTATGAACTTGCTATGACTCCCTGATATATTTGCTAACCACTAGCAACTTGTATAACCATGACAGGATGTCCCAGATTTAGAAATCTTGTGTTTTGGGTTTTCCTTTCCCCAGGGCCGATAAATTGACAAGTATTTTTGAGTAACACCTTTTTACTAAGACATATAAACTCACCTGTTTGTTGCAAACTCACCTTCATGCCATTGACTCAGACATTGGTGGCTACAGCAGAAGTCTCCCTGTAATTATTAAACTATCTGGGTCCACTAGTGAAGACCGATTTTGGTAAAAAGCAATAGAATAAAAATCCAAAGGAGCTTTGTTTTTCTATACTGATCACTTGCTACATAATTCTACTTCAGAAATTACTCTGTGATGGCACAAAACTTAGGAATGACTGAGTCTTTGGGATGAGGCCAATTGTAGACAATGTCTACCTCTGCTTAGATATACTGATAAGACTGACACACTATCTTCCTGCTCTAGCTTCAACTGAGATTTTAACTGAGAGTTAATTTTCTTCACAGTATGTAGTATGGGGGTGGGGTTTGGATTTATACTGAAAACAGTGCTGATAATTTAGAGATGTTCTTGTTATACAGAGATGTTTTTGTTATTGCTGTGCAGTGCTTACACAGAGCCAAGACCATTTCTCCTTCTCACACCACCCTGCCAGCAGGATGGCTGGGGGTGCACAAGGAGTTGGGACAGCTGGCCCAAACTGACTAAAGGCATATTCTATACTGTATGATGATCAGCTTATAAGGTGTGTAGCTAATAGGAAGGACAAAGGTACAGTGGCATTAGGAGTGCTGGCAATTTTCTTTCCAAGTAACTGCTATGTGTGATGGAGCCCTGCTTTCCTGCAAGGAAAGGGGTGAATGAATTCCCTGTTTTGCTTTGCTTGTCTCTGTGCCTTTTGCTTTATTTATTAAACTGTCTTTATGTCAACCTAGGGGCTTTCTCATTTTCACTTTTCCAGTTCTCTCTCCCCCATCTTGCTGTGGCGTAAGTGAACAAGCATCTGTGTGGTGTTTAGGGTAAAACTGTGACACCTCTAAAACTGTTTTGTAGCTATTTGGTGTCATCTACACCTGGTCATTTTGGTCTTTTAATTTTTTTTCCTCATGCTGGGTTATTTTTTCTAGGTGATTTCTAGGACGTGGTTCAACAGTTTTCTTAATTCCAGGCTAACCCAATTTTAATTTGCCTGTGTCCCAGTGCAGTCACTCAGTTCATGTTCTAATGAATAAAATGGCTCAATCCTAGAAGCAGGAGCATCAACATCATTCAAGGGAGAAGAAAATGGCCTCATACACAATCTCTGGGTAGGCCATAAGATCTGATCTATTTTCCCTCTTCAGATAGATTCTCTTTTCAGACATACAAGATCAGCTGACAAATCAATGCATCATGTATGTATATATGGCAGCATCTGCCTAGCTACTTAGTGTCCCTCTCCTTCAGCAAGAGCTGTAACTCCAAAGATGGGCAAACACTGGCATAGATTCCTGCTGCTGCCACAATTCCTGCCATAGGTATGTCTCCATCTCCCTTTCATTACTTCTCCCCAGACTCTTCCACCTGAGAGTACTATATCTCTCAGTTTGCTGTGTCTTGTTTCATTTTCACCCATCCAGGCTTTTGGGAGTAGTGCCCTGGTACTACCTTCAGTCTGTAAAGTAGAGCTTCCTCCACTGTAGCAGAAGTCTTACACTCTTCTGCTGTTAACATTTAAAAGCACTGCTAGAACAGCTTTCTCTGTGGGAACTAGCACAGGTAGGTAGTTTTTTTACCCCACTTCTAAAGGTCTCTAGGGAAGGTGGGACATCTCTGTGTATAGAGAACATCTTTACATTTACTCAGATAAGTGGCAAATACTTAATTTTGCCCCACCCTCTGGAGAAGAGTATTGGTTCTTCCAGTTATTTCCTAGGGCAACAAGGATATCATGAATAAGCATTCATGTTCCCAGTCCTGTCCTCCCAAATAACTTCTTTCACGAAATGCAAAACACACAGAACCTGCACTGGAAACTTGGACAAAACACATTAAACATTTACATTATTTGTCACAACATATATCAAAGATAAATATTGCTCAGTGTATGCTTTAATTCTGGATACTATTCTCAATGATTTACTCATGCTTACCAGCTATCTTAATCCTGGTGTAGCATTTTATTTAAATAACTTTTCATGCCACTTAAAAGTCCTTGACTTTGCAAGTTGACACAAAAAATGAGACTTCTTGCCCTGTACAAGAAACTATACTCTTACTTTCAGAGTGATATAATTTTGTGTACCAAAACTGAGTAAGCACTAATGAAGGAAGCAGATAGTTTTAAAAACAATTTTAAAACTACAACCTCCAACTCAAACCCAAAACAAATTGATATGTGGGAAAATACCTTCCTCCATGCTGGAGCTGATCCTGCAAATCTTTACTCATATAAGTAGCCTCCTTGGGGCTTGTTTTAATTTATTTCTTTACTTTTAAATAAAAATCTTATGAAGAAATTAGTTCTATGCATTTTTAATGCATAGTTTTAATGCTGCTTCTGTTCACATTGGTTTGTATGCAATGTGACAGGCAGTCTGTGTTGAACATGACTACTCATGGAAGACTTTAGTTCTGTGTTAGGGGCAGCCCAAAATCTTCGTTTATGATCCAGGTTCTCTTGGGTAAGGAAGAGTTGTGTGAATATTAGGTGTAAATATGTTTGTATTTTAAAAAAATGTATAAAGTAGCCCTTTTGTCTCTTGACAAATGTTTCATCAAACACCTAATGTCTTAAAACCTGATTTTCTTTTTCTTATTGGAGGAAATTCAAGCTGTATATGACAGTTAATTATATTAGGGGAAATACAGTAATAGTTACCATGGGCTGGTGTGAAATATCTTATTTCTTGGAGCTATCTGTTCCTAGAACTGAGTGCATCTATAGAAAATTATTTTCAAAAATGTTATCTGCAGAAGACTCCAAGCATATTAGGATGATGAAAAATTGGGTGCTGTTGTGTCAAGGAGGTGATAACAGGAGGCAGGTAGCAGCTTTCTCACATCTTCACCTCCCTTGATAATGTATGCAGTGGCTCATCATAGGTAACTGATGTTAATTTATTCAAGCACACCTGTACAGGGCTGGAAGTCAGGTAACCAGACGAAAAGTATGTCTCTGCTTTTTCAATACAGCTACCCAGAGGCCTATATCTGCACAAATTTAGTTCTGGAGACATCAGCATGTTTTAATAAACCACCTACAGATGTCTTGCTCCATACAAATCAAGGAGTTTACATGTTTAAATCTGGACTGATTTAACTAGCAATCAAGTGTCATGATCACACTTGGCACCAATAGTTGCCTCATATTTATTTATAAGTCACCCTAAGCAGATAGTATTTTGTTTTTAAATTAATTCATGGAGCTCAATCACCCTTCTGATCTTGTGGAACAACCCCCCCCTTCACTTTACAAGAAAATATAAGGCAAATCTGAGCAATTAATAGTCCTACTTTAGTACCAGAAAGTCAAAGTGGCAAGTTCCTGCTTTATTCCTCTGAACAGGCACACTGAGAATTAATTTATTTTGCATACACTGAGAGAAAGAAAATGTGGTAATATATTGGTACTAATGCTGCTTCTCAGGTAAAGGAACACAGATTGCAATAGCGCCAGTACTGAGGTGAAACGGATTTACCATGCACTAAGGCTGATGGAGATGATGGCTGTATTTTCCTGAATATCTAACAATAGTTTCTCAACAACAGTTACTGAAGGCAGAAGATCCACCTATCTGTCGATTAGTGTTTTTGACCATAAACATGCTCTTAAAAGTGAGAGGCAGAAACAAAGTCAGTGGCTCTAAGGTTGACCTTCCACATGTTCACTTCTGCATGGGATCTCCAACACAGACTCTTAGCTGAAACTCAGGCAGGAACTATTCCTTCTTCCCATCTCCATGTCTTATCCACCCCTCAGGATCACTCCCTGAGCAGCTGCACCTCAATGCTGGCTTCAAGAACCAACCACACCCATCTCTTCGTAAGGCAAAGTCAGTATCTACTGGTACAGGACTCACAGGCAAGGTTGGGAATCAGATCTCAGGGGAATCTAACTCTTTCAACCCATTCACAGGACAGATGTCCTCTGAGTCCAGAGAGAATTCATTTAAAAAGGACAATTCTTTCCATTCAAGTGTAAAGTTCTCACAGGTACTTAGTGTCTTCCCTTCTCTCTTTTCCATCTACAAAATTATTTGGAAAAGATGTCTTTTTGTTCAAAGGAGGCTTATGATTTTGCTTCTGATCATTGACATATTTTTTAATACAGTCTCTTTTTGCTCTTATTTGCTCTCATTTGCCTTCTTGCAAAAAGATCTTCCCTTTAGAAGAAAGGACATCTGTAGTAAATACAGAAACAGAAATGGATGAACAGATAATTAATGGAGTGGCTGGTGAAGAATGGAGAAAAAAAAGTGGTTTTCATAAGCAAAGTGCTTCCAGTAGACAGACAGACTTCTCTCTTTGGGGAAATGATCAAAGATACAGGTATGTATAAGGTTTATTTGTTGAGAGATGTTACTTGGAGCTTAGAAGGTGATGAAAAAAGGGCCTTTTTAAAAATCTAGGCTCAGTGGAGCTTGAGTATTCAAAATCAATACTGTTGAATTTTTAGAGAAGAAAACAGAATTGCTGGGACATTGACAGTAAGTTCCAGGATTCTGCTTTTCTTTCCTCCTCCCTGTGTTGAAAAAAAAATGTGTGAGGTGGGACTCCTGAATCTTCTGGTTATCTTGACCTTAATTTACAAGGAATAGCAGTGTTTAGTCAAAGATCTCAGAAGATACTCCGACCTCTCTGGCAGAAGGATATATATGAAGGACTTGACCCTGGCACAAATGATATAGGAATGCTGAAGCTGGATTTAGCCAATACGAATTTCCACAGGACACATTCCAGGAGAGAAGGTAGTAACTGTGACATGGATCAAAAGCCTTCCTTCAACCAAAGCAGCACTCTGCTCCTAACATGATCTGCTGCCTCTGGTAAGCACAACTACGCACCACAAGCCTACCCCTGCAAAGCCCCATTCATAAGAGTTACACCCACTGTCAACAATTTGGAATTTTGTGTATATAAAAACACAAAAGCGGGGAATGCAAACTTTGATTAAATAGAATTGCACTGGAAAAAGTCTTAAGACATATCAGCTGGTTCTAAAGGAAAACTAAAAGGATCAGAGAATGTTACTTATCTCCATGTAAGCTTCTGTCTTTTTTAGAACATAACTAGAGTTATGAGTTAGACTTCTAACAAGTTATAATAGGATTAACAGTATCATTAATACAATGCTTGTAGCATGATTAACAAAATAACTAAAAATTAATAACTTCGCAAGACTCTATAAGCTATGGGATAGCTAGCACACTGATTTTGTTATGAAGATAGTAGTGGAAAATATTTAATTTTCAGAGGAAAGAAATTCTAAGCATCTCTAGCTAGTGACTCACAACACAAACAAATCACATAGACACTTTATAATGTGTCCAAACCAGAATACAAACACATGAAAAATACTACAGAAAAATTATTATTGTGTAGTTTAGGTAGCTATTTCCTATTTCTTCTACAGCAATTAATAGCAAAATGCTTGTGAGCTTTTAAGCAAAATTGATTTAAGTGGTTGGAAGATGTTCTCACTTTGCAATGCTATTAATTTAGTCATCCAGCTATCTTTGAGGTACTCTCCATGATCTGAAAAGATTGTATACTTAGGTATACTTAGGCAATGATTATCTCTAAAAAAACCCTGTATATATAAAATGAATATCAACAAAAAAATTAAAACCAAATCAAATTGAAAAATCTTTAACGTATTTAAACAGTTTTGGGGAAAAAACAAAACACCAACACCCCCCCC
>VXBZ01002206.1:134906-196270 GCA_013399135.1 Heliornis fulica
AGAAATATCGAGAACCATAAATAAGAGTATAACTTGGTTCTTTCCAGGCTCCTGCAAACCAGGAGTGCTAATGAACTTACAAAAATATTAAGGCTCAATGGGCACAGAAACTCTGCCACACATTTAAATTTTCTGAAGTGTATAACCACGCTTAACTCTCTGCATTTAAAGGATATTATAAGCCTACTAATTTATTTTGTCCCAAGTGTAACACGCAACTGAAACACTCTGAATGTGGAACACACTGGTGGAATGATATAAACAGATATATAAGATATACAAGTATTGTGCCTTACACAACCTAAAATATGTAAAAAATAATTTTACCTTTAANAAGATGTTCTCACTTTGCAATGCTATTAATTTAGTCATCCAGCTATCTTTGAGGTACTCTCCATGATCTGAAAAGATTGTATACTTAGGTATACTTAGGCAATGATTATCTCTAAAAAAACCCTGTATATATAAAATGAATATCAACAAAAAAATTAAAACCAAATCAAATTGAAAAATCTTTAACGTATTTAAACAGTTTTGGGGNCAGCCTGTCTTTTAAGTTGTTGAAGCAGATTTTTATTTTATGGTTTGCTTTTAATATGTGTAATAGGAGTATCCTACATAGTTTACAAAATATTTTCAAAATGTGCACTTTTTTAATGTTCTTGTCTCAGAAATATTTTATGTATGTCATCACTTATCTTTCTTAGAACATATAAATCTTCACTATGCTATATTTATTATTAGTATGATCTATCAGTGGATTCCTGCTGAAATTTAATATATTGCATAAAGTTCAAAATCATGAAGCTAGCCACTTCTTACTTTACATACTGAGCGCAAAGCTCTTTTGCTATAGTACATGATTGACTTTCATACTGTGACTTTTTGCTTGGTATGTGAATGACTTCATAATTCACTTGAGGAAACAAGACTAATTCTTGACTAACAAAACCTGTTCAATTTCAGAATCCGAAAGGGGTTGTATATATCCAAACTTAGCATGGACTATACCATTAACTCACGAAGTTATGAGAATCTCCCAAGAAAAGATTCTTAATTTAGTTTTACCTGCTTCATGCCCAGTAGTGTCATCATACTGAAATGCAGACTTTCTAGATTGTCCTTCTTAGGTGTTTTGAACTTGTATTCTTATGTTGATTTCTATTTTTCTGCTTAGTGATTTCATAAATGGCAACAGAACGTGAGATATTTGGAGACTCTCCTCTCCATGTAAATTGTGAAATTTGGCTCCTTTGTAGCTTCAACACTAACTTGCTTTCATTTTATCTGACATGATATATTCATTTTCAAACCACATCAATTTCAAGGGAAAATAAAATAGAAGCTGTGTGTGAAATGTTTAGCTTGGTTTAATTTCCTTCTTGTGTCTGCTGAATTTTTACAACTTAATGAAAAAATATGAAACACAAGTAAAGCAAAAGCGATGACCCAATCTCACCATCTCTCCACGAACCAGACAGGTTTGTTATGTGACAGTATGATCATCATCACATGTGAGGGCTTTTATCCACAACTATGAAATAACTGTGTTATCCTATCACCTTGACAAATTCCATTTATATTACATTTTTCTCAGGAATCAAATAGTATAGGGTATGAAAAAAAAATTATCTCCCCTCTCCACGCCCCCCTCCCCCACAAAAAAACCCACCTAAGAGTTTAAGGACCAGCTGCTTCTGTTTAAGCCCAACTGTTTCAGTATTGATGCAGCATAACTAAGACATGATGTCATCTGAAGGGCAAGCAGAATTTACCCTGGTTGATATTAAAAATATGTAGGGGTCTAGCCTCTCCTCTTTGAGTGGGGATGATTCCCATCAGCAGGGAAGGGACCTTCTTACATGCAGAAAAGAATGTAGACTAACTGACCACAGTGGATAGAGAGGGTGTGTAAATTCTGAAGAAAGACTCTATTTTCTTAATATTTACTTTTCTTACTACAACATAGCAGCTAGTTTTAAAAATAGAACAGGAGAAAGAATAGTCACCTAATTCTTCCTGTGTGCTTTTATATAACTCTGTGGGGATAGAAATAATTCTTTTATTCCACTCCTTCCGTTCTCTCCCTCCATCCATTCATTCAACTGCCCATCCACCCCTTCCCTCCTTCTTTGTTCTATGGTTTGATATGCATGCATGAAGGTATTTGTATTGTATATAATTTACTGTATATTTAATAGAAGCTTTTCTTGTTTTAAAAGCTGCAGGGAAAAGAAAATAAATGTAATAAAACCTTCAGCTCACAAACAAGCACAATACACATGTTCACAAGCATGCAGAAAGAATAATGACATTTATTATCTAGCCAGTCACTTAAGAGGATGGCACAATATATACTAATCTGAATGCCAAGCAACAATGAAAATCTTAAAGTGATAACACTCTCTCAATGTCATGAGAACACAATTGTCACTTGCCATTACTGTGCATCTCTCTATTTCTTCATATACCCTAAACTGCCTATTCTTACATAATTCAACACATTTAATAATGTAGAAAATCAATTAATATTTACTGACCTGTCTCTGCTTCTCCGTGATGGGAACGCAGCGTTACAGCCAGCCACTGTGCAGACATGCATCTCTTTTAAATGAACATTTCTGTAGTGAAGCTTCACACTGTAGGAACTCTTGAAACTTTTCTTGCACACATAGCAGATCTTGGGGTCTGGGCTGGAGCACATTTCACCTTCTGGGGAGAACTTCTGAGGGCTGCTGTAGTTGAATGTAGAAGCAAAACTTTCATGAAGGGCAGCCATACTGGCACTGCCTCCATTGTATAGTCCATATTGGCTCATGTAGAACATATCATATGTAGGGTCTGTATACTCTTCTTTCACCTTAATGACATCCTGGTTGGAAGAGTCATTGTGGTTTTCATCTGGTCTGTCACTATGCATCACAGATTTTTCACCAGGTTCGTGGAGGTGGTCATCACCTTCCATAGATTCCTCACATAATTTGGGCTCTGATGACTCTGACTCATTTTCATAGTCTCTTTCGTGCTCTTGGTCTTCTGATGTCATGCTGTCTGCCCTTCTTATATCTGGTCTGGAAATGCATCTGCTTCTGTCACTTTTGGAAAAGTCTTTCACGGACAGGCCTGGGCTCATTTCCTCCTGAGAATGGCAGTGATTGTCATGACCAATGTCATTCACCATCGTGCTGCTGTCATTCACCTCTTCGTCTTCATCATCAAACTCATCAGCAGTATCAATAACTTCCTTTTCAATTTTAACTGGCATACTTGACTTCCTTGGCTTCTTCTTGGGGGCTAGGTCAGCGTTAGGCTCTGGGGTGGGCATCAGCACAGTAGGTACTGATGATTCTGAAGGAGGAGGGGCATGCTGCTCCATACTACTCACTGCTGGTATTATTGGACTAGTAGGAAGTGAGGTTGGAGGGCTCACCATCTCTCCAGGAGTAAGTAAATTTCTGTAAAAAGGAGGAACAGGCTGGACAGTCTTTAAAGCCGGGAACACCAGCTGACTGGGAAGAGGGTTCTGTAGTACAGGATCTAGAGGGGGTGTGGTGAACCCCATCGGTGGGCGCCCAGGGCTTGTTAAAGTTAGGTTGGATTTTGTACTTGCTATGACTGGAGTGGCGGCACCTGATGTAGCACGAATTAGGTCTTTGTCGCGGTTATTCCTTAGCATAGGCATGTGGAGTCGGGGATTGGGGTTAGCACTGTGGCGATTGCGGCTTCTGAGAGAGCTGAAGACCATGTTGCAGCCCTCAATAGTGCACCGGTGCTTGATTTTCAGGTGAACGGCATTGTAGTGGATTTTGAGAGTACCTTTGTCATAGAAAGTTTTGCCACATGCATTGCAAAACACTCTTCCTTTCCTGGAGGCCGATCCCATTCTCCTCATTCTGTGAATGCGGAACGAGCTTTTAGTGTGTTCTGGTTTTGATAAATCATTGACAGGAGTAGGCGTCTGAACAGGAGAGACGCAGGCTGGCTCAGTTTTGGGCTCAACATTTGTGATGCTGGTCAAAGCATTCCTGCTGGATGTTTGCTCATTCTTGAAAGGCGTAGGGGAAACCTCAGATTCACTACTCTCATTATATTCGTTTTGGGTCGTAAGGCTTGGTTCACGCAGCCTCATTGCCGGTTGTTCCAGCAGGAGGCCGTTTGGAGGCAGCCCCAGCAGCGGAGCAGAGACTGGATTTATGTACTGGAATGGAAGCAAGAATGCAAGGCTATTCGGGATGTTTTCAAAATGATGAATGCTGGAAGGGTTGCTATTTTCCAGGTGAGCAAGGAGACTTGGGCTCCTGGTGCGATTATTGCTTTCAATAAAAGTCCTTATATCTGAATCTGTCTTTGAAGATGGCACAGCCACAGCCTGCCCTTCTTTTTCTTGAATTGCCATCAGCTCCACGATGGATTTGGTTTCTCCAAATCTCAGGAACTGCTGAAGGGTAATGATCTCTTCTTCCCTAGACATGATGGCCCAGCGGTCCAGCACCTTGCCTGCAGCATCCTAGAGGCCATATCAAAGAAACAACAAAGACAAACACAAAGAAAAAAACTTATTGATTCTGCATAATTATTGAATTCAATAGAAGGTGCTCTGCTGGCTGAACATGAAACACCAAATTCAAAAAGAACATGCAAACAGCATTAATAGAACTTGACAAAAGAATGCAAACTTTCCAGCCATGCAAATGTAGTAATTAGAGTCACAGTCTAAAAAACAGATTGAGTTTAATAATGTCAGAGCAAACAAAATGTAGACCATGGGGCTCTGGGATCTAAAATTATTTCAACACTTTTATCTTAACAACAGTAACGTATGTACAGTGATACTGTTTAGTACACATTAGTGTAAAACATGAACTGTTTCTCTGCACTCTGGTGTAAAATATAGAAAATTGTACCTTAATCGATATTAAATGGTGACACTATAAGAAAAAGATAAATAAATGTATTTGATAGATTTTCTTCTTGAATACAAGCAGACATAAGACACACATGGGCCATCTCACGCGAAATTTTAATACAAAACAAAAAGTCTGAAATATAGCACATAATACTTGTGCCTTATTCCTTTAATTTCCACCCCCTCCTTTTTTTCCCCATGACAGCAATACTGAAAAAACAGATTCATTATAAACTTGCATAAAAAGGTAGAAATTGGAGCACTGGTTTTAAGCATAACTGGCAATTGGTTGTAAGCTTGCAAACTTGCTATTGTCTAGACTTAAGAGATTACTTTTTGCAGTCTTGTTATAAATGACAGTTAAAAATATGTAAAAAGTAAGCATCTGATGGATGTAGATAGCATAAATGTGTAAAAATGTTGTCTCTTAACATTGCCTTCTGATAGCAAAGGAAAAATCCAGAGAGAATACACATCAGTAATCACTAGACTATCTGTTGTTAAATATACATTAAAAAGCATTTCACACTTTCATTTTTGCTAGTAAGCATGAGATTTGCCTGAAGGTAGGACTTAAAAATTCTGCAATGTAATGTCAGGCAATCCATTCCAGCATGTATTGATAAAAACATATTAAAATACTTATATAATGAATACATCATTTTATTGGCATCTTTCCTTTCGGGCAAATGCTGGACATAACATCAACACAGTAACGATAACCAACAAGCACTGTTGCAGGCCATCAAACCAGAATTACTCCAATGCTTCCTCATGCATTAAACAGTTTGAAAGCCTTGCGAGATACTCTTCTGTACTGTCTCTGATCTTTTAAAATCCTGAATCTCAGCTTCAGAACCCTATGTGAACACTCTGGACTACACACCACTGCGAAATCCATTAGGTCTTGTTTGATATGAAGCCTGCAAATACCCTTCTCCTTTCTCCTCAGGTATCTATCTATCTATCTATCTATCTATCTATCTATCTATCTATAGTCTTCAAAGGATTAATTCATCTCTTCTCTCACGTTTTCTAAGTTACTGGAAAATGCAATTTATGCCAAATAATAAAACATGTACATATTGGATTACAGATGGGTTTATTATTTCAGTTCTGATCTATGTCTTCTCTCTGGATACACAGTTAATGACAAAGGTCAATGTCATGTATATTTCAGCACCTTAGATGCAAGGTAAGATAACACCTTAAAGATAACACCTTTAGAAAGGGTCCATATATGACCATTCACAATCAAACCTTACAAGACTCTGAAACCCTCAATGACAGTCATTTATGGAAAATCTTACCCAGCTGACCCAGATGGAAAGCTCCAGAAACCATTTCTATGCAGAAAATGTTAAGCATATATTTACACAGTAATGAATGGAACACCATGATGCAGATTCCAGTTTTGGTCTGCAGCATTAGTCAGGAAATGTCCCCAGCTTTGAACACCTTTAAGTACTGTGGACATCCTTAATTTCCATGGTCTCCCAGTTCTCCCTGTCTGATGGAGTGCTATTTTACAGGCAGTCAGTGCTTTCTAGTAGAAATAATTCACAACATCATAAAACCCCGCTCAACAATAAAATGAAACAAAGCAAAAGCATAATTGGGAGGGAGAAAAAAATCCCACCAGCACCACAAACAATTACTGGGCAGGTTCATCTTTTATATCTTTTTTGCATCCAGTTAACTGGCTACTCTCCCCATGAGTGTGACCCAAAGCTCCTTACATTTAGTCCTCTCACAACTGTAGTGGTTCTACAGTTGAGGAATTCTTACATAGAACTGCAAAACCAGATTCATCTCAGATTTTGGTCTCCAGGCCTTCACTGTCACCCCTGATCCAATCTATACACACACTTTTCTAATCCCAAGCCACAGGTATTAATTCCTTCTAAGTGTAACTTGTGTTGTTTGAAGATGGAAATAACATCATCTAATTTACACTGCTTACATGTATTGAATTAGGATTCCTGTCTGCAGCCAGCTGCAATCTGCTTTGTAATGTACTACTGGTAGTAATTTGTTTTGTTTTTGCTTTAATTTGCAAATCACTCACAGGTTTATGTAACAGATGGATGCTTTACAAAAACGGATATTTAAGTAAATAAAAATTAAATACAGCCAGCATGGCAATAACTCATGAGAATAGTAGGTACAAATCCTGTGACAGACCACCAGACATAAGTGTAAGGCAGTACGCGCAGTCCCTCAGCTATCGGCAGCGCACCCAGCTCCTTGCGTGCGCAGAACAGCAGGACACTGCCCAAATGCAGGGGGCTGCCAGTATGCTTGCAGGGGCTTTATTCCCCAGCTTAACTCAGAGAGGCCGGTGGTTGGCTTCATGAACTACTTCTCAATGAGACGCCACCACCCCTTTGTTTCATTTAGTTTAATGATTTGCAGCGAGGAGGACCGGCAGCTGCTAAGTCCCACTGATGAGAGAAACTGGCAGCCAAGGGTGTGATTGTCACGGGGTTACCCTCACTGTAACAGAAACAGCAGGGAATCAGAAACCTTCTCTTAAATGATCCCAGACTACTCCTACTTGTATCACACTATTTCTCGTTGATTTTCAGCAAGAAGTTGTTTGGCTTTTCTCCCCCAGCAAAAGTAAAGAAAAAACCGCACAGATGCCTGTATTTCACAGAAAACACTCTACTTATGGATACTGTGTAGCATATGCTTCAATATTTACATAGTGCTGTCTTTCCATAAATCGTTGTAAGTATGTATTATGCAAAACTAGATAAGGAACGAATAGGAATGTCATTTTTTGATAAAATTTAAATTAACAAAAAAATCTAAGCATTATCCCATTTGAATTAAGCTATAACTAGCTAGGGATCTCTCTGTATATGGTTAATACTTGATTAGAGGTTCAAGTCCTTTCTTACATGTAATCGATTTCTTGTTTCTTACAATCTCTTACGCTAAATTTTCTCCCCAAAGCCATTAAATCATATCCACATTTAAATATTTCATGACAAAAGCTTCCAATTTATATTACTTTTTTTCAGCTCACAACTGATTAAGCCAAGCCTCCTGTGACAATGTGTACAAGGAAGTCAGTGAGTGNAATCATATTAAATTAACCCAAGACATAACCTTGAATCTTTCTCTAGCTCTAAACCCACACTTTATTGCTTATACAGATACAGATTTACATGTGCACATACTACTGTAGATCTATAAAGTAATGTCATGGCTAATCATCCTGAACCTGCCTCCTCATTTTTTGCTGACCATATGTCAGGAAGAGGTGTGTCAGGATATGTTAGGGTATATTCTGCTCTGTCAGACACAACAAATGATGGGTGTCAAACTTATTATCTTCGATGATACGAACAGGCCAGGACAAAACCAGGATGGACATAAAGACTACTCTAATTTTTAGGGCCTTAATTGGGAAGGATTGTGAAGATGAGTCTTCTTTTCCTGAGGGCCTTCTGGCTTTGCAAATTTTTAGCTTTCAATTCACGTTTAAAGACTCTCAGATTAAAAGCTGTCTATTTAGAAAATAAGGACATTCTACACAAACATACACTATAAATATAAACTGTAAACCTTGAGCTTCTGTTATGAAGTCAGTTCTTTTATACTCTCACTTTGTGCAAGACTCCTGTGACTGCATTACCTGCCGGTAATTTTGTATGTCTACACTCATGCAGACACATGTATGCGCATAGACAAACACACCGTAGAGTTTTTGCAGTTCTGATTTTATCTTACTAATTAACTTCCTGACACAGGTAAAATGTATATATATACCTGGCCGAGTATATAGTGAGAGATGATTACACAAAAATTGAGATTAATAGGGTAAAAAAAGAGTTAAAATTGCTTCTTATCCTTATGTATCCTTATGTTCTGGGAAGCACTCAAGGAGCGTTTTGGGGCACTATTGTGATAACTTATGAGAACCACTCAAAATTACCTAGAAAACGACTTTGCTGGCCTTCATATTTGAGGAAGTGTTCATATGCACACCATGAACTGCTGCTTCTGATGCATATCAGCAAAGTATCATTGCAGTTTAGCCAAATATTACATAGATACATGTTTGATTTAATAATTAAGCAGCCTAGTGTTTATCACAGATCTTTCTTCTTCAAGCCTATCTTAAAGAGATACATTCTTCCTAGCTAATCTCAAAGAAACATTTTGAGTGCAGCTGTAACAGTTGAAAAGCAAAGATATTCATTTGGTCATACTATAATTGCTGAGGATGGTTTTAATTTGGGTGTAGACAGGAAAAAAAAATCAACATTTGTTTCTAATAGAGAAAAGCCTACATAATTTCTGTGATTTAGGGTTTGTTGTTTTTGTTTTGGCTGAATTTTCCAGGAGCATCTCCTTGCTTCCCAATTAATTTTCAAGCTGTTATGCTCTGTGTAATCCTACTACTACTTCTGTGGTAAAAGTTACCAGAAGTGTGCAGCAGCAAGTGAACTCACACCAGTACAGGTGGAGCAATGAGCAACACCTCTTGCTTGTTTTGGCTAACACCCACTGAACCTCAGTAGGGCTGAAGTAAACGTCGTATCAAGTTTTCCATAGAAATGTACATTCACACATACAATCACACACTCATTTTTCTGGCAGGCATGTTTTACCAACTTTGCTCCTGTAAGCATAAGAAAAGGTGTGCACATATGCTCACTGTGATGATACTTAGGTAACTGGTGCAAGATTTAACACACTAAGCCTGCAAAAAACCATGGTTAAAATTTTTCCCCTCAACTGCACTTCTCACCCAGCTCCCACCAGACCCCCTTCACCAACTGAAACCATATGAAAACAAACTCATGTTTAAGTGTCAGCAGTCCTTTTCTTGAGTTATAGCAGGAACAAACACAGTCCAGCATTACCGAGTTCTCAGTCGATAATGGAAATCTTTACCTTTTGGCTTCACTGCAGCCTCCACTCTGCTAGAAAAAATCAAAGGCAATAGATCTCCCTCCCTTCTGACACCCTGTTTCTCTTACCTGTTGGACTTGTTTTCTTTGCCCCAAAGACACTGGGTGTGCATGGGGATACCAGCACATTACAGTAGGGGAAGAGAAGCAGCCCATCTTTCCCAAAGTACCGCTGAGAATGGCACTGGCAGAATGTATTCAAATTAAGAGTAACAAGGAGGAGATTTTATTACTTATAGGCATGCTTATATTTACTTTTCCTGACAGGTCTGTAACTCTCCTTGCTAAGGTTGCTCCTCAGACTCCTGGTCTCTATATGCATTCATCATCAAGAAGTTTTGTATTTGACCAAAAGGACCCCCAAAGACCTTTGTAAACTTCTCTGATACTGGAGACACTGGGTCGATTCTGGCTATGCTTTAGATCCAGAGTAATTGCAGTTTGAATCCAGAGTAATTCCATGGACCATGTTGGGAAGGAATTTTGACATAACTTAGTCCTGAAACACTATATGGAGCTAAATCTGTTTGAATATATGTCAGGGGCGTACCACCATGGTGGAGCACAGTGGCTGTGTAACGACATACAGGAGCACTGCTCAACAGTTTTGGAGTGAAAGTGAGGAACACCATGTCCTGCTGAAGCTGCAGATGGAACATAAGGAGGTGGAATGCAATAACTGCAGCTGAAACCCAGCCACGATACTGCTGTTAACCACCCACGCTCTTGCTAAATGGCCTACAGGGTCTTTACTGGCCAAAAATATGCAGGTCTTCTGTTTTATATCTCATCCCAAAGACATATGCCAGCAGCACAGACCCCCTGCACAAGCAACCTGCTGGGTGCTCGTTCTGGACTAATTTTCAGGGAATGGTATTAATACTGGATCCACAACTCACAACTCCTCTTGGGACTGTACTTCTTCACAGGGCACCTCAGTTGCAGAATGCCTTTTCATTTTTCAGGTTCACCAACCTTAAAATACATTTGAAAGCACTGCTCTGAAAGATGATGACACTCTGTCAAAAAGACAACTATAAAGCATCCATGCAAACCAGTGGCAGAGAGACAGTATCTAACTTTTTAGAAAAGAAACATAGATTTGAACTCTTTCCTGCTCTTCTTGAATGTGTATTCACCTCTGCAACTCCAGTAAAACTATTAGGATGCAAGGGCATTAGTTTTAAATGCTTCTTCTGATTTTTAAAACATATTGGTTGACTTTTGATAAAATATTCACTTTGTTATGGAATGCTCTTGATTATGGACCAGATAAAAATGTATAATTCAAAAGACAATGACTTCTTTTTTTTCTCACTTTTTTTTTTCTTCCTAATAATAACAACACTGCATACAGCGGTTTTATTTTTAAAACTATGACAGATCACTGTGGGTTACAATATATTTAATCAGAGCAGTTTGAGCTTCATTTAATTATAGAAAATACATCTAGCCTTTTTACAGTTAGGTGCTTGACAAGCTTTTTTCAGAGTAAACCTCTTTCCATACTTGTAGGAAAAGATTCTGAGCACAACCAGAGCCTGATACTCTTCTTGCATTTACTAATTTTACAGTGGTACAACTCCTACGTTGTAAAAAAAAAAATTGCTTAGATTTATAACTGTCATGTTGGTGACAACTATTAAATGGCAAAATCTGTCACTAACTGATAACAGCGGAACTCCTGTTAGCATGGATACACACTGAATCGCTAGCTTTGAGAAGATCCAGTTATCTTTCAGCAGTTGTTACTAACTCATTATTTGAAATTTATTTGGAAATATCAGTGCCACATCCCAAGTATTTTGCTTCAAGAACTGAAAAAAAAAATTTGAAACGCAAACATTTATTCACCATCAGTTCTGACTGAGACTTTAAAAAGATTTCCAAAGACTTAAATGAGGAATTAATGTGAGGTGACCGGATGCTTCATGGTATCTGCTCATAAGAAACACTTTCCATATATGTTAAAGGTGAGACATTTTTTCTTCACATTTATCTAATGGTAGAATATAAATATTTTATAGAAATCGGTCATTCAAATTCCTTAAACAGTTTTGAAACCCACAACCTTAGACTGCTAATATACAGGAACAGTTCCCTAACTTTGCTTCTTCACAACCCGTGAGAGTGGAAAATTTATCGAAATGTCTCTGAAGAAGCTTTGCCACTAACTTGTGGCAAGTAAAAGAGTGTTTGCCCTTAGGCAGACATGGCTCCTAGAGGCAATCAAACCACCAAGCACACAATATATGAAGACAAAATTTTTAGACTGTATGAAGTGCCATGGGGACTTTTCAGCATAGGATGTAAACAGACACACAAATATGGCAAACCACTGAAATAATTCCACCTATAAATTAACTTTTCAGCAGAGTTTTGTGTGAAAGTGGTTAGGAAATACCAAACATGCACATATTTATAGCAATGATTGATTTTAATACTCACTTTCACCCATTTTTGCATGTATAGTTGCCCATTTTGGTATGTCATGTGACAATATTTGCCTTCATACTATCTATCAGTCCCTGAAATCACTTGTGCTTTGATATCAGTGCTACATAACTCACTAAGAAGTAGAATTATGTTTAGGACTGCTCTGGCAGTCTCTCCATAAATTTAGCCAGCTACTTAAGTCTTTTCTTCTGAACCTCAGTTTCACCACCATTGAAGAAATGACACATAATTTTTACGAGAAACAGTGAACATTCACAAAGAGAACCTATGAGGTATTGTATTTGCAATACACAAAGCCACAAGAGACACCTAGGCTCTCTTCAGCCAAGACCTTCTCCAACAAACAATATTAATACATTAACAAGTCATGTCTGGAATCCTTGCTCCATCCAACATGGGTTACACTGAAGGTGGGGAAAGATATCTAACAGTTAAGTGAGATGGTACTTTTCCCACTTTCGGTCTAAATTGACTAAAGCCATGACCCTAACTGGAAAGTGCAAGCAACAAAAACTGAGTCTTCCTGAATTTGGAAGTAAAGCTTCCAGAGAAGACCCAAAGAAATTTGCTTAACCAGGGTCACTGTAAGGAATTGAGAACTTGCCCAAAGACAGAAACCCTGAGGTAAAAGTGCCAATAAGTTATACTCGTAAATTTGATTTCATTATATGCTTGGTTTTCTGATTTAACCTAAATTGTGTCTCAATAAGGGGATTCAGATGTACTATATGCTGGATATATGAATGGCAGAAGAACTGGGAGATTGATATCCGTCTTTAGTATTCATTAGGGGACCATGCATGATTACTTGCAATATATACAACATGATCTTAATGAGGCCTTTTCCCTTTGATTGTTTACCTAAAAAATTTACACTAACCCCCCCCTCCCAAAAAAGCAAACCCCCCCAAAATGGGTTTGTAGCAGGTAGCAATGTCATGCAAAAGGGATACAACAGGGTGCAGAAGTGACACCAGAAAGGCAAAGGTCACTGGATTATAAACATTCTATGGGTCATGAAGTGATCTGTCTATTTGCACATATTAGAGGCACTGAAATGCAAAACAAAGTGGGGGAAATTATATTACAGTGTACAAAGTAATAATAACTGTGCCTGCATGTCTTAATACCCTCTTGTCCCAGCAGTCCTGACTTTCTAGGCAGCCCACTTCTCCACATTAACAGCAGTCATTTGGAGAGCAGCAAACGTGCCATTAGAAGCACTTTTACAAGTGTATATTCATCCACCAATTAGCTTAATGTGGCCGCTTTCTGCATATTTTCTATCCAGGCTTGCACAAATCTTATTAATATTTCCCCCTAGCGCTTTGACAGATTACCTTGTCATTATGCATCCTGGAGCCTTTTAAACAATATGGGTAAACTACTGTTTGCGAGGTTAATGACAATTATCCCCTAATTACTGCATAAGTCACTCAGTCCACTTTATCTCATAGGCAGGGTTCTGCTCTGTGTATCTGCCATTGTGTCACTGTAAATGAATCTTGTATAGCTATGTTTATCTGTCGTTGCCTTGTAAATTACACTGACAGAAGAATGAACAAATTACTGTATGTCATCACTTAAATACGGCTTCTGATAAAAAAAAAAAGTCCCACAAGCACAGCACTTGAATTTTAGCCCAATCACAATTAGTAAACACATATTGAATGCTTTAGGGGATATATTTAGAAGTGGATGGGACATAGTGTGGTGGAAGGAGTCTCTGAAGTGGTAACCCTAAAGGCCGTAAAACTGGAGAAATACAACAGTAGTAGTAATTCCATGATCACCTCCTGAGAACTCTCTGCTAATTTAAGAGTTGATAGATGAGCCAGTGATATTTTCCAAACAATTTCATATTCAGGTCTGTGTTGAATTTCACAATTTCTGTTGTTGCTGACCACAGCCACACATGATTTTTGTTTTTTTGATTTTTTTTTTTTTTGGAGAAACCCAAACACAACAGAAGCAGCATCTGTAAAACTATAAGCAATGCTAATTTAATGGTTGCATTTCTGACAAATATCAAAGAATATTAATAATTTGGATTGTGTCTGCCCTGACCAGTCCTAGTGACTCCAACAGGGCCGTTCAGTGCACAAGCAAGGGCAGAGTCTGGCAGGCAGCACCTAAGTCAATGTATTGATTAAAAAACAAATAAAAAATTAAATTAGCACATTGCCTACTGTTTTCCACAGTGCCTGCACTCTGAGTCCTTAGTGTAATTAGGAGTTGAACAGAGGTAGAGAAAAAATTTCAAGTTCAATCTTCCCTCTATGGATTGAGGTAGTTCTATCTCAGGAAAGCAGAATTGGCAAACTTCAACTGCCTAGTATATTCTATTTTCTGAAGCAATTCCAAGTCACATTTAAGAGAGGTCTACTAGTAGGATGTAACTGAGACCAGATTCCTCCTGCTTTGAGAAAGTAAGTTAACTTGTTATTGACCTTGACTCCTTTGATCAAACACAGCTCAGTGACTTCAACAAGAGGCACATGCATAGTCAGTGCTCAGAGACAAAATAAGCCTGTGCTCAACTACACAATTATTATTTTAAAAAAAAAGTGCTTTTAAAATAATGCTTCTCCCTTTGCTGGTCTTTGAGAGGTAACTGACAGCCCTAGGAACCATAGTCCTTTGCAAACAGTGTAACAGAGGCTACGCATTTCCACTCTGTGCTGGGAAGGTCCCTTCCTGAGTCAGAGAAGACCTTTTAGTACAACTTTAGGATTGCAAGCACCCACATTAGTTGCAGAGGTAGTAAGGACCGTGCTTCTTATTGTAACTTGGGCTACAAAGTTAATTTCTCAAGCTCCATGCAGTCACAGCATGTGAACTTCCTCTCACCGCTGGCTTGAGCAGAAATGGAATCCTCTCACTCTCCCTCAGCCTGACATTTAACTCTTAGAAGAAGGGTATTTCTCTGCTTGCCAGGCAAATGGATGATTCATGGAGTGAGATGCTCTTTTAGCTGCTTAGATGAAACTGCCTGCTGCGCAGCTTGCACGAAAACCAATGCATAACAATGCGTATGTCAACCCTGCATCCTGCAATGAGGTTACATAGTAATGCATTTTATCAGCTATGGGGACATGCTTAATATGCATATATATCATACACTCACAAATTATATATGCATTCATACAATGATGTTACATATTTGCATATTTAAAATGCCTTATATTTTGCACATCCCCTCATTTAGCATACCTTTCCATCTTATACCCATACTAAAACATGTTCAGCACCATCTTCTAACCAGTTCAATACAAAAAAATTGGAGTCAGGAAGACAATATGCAAATTGGAGCAGAATTATGATTCCTGAAGGGTAGCAATGTAAGATTTTCAGCTATTGTATGGGAAAAGGGAAACAGCAGAATACTCCAAAACCTGGTGATTATTTACTGCAATTCAGCAGGTTACACCAACACTGAAAATCTTTTTATCATTGTAAAGTGTGTATTTATTTTGTTGGATTATGATAGTGTTATATCCAGAAAGAATGGATGGACTTAGATATAACAAAATTACTGATATTACTGAAAATAACAGTGATTTGAATGGAACGTGGATGAGGACAGAATCTCTGACCATGCTCGTAGTATAGGTTGGAAGAAAAAGCTGTAGTGAAATGGTAAGAAAATGTAACGGCCATCACTGCCAGGGATAACTGAAAAGACTGATCGATTCTGAGTAAGCACTACCTCAAGGGTTTTGGTCCCACTAGGATTGATCTTTGTGTCTGTCCTGTGTTCAGTCAATGCAACTTTCAGCAGGGTATCCACTGCAGAAATAAATGGAAGTTCTGCACTAACCCTCCACCCTCCCTCTAACTATTTTTTTCTAACTTATTTTTTCTCTGTGCTGAAAGCAAAGTAACACCAATGTGGCTGGTGGTAAAGTGCTAGGCAGTAGATAGTTTAAAATGTTTGAAGACACAGAACACTGTTTTTGTAAAGTGTGACACTATTTGGAAAACGACATTTCTAAATTATTAATATTTCTTTTGGAATTTGGAAGTTCTATGGCCCCTGACCTTTGCAAAATAGCAGAGAAACTGCAAGACAGACAAGTGTTATATTCTCATGATAGGTAAATTGGCAGTCTCACCAAATGAAGGTAAGGATTAATACCTGTTTTCTATGCAGGCGAGTGTGGGCCCTAAATGCAAAATTAACCTTTGAGGACAGGGAAACAAGACTGGCTTCTGAGAAAACTGTGAGATTGGCTTAACTGAACAATATTTGTGGAAAAATCCTGGCAAAATAAAAGAAATAAATGAGGTGATGGCTAAGAAAGCATATAGGAGAAACAGTTATTCATGCCAGTTAGGATCTTAAAAAATTAATAAAAAAAAAATCTGTATCTTGTGCGGTTTTTGCTTATGCACATTTTGGGTTTCACCAGCTTTCTTGAAATAATCTCTGGAGATACTGAGTTTTTTGCAGAGACCTCTATTCATTAAGGAATATTATTTACATAGTTATTTAGTTTTTGCCTGAGTTCCTTTATATTTAATTGAAAGAATACACCTTTGATCTAAAACTGATACAAAAAGCTAAGTGATACTTTGTATGGACATAGATCTGGGCGTAGTAAAAGTTAAAGTAAGCAAGAAAACACTAGAAATGAAAATGTTCATGGTGTTAACCAGACAGCTCAATCACACCTTTACTTATGGAAATAAATTCTGAAAGGGAACATGACCATTTAGAATCACACTAACCCCATTATTTTTGTGTCTGAATTATTCATCATTTCCAGAAAACTTCACATACCAGAGTTTTAGACCCAATTTTTGGCTCTCAGTAACTACAGGAAGAACAGAAACACATTTTTCATGAGCAGTTCATGATGAGGAGGACACTGGAAGGTGTGATACAAATCCACAGTGCTTACTGGACAGAAGTCTAAGCAAGAGTATGCTGAATGTTGGAGATTAAGATGAGCCATTTTCTGGCCCAACCCTCTGTTTACCTTCATTTTCCCAAACATAATGAAAGCGCTGCTTGAGGAAATACTTCAAAGCACATGTTGAGGCCTGTGCCACCCCTCTAGTTCTCCCAGTCATTAAATGGCTTTGTACAGTATAATGGAGATGAGCATAAAAGTGACCTTGGTTCATGTGCAAAAAACCTTAATTATTTTTGCAAAATTACCTAAATGCTTGGAAATTCCAACTGATCAATCAAACTAAGCTTGTTCTTAGAGTTTAAAGAAGGGCCTAAAACATCAATCTCATGAACTACGAACATCATTACCCGAAGACCACCAGTCTTTCTGCATTTACAATGTCTTTTCATATTGTAATCTCAGAGCGGGAGGAGACGGTTATCCTGAGGAAACTGGAGCTGTAATCTTAGAGTTGCATCCACTTCTTGTGTATTCTGGACAAATCTTGGTTCTTCCATCTCTCATAACCTCACCTTTAAATTTAGTATTATAACATTCCCTCTTATTTCATGATGATGTTGTAATGAAAAACATGCAACAGACTTTGGAAGACTGAAGTCTGTGGAGCCCTACATATATCTAGGTTTTAAATGAACTGAGCTACAGAGGAACTGAAAAGCAAAGCCATACTTGGAAAGAGCCTATCTACAGAACTGCAGTAACAGTCACTTTTTTAGTGGATAACACTGGGACATGGCTAGAAGTATTCACTTCTACGGTACTTGGACATGTAAGCCTCAATCAGTCAACGAACACCTCTTCTAGTTCCTCCTCGCAGAGAATGACCTTTATTACACCACATTGTGATTGTTTCATTCATGCTTATTATGTTAGGAATGTCCCAAGTGAAATAATTCTCAAATAAAAATACTAATCCCACTTCCACAAATGGACATCAATAAACTGTCATTAGATTACCTGTAGCATAGCAAACTGAAGGAAATAACAGTGCTCATACTTACAAATTTCTTTTGATAACTTTACAAGACACCCTCTTACCCCGGAGGACAGACCACTTAATACAGAAGAGGCTCCTCTGAATACAAATACTTGTTGCAAAGCAAATAAAATGAATTATTTTCATAAAAAGGGAGCAGTAAGAATAGCTTGGCAAAATGTAAGCAAAAAGTAACTTTTTATGTCTTTGGCACATCTCCAGCTCTTAGAAATGGCATCCAAAGTTGGTCCAAGCATGGCTGATAAAGCAGGTTTAGATCTGCCTTTCAACTTTCACTTTTTAATAATAAAAAAATCAATATATGGAGGATTACAAGCCTCTTGGTTTTGATTTTGTATATCAAAAACAAAAGATGACAAGGTTATGGTGGTGTATGAAACTCCTCAGGCCACAGCCACGATGATGCAAATATTTTATAGCCTATTTATTTATTTATTGCACTCTATTGAGAGGTTGAAATAAATTATTAAAATAAAATGAATGATCTTTTTTACCTATATATATCTATATCTGTAAATATCTATATTACATGGAGATGCAATACTGAATATGCATTCTAAAACACAGAAATTTAACAGATTGCAATTCTGATCCTAAATTAATCATGAATGTCTATGTTAAAATAATTATAAAAAAGGAATAGTGTGGATAACAATCCTGCATACTAACATAAATGTTCATATGGGCATAAATGCCCTGTGAGTTATGCTATGGGGCGAAGATAAAGTATCAGGGAATATAAAATAAAAAAAGAACCAAGGGAATCCCTCACCAATCACAGACTCTCTTAGCTGTTTCTCAGTGATGGCAGTCTGAGATGAAACTGTTTAAAGAGTTTTGTGAAGGAAATAAGACTCAGTTTCATTCTTCTCAGACAGACCAATTGAGCTCAGATCAATCATGACAATAACACAGAAGATCTTGTATACACTGAAGGCCATATTCTGGCAATCTTCAAAAAGGCAAATGGGAACTGAAGATTGCAAGCCAATGTCAATTTTGCCCACACAGGACAGTAAGGTCAGACCTAGAGAGGGATCTGTAAAACACATACTAAATGGAGTTCTTGTTTTTAAGTTATTTAAAACATACCTGTATGACTTGCAGTCCTCTTAGCAAGAAGTGATTGCTGGCAAGTCATTAGAAATGCAACATTAGTGGTGTTATGTGATCAACGCCTGGAATTGTTTTCTGTATTTTTTTCTTAAGTGAACTACTGAGCAATTGATTCAATTCAGTGGAGCTAAACAGGCAAGGTTACCTATAACATGGTGGTCTCAATCCACATGAGTGTGAAGGAGGGGACCACACCTTCTAAAATCCATTAATCAAATCAAATTGCCATGCAGGTTTTACCATAGGAACATCACGGCAGTGTGAGCATATTTAAACAATTATATTGTGGTACACACATAGCAGCAAGGACACAGCAAACAGCAGCAGCAGCAGTAGGTCAGAACATGCAGTAGTGCAGTGGCTCACCCCTGCCTTTTTACTGATCTGAGAGAGTGAAAAACATTGAATTTCCTCTCACAGAAAGAAGGCATGAATGTTACTATGTGACTTATGAACAACCTTTTACAGGATTTGTTCTTCCTTAAGTACAGTTTTAGAAGAAGAAATAACATAGGGAGACAAAGAATGAAGCTACGCTTTCACAGAAGCAGGACAGGTGAGGTTTGGAACGCAGGGGTAAAAAGTGTGTGAGAATTAGAAAAGAGGATAAAGCTCTAGTTTACTCCCTCTGCAACCATTCACCCACCTCTTTTTCCTATTTTTCAACCAGAGTGGTGAGAGCTGTGGCTGCAGAACACCCACCTATAGTATAACCATCCATAAGCAAGCACTGGCTGGTCCAATGCCAGAACAGTAAAAGCAACATTCACTTAGTATTTTTTAAGCACTTTGTATTGTACAAAGCTCTCAAAGGAAGATTGATTTCCATAAAGCCCCATTTCCATCTCAAGGTACTGATGATGCCATAAACCGCAAGAGTTTCTCCGCTCAAGCCCTGCAGTGGAATTTCAGGCTCACCACAAGAAGCCCACATATTAGCCAGGGCTTAAGGAATACAGGCAGGCACTGCAAGGCTTAGCGTTAGGTCAGCCTCAGGATTGAAGAGCAATAAACCAAGGCAACAGCATCCAGATTTGAAATAATTATGTACATATGCATGCATGCACATTTAATGCATTTTGAGTACATTTTCTAGAGAATTCTACCTACCATTGAAAAGCTCTTTGATCATCACTAAAGTACCATGCAGGTAAAAGCTCTCTAGTGAAAGATGGTGAGGGAAAATTCCTCCCAAAAAATTAAATACACACATATACACACACATGCATGCGCACACATAATAAGGCTTTTGGACTTCATGATATCTGAATGTTTGGTGTTTTTTTTTGTAGGATATGAAATGGCTTCTTACAGTGCTTGCTTGTCACTTCATGTAACTAGTTTGGATTTTGTGCTGTGTTTGACTTGACTGATATTGTATTTGAACTGTTGTAAAGAAACCCATCATTCTCTCCTGTGCCATACAGGACTTTAAAACTTAACTGATAAAAGAAGGAAGAAAGGAAGGGGAATGGGATACATCATGGTCAAGGTAAACTTCAGAGAAAATGTAACAGAGTCACAATCAACTTCATGTGTTTTTAAATTACTTAATGCCTGTATGATGTTATCATCAGTAGAGCCAATCTCATTTGGAGTCTTACTTAGTTGCAGAGACACCATAGCTAAGTACTTGCAGTCTAATGACTCCTTCCACTACACTCAATCAACATGTATAAGTGGTTTTATAGGTCTGAAAATATACTTTTCAATGCCTGTGATGAACCCCCTGTGACGTAAGCAGAAGTACGTAAGTGTCCCTTGAACCTCAGGTGTAGCTGCTTGTCAGGAATGTGGATGCTGGTGACATCCTGCCTCACTGGGGACTGAGCGCTCCACTGATTCAATAAGGCTATACAAGTGCTACAGGCCTTGATGTCAGTTACATGGTTTTACATACCTACCATGTCAGTGGTTCTCAGCCTCCCTGGGAATTTATTCACATATAAGTGTATTCAGCCTGTAACAATGTCTTCTACCTGCCAGAGAGCTAGAAATATACCCACCTTTTATGAATCTACAGTGCATGACTGCTTGTGTATTACATGTTGGAAGGGGGAGAGAGAGGGAGAGGAGAGAAGGGGAAAGAAGAAGGGTGGGGGAAAGAAAGGAGAGTGGGAGAGGAAGCAACACAAGGAGAATGAGAGTCAGGTGGAAAGAAAGAGAAGACAAGGGAGAGGGCACTTTTCTAGAATTTCCGTTTCAATCCTATTTTATAAATTTCTCTAGGAATATATCTACCTACATACCTACAGCATTTGCCCCAAAACTGCTTGGAAACTGCTGGAAATATAGAACAATAATTTTTTTTTTCTGAATCACACTGATAAACACATTCTCTTCCTGTTTTATTTAACGGAGCTCATATTCAAGAGTTCAGTCTTGTACATTTGCAGTGCTACTGCTCGCTGATGTAAAACTGCTCTTGTGCTTATGCAGCTGGGGTCCAAAAGACTTACTTTCTAGATGTAGATGTAAAATACAGACAACAGGTAGAAAAAGGCATTAGAGTTAGAAATGTAGAGATTAGATTTCTGTATACTTTGCACAGTGAGGATGGGTATCAATAGAGAAAAATGCTAACAACATTAGTGACCTTCAGTGTCCTCCTACACCTCATCATTCACTGATAAAACAATAGATTTTTTTTAACTGTCTTGCAGCATCAGCTTTTTTAAAAAAAATCTTGGTTACATGTGCAGTAACTAAGACTAGCAAAGTGTATTATAATGGGTTAGGTTTTTTATAACGTCACTATATATCTATGATGCAAGTTAAAATTAATTTGCAATAAGCTTATCCACCCAAAATTCTATCTTTCCCCATCGACACTCCATCCAGACATCCGAATGTTATCAGATGCTGATACAATGAGGCATCCAAGCCTATTGTTTCTGATGTTATTCACAACAAATAGATAAATAAAAAATAAATCTCAATTTCAAGCACTAGCTGGAAAACATGGTCCTCACACAGTAACAATAATAATAAAATAAAATAATAAAAAAATGCAATAATATAGTATGCAATGATAATTAAAAAAAAAAAAAAAGAAATTTTTCAAACATTTTACAAAATATCCCCTCACAAACTCACGCAGTACTTACAGTATCTATAGTGAGAACTTGGCAGTAGAGTAGGAATCTGAACTGCTTAGAGATGTAATAGGAATAAAATCTCGTTATTGGCTCTCAGACACCTGCCCGCCCCCGCAAGAGCTAGCGTAGAAATAGAGTAGCAATCATAAACACCACCTGAACTCCCTACCATTACAAAGGTTATGTGCCAAATGACACAGTAGTTAAAAAATTTTGAAAAGAGAAATAGCTATCTACTGTCAAAATGTTGGAAGATGAAAGAATCTACTCTGGCTTTTGCCAGCTTTTATTGGGCTCAAGTTTGTGTGGGTAGAAAGATCACGCTCCTCTTCTTATAATTCACTCCTGACTCCACATAACATATGTAAAGGCAATGCTAGCACAACGACAAACACTATACAAACGTGCAGAGGGGAGGTGCAGCAGGAGCATTCCTTTCTGTCAAGTCTAAATGGAAGGGCATTGATAAGCTCGAGAGTGACTCAAAGATGTATTCATGTTGGGAATCTGAGGTGTTAGACATGCACTTTTGAAAATGCAGCTAGAGTTTGAACTTACAGGAATACATTTTGTCTGGTGCTTATATGGCAGTCACCAGTTACATATATGCATACAAAGCAAATTTACCCCTTTCCTCTGCAGTCCAGGCTGAGATCCTTTTGAAAGTGTGACCCTTGATATCCATGATTTCAGTGATGCACATTCATGATTCATAAGCATTAGTTGTGTTACATGAATATGTCAACAGAAAACAAGAACATATTGGAATTCAATTGGAATTCCTTCAACCTTTTATCCTTTAATGGTTTTGGGTTTTTAAAGTGGTTTTTTTCAGGTTGGTTTTTTTTTGGTATTTTTTATTTTTTTCCCCCTTTCTTTCCTTTCAAGCTCTACATATAGATCTGGATCTCCTGAATCAAAACATTAGTGAAAAGGTTTGGCCAAGATAAGTGATACTTCGATATCTTACCCAGGCTTGGTATTTTTTCACTGCCTTACATTTGATTGGGAGAATTATGATATATGGAGGGCAGAAAATAATTCTGTCCTCACCGTTCCATTTCAATACTCCAAAACCGCTTAATAAACAAACTGCAGAATTATGAACTGGGAGCACTTTTAAGAATTTTATAACCTATTATCTCTCAGGGTGTATTGATTAATAAGATTTTTTCTAAAAAATAAATCTTTTTTTTAACTAGTAAATATTTACAAAACCTAAAAATAAATTCTTGTGATTTGACTGAACTTAATAAAATTTCCTCCCCTAGCATTTATTTATTTATTTTAAAAATTATTAACTTGCTTGTTTAGCATAAAATTTCTTTTTATTTAAAAAAGATATACAAGGTCAGTTTTCTCCACAAGTACAAGAAGAAAAGTAAGACTTCGAGTAGCACATTAAACATGGTATATTTATTTTATAACAATGGGATTTGTCTTTTGCTCTGGACCTCAACTGTTGGATATATGCAAATGACTGAACATTTTTAGATAATTAAAATGCCTGTGACTTAAGTCATCACTGAACCTTGCTCTATGTGATGGATAATATTTCTAGGGTAAATCATTTTGATTCACTGACAACACCAACATGTGTAAACGAATACTGGATCAGACCTTCCCAGTTCCTTGCTAGCGACTGTTTCTTCTGCTATCTCTGACCATGAGTTTCACCAAATATGGCTAAACAGACCTATTTCCTTCCTGTGGATTAAGCAAGTTAATAAGAATGCCATTAATGGGAATGTCTAAACCTGATATTGGGAGATTGGCCTCCCTACAGCATTTGGTCCCTTGCTGTAACTAGTATTATTTTCAAGTATTTTTTTTTCCTTGCAATTTACTATTTGTGATGCGACAGACATAAAAGATACTACTAAACCAGTAACTGAAACAAAAATTGGTATCAAATGGAATCAATCATTTATATGGTGAATGATTTATAGATATGTTAAGAGGGATACCCAGGATACAGTTTTCTGTCCAGACATAAAGTAGTTTTATTTAGTACAGCATCTTTCAAGCAAGCTGTATCCTAAAATGCTACACAGACTTATATTCTATTGTTACACTGATAATGTAAATAACAGCAGAGGGAGAAATTAAGAGGCACAGGTAAAAAGAATGTTTTCAGCTGAGACTTGAAAAGAAATAGAGACACCAACAAAGCATAGACTGTATCTAAGAGCACAAGCTAGAGAGCAAAAAGAGCTTGTATGAGCCATGACAAGCAGCTTGTAGTGGGAGATAGAGGAAGTTGGTTTCTGATGATCTGAGCCAGGAGAGAAAGGGCTAGGGATACAGTGGTCAGATTTTTGCCACCACTCATAAAATCCTGAGGTAGAAAAGAAATGTGTGTGAGCATCCAAGGTCATGATTTGGTTCTCTCCTCTGATTCATGCTGGTATAAGCTGTGAACAATTCTGTCATCTTCAAAGGAGTTCAAACAATATTTTTGCAGTATAACTGGACTTAAGACCTGACTTTTGTGGATCAGTCTGACTGAAAAAATCCCACGTTTTGTTGTTGGTTTGTTTTGGTTTATGAACAACCATCTATTTAGTCTGTGACAAATTCTCAAGGGACTGCTAAAAGGGTAGCAAAGTAAACTTGGTCAGTATGGTTGCAGTTTTTCTATGCACATATAATAATATAAAAACAACGCTATATGCTGGAACAGGTTGGCAGAAAAATCATTTAATAAATATGGCTAAGAAAATCCCTAGCTTTAAGTGAAACCCTCTAAGAGGTAATTCCGGTACATTCAGTATAAGAATCACTCTGTCTCATGAAAGTGTCATGGATTCTCACTAAAATTACCTAAATCAGGCAATGAGTACAAATTCAAGTTATTAAATGAAATGTAAGCTAACTGAAGCCTAATTAAGAAGATACAGAGAAGTCTTTCCTAGGTTGAGGTGCTTTTTCTCTTACGATATTTAATACCGCACCCTTCCTAGATCATAGACAGCAATGCTTTTGAAAGAAATTACAAGTTATTTCAAGGCTCACAATATGTTGCTATGGTGCATGCTGCTGAAGAGAGTAAGCTAATGGGCTCTCTCTTTAATGTGATTAGAGCTATTATTGACATAATGCCAGGAAGATGCAAAACCATTAGCATTACACTACAGCTCACTTCAGTCACTACTCAGATTTAGCATTTGATCCACAATTTTAATTTTACTGTGCTCTATTCAGGGCTGCATTACACAAAATACATAATTAAAAGCTGCTGTGATTCTCTCTACTTCTCAAATTAAAAACATAGCAAACATTTGTAGTTCTAATCTACTAGAAATTAATAAATCAAACACTGTCTTTTATCCTCATTCCTCAGTGCAATTCAGGATGCATGTTGGGAATATTTTACCATGCAACAGAGAAAACTCCACTAAGAGTCACTGCTCAAAAGGAAAGAACAGTCTCTAAAGCCTGTACTGTACTTCAGTGAGAACTTGGACAGAAGAATACTGATAACCTTGTGATTCCTGAAGTTATACTGGGTGCTGTTTCTTGATGTCATCTCCCTATAAAACCTTTACATTCATTTTCTTTTATTAGGATTGTTTTTGTTGTTGTTGTTCGTTAGGGAAGACTAAAGCTATTGGTGACTTTGATTTCACAAAATCCTGTATCTTTTCAGTTTAGACTTTGTGAACAGAACACAGGAGTAGTGGTGATCCTAAGCAAATGTACTAATAGGTTTTATGTTGCAGATCAGCCTGATGATCATAGCTCATGTCTCTTTAACATACAGATAGGCCTTCTAACAAGACTTCAGCAGTACTGCAGCTACCTCCTACAATCTGCCAATTCTTCCCATCTTGATGTCAAATTGTTTTGTTACTGTCGTGGATTCACCCCAGCTAAGAGTTGAACACCACGCAGCTGCTCTCTCTATAATGCTGGAGGTGAACAGACCGAAAAGAAAACCAACAAAGACAAACCTCACAGGTTGGGGTAAAGGCAGCTTACAGGGACAGTAGAGAGAGATAACAATGATAGGACTTTATAATAAAATATATGAGAAAGGTAATATTGGATATAATAACTCACCACACTGCACACCCCAGGCCTTACAGCGCAAAGCTGTCCCGGAACTGGATAGCCCCCAAAACTGTACATCCTGAAGCCCTGACCCCCTCCACCACTGACTACCCTTTATACTGAGCGTGATGTAATTGGCGTGGAAGACTCTTTTTGGCCCGTCTGGGTCACCTGTCCTGGCTGTGTCCACTCCCAGCTTCCCGGGTGCCCCCCACCTTCTTGTTATGAAGAACTGAGAAGTCCTTGACTGCTTGTCAACAACTAGAAACATCGGGGTGTTATCAGTGCTGCTCTCATCCTGAATCCCAAACATGGCATTCCACCAGCTGCTAGAACGAAAATTTACCCTACCCTAGCTGAAATCTGGACAGTTATAAAAGATGCTGGCCAAACTAACCAGTTAGGAAGTCAGAAATACACATACCAGCTTACTAGAATTGTATGCCAAGAGAAACAGAATTCACATTTTGCTTGCTCTTATTTCTTCCTCAGATCTTTCCACAAACAGTAGATATAAGTTCAATTTTTATAAGATCTCTTTAATTTTTACTGTAAAGTTATGTGTTGAAAGTGCAGTTGGTAGCAGAAAAAGTTCTAAAGATTTCATTCCTTCTGTGGAAAAACATATAAATCAGAAAATCTAATTGCATTACTTCTTTTTTAATCACTTGAGTGTGTGCTTCATACACTCAAAAAAAAAAAAAAGGCTTTGGTAAAAACATTCAGGCACGACAATATATGTTGAATGTCTTGATAATTTTTAGCATTGGCTCAAAAGTTCCCTTGCAAGATACAGCAGAAAGAGGTTGAATCCTGAAGCTCTGGATTCAAATTACAGATTGTAAACATGCACATACACAAAGACAAGAACCAAAAGTACAAGCATACATGAGTATGGGGATTGTATATAAGCAGTAAAAATCTAATTCAGTAGCAAATAGTTAGGAATTCCAAATTAAGGCCAAAACAATATATTTTAACTATTCTACAGTGTTAATAATTGTTCTAATACTTATCATTATTCAATTACTTAACTACTGTATTTGCTGAAAGTATAAATGTAATTTTAAAGACAGCTTAAATCCTATATACTAGACAACTGGTCTATTTTGTAACAAGACTGAAGCAGGTTTTAACATCTGAGTCCTCTTACACATCTAGATAATTTCCTTCAGCTGCAACTTATCTCTTCTTTCAGAATCAGAAAGACATTGACCTAATATTACTAAAACTATATAACATCTTGAGCATTTTTTTATCTTCTTGACCAGAAATATAGTTCATTCCATGTCAATCATCACAAGCATAGTGATTATAGTCTGTTTTTTTTTGTTTTTTTTTTTAAATAACAGCTTCGTTCAAACTTGGTTTTTTTTTTTATTAAAGATTTCCTAAATAATGACATGCTAAAACCACTGGGTGTCAAATTTGGACTTAAAGCCAGTGGAAACGAACACATACCCTCAGACTTGCCTTGGATTAGTACAGAAAAGCAAGCTTGAACTTGAGCCCTTCCTGAGTCCAGGCCTAAATGCACACTTTTCTACTGTGTGTATAAACACTTTTCTCCTGGGTAAGTGAGATCATGTTTGTTTGGCCTGAGTCAACTACTAGAGAGCACATATGGCAATTCTGGATGGGCCAAAATAAGAAGAAAAAGTCCTTCTGGGCCTCAGCCAAGAAGGGTTCAACATCAAATGCGCTCAGACCTGAAAGCAACCATTGTGCTTTCACCTGCTGTTGGGTCACCAAGCAAACAGCTTCAGAGCTTTTGTTTTCTTAATGCCATGCACAAGTGTTGGAAGACTTTCCTTATCAGCTCATATTGTATATAAGTGTTTCCATGTAAAAGGTCTCCATATAGTTATTTTCTCTGGATTTAAAAACTAGTATTTTCTGTGGTTTAATCAACAAAAATCTAATCTCATTAGATTTAAATATTTTGTCATTCAAAAGCACTCAAATTTGTTTGAATTTTTAGCTCATATTAATTCTGGCTAAATATTAGTGTTTTCAAACTATAACAATTTTTTTTTTTACAAGACTTAAAAGGAACTGACATAGGAAATATTGCAATTCTGATTGCAAATATTGCAATTCTGATTGCAAAATTCCCTATGAAGAGACTGCTGGGCTTCATAAATATAAAAATCTTCTGATGATTGAAGTCCCTATTGGAAATTCAAAAGGAAGTAATTTCGTCTATGAGGACACGTGGTGACATGTCATCCTATGTTCATTGTCCAAGTTGCACTGATACTTGTGTGCAAATAATGAAGAACAAGGATGTATGTCAAAGGTATTTATCCTTTCTCTCATAACAATCTTTACCATCATTACAGTCCATTTCCTTACCAATACTGAATTAATGGATTTGGATAAATCTTCTGCCAAATGTACCACACAAAACCATTTAGGAATTCTTAAAGGATCAAAAGCATCTTCTAGTACCAGCAAGTCTGTACGCCACTGGCTGGCAGTGTAACCAATAAACATTTTAAAAGTAAAGCAATGAAAAGTAAAGCAGTGCAAGTTAAAAGAGTGTGATCCGTGGAATGAAATACCACTGTCAATAGGGCAAATGAGAACGACTTATTTCAAAAACATGTTCAATCTCACATTCACAACATACCAAATCTTCTTGCTTACCCTCTTTCAGTGAACCTGATTATCTGAAATCAGTTCCAGCCCAGAGCAGCCCTAGAAATCATTGTGTGTGAAGAAGAGGTCAGTGTGAAGGGAGCTGGTGGACCTGAGCTATGGACACAACTGCATCTACTGCTATAGGAAAGGAAAAAAAATCACTCAGCCTACCCCTGACTGAGACAAAAAAAATAGGTTGAAATATCTTGAGATTTCATACAAGCAAAAAATAATTATCATATCATCAAAGTGAATGGCAATGCACAAAAAATATCAGATTAATTAACAAGATATAAGTACAACTCAACAGCCCTTCTTGGCTGCACCCCAGTATCTCTGGCCTGAAGTGAACTTATTACACAGTTAAGATCTAAGATAAATCAATACCACAGCAATAATGTAATTTATAAACTTTTTCTTCTTCATTTCTCTCCTTATTTTTGCTCTTTCTGTTGTACTACTTTTGTTTCTTCCATTTTTCCAGCTACGTGCTGGTCATCTGTGGTGGTTTAACCAGGCAGGCAGCTAAACAACCACACAGCCTTTCACTCACTGCCCCAACACCAGTGGCATGATGGGAGAATCAAAAAGTTAAAAAAAACCCATAAAACTCACAGGTTGAGGTAAAAAAGTTTAATAGGACAGTAAAGGAAGATGATGATGACAACAATAGTGGATTATTATTATTATTTTCATTATTATTCACAAAATAAGTGAAGCACAGCACAATTGCTCACCATCTGAAAACAATGCTCAGCTAATTCTTGAGCCAACCTCTTCCCAGACCACTCCCCAGTTACATGCAGAACACGACATCATGGTATTAACTATCCCTTTGTCCATCTGGGCTCACCTGTCCTGGCTGAATCCTCTCCTAGCTTTTTGGTTGCCCCCCAACTTTTTGTTGCTAGTGCAGTATGAGAAGTTGAAAAGTCATTGACTGCTTTGCAACAATGAAAAATATCAGTGTGTTATCAACACGATTCTCATCCTAACACAGCTCTATACCTGCTACTAGAAAGCAGGTTAACTCTAGCCCTGCCAAAACCAGGACACCACCTCCTCCATTCTACCAAGCAGAATGAATGACCACACATTCTACAAATGACTACACAAAGTGTAAAGCGCCTATGACACTCTTCCCAAAGTTGCCAGAGTAGCAAAAGAAATGTGGCAAAACCTACGAAAATCATGTACTCATTCATAAAACATGGGATAACCACACAGCACCTGAGTGCATTTTGGGGTGCTTCTATCCAACATTTGTTAATGTCAGTTTCCTTACAGAGACCTGTGGCCCGCATCTTGTTTAAAGGGTGAAACTTCTGCAAAACCCTGTGAACTGAGTCTGAGGTGCATCTCACTTGCAGACATGTAAATATGAGCTGTTACTGATTTATATCAGCACAAGGGAGAGACGAATCAGACTGGAAATATGTGGAAGACAAAAAGGAAAATACCCAAACTCCGAACACTCAAGCAGAAACTAAATTGCTGCTTTTTTCCAGGCTAGTCTATTACTTAATCTCTGATTTTATCCTTCAGTGAACACAGAATGTTCTGCCTAAAACCATCTTTTAATGTAAATTATAAGATGAAAGGACTGTTAGATGTAATAAGTGTAGATCACCTCCTGTACAGGTGCTTTTTAGCTGAGAAAGCACAAGACCTAAATTAGCCACATGGATGCTGGTGGAATGTACCAGAGTGCATCATAAGGATGCAAGCATGGTTTTGTACCACCAAAATTTAATATTATGTATTATAATAAATATTTTTTTTTGCAATAAGGAAAGAGAGCTTGTCATTTCGTGTAAGGGAGCTTTTCATTTCGTGTAAGGGAGAAGAAACACCATTCCCAGATTATCAGCAGCTACTGGCTAAGCTAAGCAGGACAAAGGTGAGGGCACAGACAAAGACATAGAAGGCTAGTTTTCTTCCACTATAGAGAAATTAAAAGCATGATACCATGTGTGTGCATATGTTCATACGTCCTCATGTACTAGAATTTATCTTACAATAATTCATGAGTTGTGAAAGATTTCCAACGTCCTTCTATCCTCCTGTAAAAGTAAAACTATATAATGAATTGGCTTTCTGTTTAGAAAAAAAAAAAAAAAAGAGATAAAGGAAGGGGTGTGGGGATGTGTGAGTGTGTGTGTAAATCACTTATGGTGTTTGGTGATGCCAAAAGGGAATTAAAAAAGCCCAAGCTTTCTTACATGGCCAAAGAACATTTTGCAGCCTTTAAAATCCCAGACTCCAGTCACAGTAAGTACATAAATATTTGGTGTTGCAGCAAATTAGCAGTAAGGGAAAGTTCAAACAAGCTAGAGACAAAAGTGACTGGAATTAGAGCCTGGGTAAGACAATACTATTTTTATTTATCTAAACAGAAACCAATGGAAATACAACGAAGAAAGTGGTAACCTGTCTCACAAGAAAGAGACCCAAAGTATGGGCAGGTACCAAGCATGGCGCACATGGCCACGCTGGAAACTTCTGTGATGACCTTCAATATCTGCTGCTGCTGCACCTCAGTTCTGAGGTTCTCCTTTTAAAAGATGTTGCCAGTCATATGGAATTATGACTGATTTTTGGATTATTCTTATGACAAACACAAAAGAGACCTGTAGTTTTAATGACCGTTTTTGCAGGTGTATCACTAGCTCTCCACTGCAGCAGGGAAAAAAAAAAAAGACAACTTTGTAAGAAGGCAACTAAAAACTAGAGTCAACATGCAAAGNCAACATGCAAAGAAAGTCCAGTACTAAACTGTTAGCAGCATATATTTCTTACAGGCTATATTATTTTAAGCTTGTAGCACATTGTTCACACTACACAAAACAGCGAGTCTGTATTCAGCTTTCTTCCCTCTTCCACACAGAACTGTCCTTTGAGATAGTCCCCAAGTTTGATACAGTTTTACATGAATTAATGATTACCTATACAATGTGAGAAAAATAAGGAAAAAGAAATTTGTAATAATCAATGAAAATTCCAACAGCTCTTTACTCACAATATTAATTTCTTATAAAAACATAATTATAAATTATATATGAAAACAAACTTATGAAAGCACTTACTTTTGATATATATAGGCAGTCCTATACTGAGCGTGTTTGCCTTGCTGTTAGCATTGGCATCCCCAAATTCTGAGCTTGTGCTTCTGAGTGTTACCGTAATTTAAATAATAAATATTAAAACCACAGATAGCTATGAAAAAAAATCTACATCGAGTTTTACAATTAAAATCTGTTGCCAATTAGCTGTGAGAGACACTAAAAGAAAGATACAGAAATGAGTGTTCAAAAACGTTTTTTTGTTAAACCACAAAACCCAGTTAATACAATAAGCAGGAAAAATGGATTTATTGTATTGAAAGTAAAAGATCAGTCAATTGTAAGCAAATTATAGTAGTTCTGGTCTCCAATGGGTTTTCAGTAGGCTTGCAATGTATCATACACAGGTCAAAGCAACATGTTTGTCTACTTGCTCTCACCCTAGAAGTACTGAAAAGGCCAGAAATACTAACCTGAAAAAGTGAAAATGGTTGCATCATAATGCAACAAAATGATTGCATTAATAACACCACCAACAAATCACAGGACATCAGTTTAAAATCTTTCCTTTTTTATAGGTGACTGTGATGATGTGTTGGTGTGCCCACATATTTTGCAGTCTCTACATCTTCACTCCTCTGAGCAGCTAGGTGATGAGACATTAAATTTTAGTGGCTATGAAACTATGGTCTGTGGTCATAGTATAGGATTTGCTACTTCTGTTACAGTTTGGACATTTAAAAAAACCCCAACCCAACAGACAAAAACATGCTGAGAGGAACAAAGTAAAATATTTACTGCTGGCTGTTAAACTACATCCTTCATGTTAAGGCTAATGTGCTTTCCAATATGGGAACATTACCAAGGGGTCAGCATTACAGCATTAAAATTTTAGAAACCGGGACTCTCAGGAGCAGTCCATGGTCTTACAAGCAAAGGAACACAAATATAGTGATGGAGCCACTGAACCACAAACAGTAGTTTTTAAGTGAAAAGTCATGCAAAGGTACAAGGGCCTCAGGTCTCTGGTGTAACAGGTACATCTCTGTCTGCCTATAAGCTCACTCAAGTGCTATTAAAGGCCAACCAATCCATCTGAGTGGGCCCATTTGCTCCTTGCAGGTACAAATGGCTATTTGCTGTACATATGCGATTACACACTCACTTCCTTTGCCCTATGCTAACAGCATGTAAAACAAAAAAGTGCCATTTTATGTACACAAAGGCACTTATCTGGGGCCCTTGGGCTCTGAATACAAAGCACTCTGAATAGATTGATGGTACTGCGGTGGGGACAAACAGGAAATGGACAACTGTGTATTTCCCAGGTTAATAGCGTAATGATTCTTTATTACTAAAAAACTTGTGCACTTCACCACCTTTTGCTACTGATTCTTCCACAGTAGAAAGATATGCTATAATGGAAAGCAGCCAGATTCTGTTCAGGCAAAGGATACTGAGAAAGTCAAAAGCCATGGGGAGGGATTCTGGACTTTTCTCCTGATTGCCGTTATCTTATTTCTCTACAGTTTCTAGTTTGGCTGACTTAAATTTATCAATGCTCAATATATTTTTCTTTTTTTAATTTTTTTTTTTTTTTTTTGCTTAGCTCGGCATACAATACATGAAACCATTCTAGCAAAGGCTGGATTCTAGCCAGAATTCCCAGTTCCTTAAAAAATACACTTAAATGTAATTAGCAAAAGCTTAGGTGACACATACACTGGATGGAGTATTTCATCCATGAACCTCCAGAGACTTGTGCCTGAATTGCATGCACCATAGCAGGTACAGTGTGTTTTACTGCTTGTATCAGCTAAGATCCCTCGTGAAAACTACAGTAAAGCAATTCATTACAAAAAATAAAAAATAAAAACTCGCACACAATAATGCCTACACTTTCTTCCCTGCTTATCTCTTGCAAACACATAGTATTTTTCTCTTCAGAAAATTAATCTACAGAGAAGAGCATCAGGCCTATTAAGAGTGTCACTCCACATAAAGAGTATGACTTGTGCTAAGATTCAGGCTACTCTTTTTAAAGGATGGGTGATGCATTCATGGAGGTTGCTACACAGGCAGATTTATTTTTTTTTTCACAGAATTTTTTCTCATCCTCCCTCAAATGCGCTTGTTACTTATGTGAAGTATCAGTATGAAAGGTACTCTTAGAAATATCTGTGTATCCCTGCTAAAAATACCACAACTCTTCACACCAGGCAGTATTAATAAGACTAGAAATGTATACCATAATTTGTGCTTTTTATTGTCCCTTGGTGACTCACACTCCAAACACTCAGGTAGTTCTCAGCATTTTGAAATTTGGCTTTGTGTTAAATTTTGAACAATATCTGCCATTTTACACCTCAGAGCTCTGAGGAGGCAGCACAGTAGTTGGTGTACAGATGTGACAGAATGTTTTTATTCCAGAAAAAAGCTCCCTGTTTTTGACACACTGCAAAATGTACAGCCAGAGAATGCTTGAGGCGAAGATGCCACACCAGCCTTACATCTGTCTGCTTTCATTTGTCTACAACTGTGCTTATAGATAAAACAAGCCTTCCAGATGTCATCACAAGCAGTGTTCATATGCTGACTTCACTGAGATGCTATTGTTTGCTGCCAGCATAACAGAGTTGTAAAACTAAAATATTTAAACTCTGTGCTACTCAACACAACTTTGAATGTCACACAGGATCTTATTTCAGGATTAATTAATGTACACCCCAATAAAATAATCATGTGGTAAAAACCAGCTAGCTGGCATATACAGTTTCCTTTCCCTTCCTTCCTTCCTTCCTTCCTTCCTTCCTTCCTTCCTTCCTTCCTTCCTTCTCCTGTTNAAAATGATTCTATGATTCTACAAGTTGCTTATAAGGGAAAAAAATCATATAGCTCCATATTGTCCATAAGAAAATGGGTGACTATATCTATATGGTGTATGGTGACATTATGTATCCTGCNCCTGTTTATTCTAACACATTGTTCATATTCCAGGAAATACAGTGAAGCTAAAGAATATAATGTTTGGACCTGATGATCTTAAAGATCTTTACAAACCAAAATGATTCTATGATTCTACAAGTTGCTTATAAGGGAAAAAAATCATATAGCTCCATATTGTCCATAAGAAAATGGGTGACTATATCTATATGGTGTATGGTGACATTATGTATCCTGCACATATTTTAAACTGTCCAGGTTTTGTGAAAGGATTGTCACTGAAAACAAGNNNNAAAGGATTGTCACTGAAAACCAGCACATATATTTTAGAGGAATGTCTTGGTCTACAATGGTTGTCATTAAATCTTTACTATAGCCAGTGGCAAATAATTAACATTATTCCAGAATTCACAGGTTTTCCTGTATCACATCTTCTGAACATTGCAGTAATACTAATTACTTGCAATCACACAACTGTACAAGATTTCTCTGGGTGACCACTCCACTACAGAACTTCTGGTCTACTATGCTTAGTTAAAAGAGCATTAATTAAAAATTTTGGGTTTTAATTCCTCTAGCTCTTTGTGTATAAAACAAACAGATATTTTCCTCCATAGACCTCTGATCCAGAGACTTTAAACTACTGTTTATATTTAGTAATTTGAAGATAGCCAGAGAAGGCAAACTTTAAACACTGAAAATACCTCAGTTTCGCTATCAGTCATTTCTTGCTGTTAATGAAATTATAAACAAGGATTTTTCAAATGTTTAATTCATTACTTTTGAGAAAACAATCCTACTAGGCCATATATAGAATTCCTATCAGGCCATATTAAAAATGTTCGGTTATCTCTATGATGACAAATTTAATCCCTGGAAATTTTAAGTTATCAAGTTTTGGAGAAGTATGGGATGTTTGCAGACAATCACATGTTTGTAAGCTCTCCAGAGCAAATTGCTTTGGAAGACATTTTATTTCTGAAGAGCAACACAGCACAGACTAAATAGACTTTGAGATTCAGCTAACTGCTCTTAAAAAGAAATAATTCCTAGTTTCTGAGCATACTGACATAATTTTTCTTTTAAAACCTTTGTGTTACAAACTTTTAATAAAATTTAAGGAGGTCATTACATTGGTTGCAACAGAAAGAGGACTGTAATGCTTGCTTGACTGTAAAGTTCGAAGAAGGCTTCTCAAAATTTCTGCCACTCTTTGCTCAGATTGGTGTATCTGCAACTTGGTTAATTCTGCACTGGATATTTTCAGCTTCCCTAACTTTTACCAGATGAATAATTTTTAGTCTAGGAATTTATATACTCTTCTAACACACCTTAAGAATCTGTATACCAATGGTATGTCGAAATACCGTAATTGGAAATCAAGGAATATGTATATTTAGTTGACAAAGCTACCAAGGTTTTAAATGCTGAGGGGAACAACAGGGTGTTACTTACCTGGTAATATTGTATTGTATGTTCTCATTTGTGTACTGAAGGGTGAACACAGCCAAATGGCTTATCAGATACAGCAACTAGCACTGTATTTCCTTTTCTTTATTATTAAAGTTCCTTTTAAGAAAAACAACTCCTAAAACAGTGGTTTGTTAAAAAAAAAAATAAAAGCAACTGAGAAGTCACCAGTTTCTATCAACAGAAGACTAAAGAATGTTGCAGATAAAATCAAATTTGCTACAACATTAATAGCTGAAACTTTTTCTTTTTTTTATGGATGCTATTAAAAGACTGACATCATAATGTGAAAAGCATACACAAGTCAGAAATTCCAAACTAATCTAAATATGAATATTTGAGGGTAAAGACACCAAGACTCAATGTTGGAATAAGGAACTCTGGTATTGCAGAACTTTACACTAAGTGACTAATACTCTGTGAATGCCTTCACCTTTTGTTGTGATATAACAGTCTTATTTGAAGATACTCTATAACATTTTCTCTACCTTTGAAGGCAAAATCTTTATCAAGTCATGCAAACTACTTATTCAAAACCTACACATCGTGCTTGATCACCATTGGATCCACTACATCACAACCGGACACACTGGTCTCAGGTCATCTTTCACAATTTTGCCTCAAACAAGGAGCTCCATGTTGCAATCTTCACCAGCAGTAATGGTACATATCTGATTATGGATAGTGGTAACAGAAGGACTTAAGGAACTTTCAGAGGGATATACCTACATTATTACTCTTCGTAACACCTGCTGGCTGTTGTTCCCAGCAAACAATTTTGTTATTACTACCTGAAAGTAACATTTAAATCTTGAGGTACACAGGCGTAAATCTGTGTAAATCTTCTTTAAAACAAATTTTTCAATGTAATTCTTAAAAATAATATACAGGTTTTTGTTGTCAACAGGCAACAGTATTTGGTCCAGAAAACATACTCTGCTTCTCTTGCAAGGACAAAGCAATAGCCAGTTGACTTGGAAAAAGAAAAGAATCAGGGGGAATTGAGTTACCTCTGACCTAAACAGCTGCTACTTAAAGCAGGAGGTAAAGAATTAGGGGACATGCCTATCAAGAACTAAAATATCTATGTCTGGATTATTATAAAAGATATGGGAGCAAACTTTAAAAAGGCCTAGAAGGACCTTAATTTAGAGGCCTAAAGCTCCCTAATAATGAACAGTATTTAAACTCTTTACTGTCAAATAATTTATAAAAATGAAATTGAAGCTCCTACTTAGGCACTTATAAAAATACTAATAAAGGACTTATTTGCATAACCATACACAACTCTTTTCATTTGGAGCTTGTATACTGTACCAGTGAAGTAAAAAATTATGGTCAAGGTCTTTTTGTATACATTTTAGGCTAAACTGGCCTCTCTTAAAAGAAAGAAAGTAAAAAAAGAGTGGAAAGATAAGCAGAGTCCACCTGAGAACTGTGGAAAGGAATTGATATGCTTGATACTGACGCACAGAGCAGAATGCTTATGCTCACATGGTGCTGACTGCTAGCCACACATGTGCTTTTTGTCATTGACTATGCAATATCAGTATCTTCAGGTTTCACTCCTAATTAAGAACAGAATCCACTTACTTTCTCCTATGATTTCAACACGAACAGTGTGCTGCTGAAACAACCCTGCAGCTAGGAGTCCCAATGCAATACCACTCCTACCCATGTCTACCAGTGCTCTCTTCGGTCTACAAAACTGAATCCATTTTTCCTGTAAAATTTCTGACCTAAAAGTACAAGAATCTCTGTGGCTACACTTATTAAACCAGATTCACCTGGTCAGTGGCCTAATGTATTCACAGACTGTCTTGACTTACAGATTTTAATGTTTTATATTATGGCCTCTAACAAAAACTGTCACACCCTTGATAACCTGTGCTCTTCTATAAATGAGTGCCTGTAAAAATGCAAAGATGTGTTCTGTGGTTGCTATGAAATAATTTGCAGAAGTTAAAGTCCATGCGGGAGTCACAGTGTATTTTCCCTACACCTTGTCTGAAATATTTTTTTCTGGAGTTGATTTTGCTTAAGCCCTTTGGAAATAAATCATTCCCAAAGCACTCAAGATTTCCCTGAAGACTTTGTAAGGCTTACTGCTTCATAGGTTTCCACTCCTTTGCTGTAAGGCTAATGCATTTTAGGGATGTTTGTTCTGATGCAAAGCTAACAGGAGTAAAAATAAACTACCAGCATTTACAATGCTGTTGGAAGGCAAAGAATGCCAAGTGCTAAACTTAAATTACCAGAGTTGGTAGTCGTTCCTTAATAACCTTCTCTCTAGACAATTTTGCTGTCTCAGAGGGAAAGACATTTGGTAGGAGTGTAACAATGAACACTCAATCACTTAAAAAACCAACAAAATCCTCAAGCCTGCAATGTCTTACATGAAGGGAAAAAAATAATTTTTATGGCAGAAGATGATGGTACTCCACTTCCAGTTTCATGCATGAAAACAGAGTCAAATCAATGCCATTATTATTCAAGTGACCTGCATCCTTATTGCTCATAAGCTATTCTGTTTACCCTTCTGTGAATACTATAGCTTGTTTTAAAGATTTGACTAGTATTCACATAAAGCAATATGTAAAAAAAATTGCAGTATCCATCAACAAAAACATTTTTGTGCATAGAATATTTAACCTGCAAGATCAACAACTTGCTGATTAAAGAACACATTGTTATCTTAATATCTTCACTTATGTAAAATAATTATTTATTTTTAAATTTTACTCAGCAGACGGAATTCATGTTGCTCAAGTGCTGCAGGCAGAACCACATACAGAATTTTACTTCAGAACTGTATTGGAACACAATTTCATTTCTAAAGAAATAACCCAATTTAGCAATTCAGAAGTTCTTATATATGTTTTATAAAAATGTATGAGAGACCTAAAAGCCATGGAGAGTCATAACTTCGAGTTGGCTCATTTGCTTCCGTTTTATTACAGTACTACATGGTGGGTATCAGAATCTTCACAGAAAGTAGCATATTAAATCTTTATTCTAATCTGTTTTAGCAGAACTATATTATAGTCTAATACTATTTTGTCTGACTGATAAAATGCCATTCAAAGAAGACCAAAGAAAGCATTGAACCCCAGCAGAGACCTATCCTGAAAAAAGCCACCACAAGTATTACTTCAGGCTATCTTCAAAAACAACACTTCCTCGTTCTTGACAGGTAGGCTACTATATTATCTTCTCATTCTCTAGATGAGCTCCTATTGCTTGCTTTGTCTGAAGGCAACCACGCAGTTATAAAATGTGTTGTGTGTATTAATATCCTTTATTTTCAACAGATTTTTTTGGGGGGCCCTGTAATAAGGATATTGACAGCTTCACAAAAATTCTGCTGCAGTTGGTTGTGTCTCAGCAGTAAGTTAAATGGTTGGGGTATACTACTACAAGGAAGACAAATAATTGGAGAAAATTATAGCTTTATACTATAGCCTAGATATAGCAAAACATGATTCCAACTCTCTGAACCCTTTGCCACAGCATCATCCACTCCTTTTAGTTGTGGATGGTTGGGACAGTGAAGGTTCAAACTGCTCAAACCTCGAGTCCTCTTCACTGACACCAGAACTGAGACTTGTTTAGACACTTTTACAGCAACTGGCAAACCAGGAATTTTATGCACTGCAGAACATGTCTGTTTCAACTGACTTCACAAAAATGGGAACATACTGCACCATCTATAAGGTCCTATAAACCCAACACATACAGGCATGTGTTCTCCACTGCAAGTAGTGCCTCATTACTCTGCCTGGATCTCCAGATATTTCCCCAAACAAACTTTAGACCTCTTCCTAAGGCTCTTCAGGCAATTGTGGAAACTGAAAAGGCTTCAAGAGAGAGGGAAATAAAGGCTCGGGCTAAGTTAACTTCTGCAGAATGTAGTTCTCTTTCTAAACCATGTGAGAAAGCTGCAGCATCTGCCGTGAATCAGTTTTACTTTCTTAGACATCAAAATAAATGTCCGATACTGTGCAAGGTATTTTTTCCCCATTGCCTTCTTCTGCTTATTCATTTACTGTTCTTATTTACTGATTGATGCACAAGGTCCATTTGCTGTTTCAGGTAACACTTTATGGGCTGAAAACTTCAGTCACAAATCTTATTAATTTTAAGTCTCATTTGCTCTCTCATCCAGTATTCTTGGTACAGGCTCAGCTACAATCTAACTCTTTCATTTAACAGTGTACTTTTGTCTGCAGAGCAACCTGTAGTTCTGCCCTTTTTACAAGTAACCAGAAATTAGCCAACAACTGATGTGTTTTATACATGTTCTATGAGTTCAAAGAGCTTTTTTCTGGCCTAGATTCCAAAAAGAAAAAAAAGTATTTAACTCCCTCTCAAAAGGCTTTATTGATCAAAAGCAGGTTCACTGAAGAAATATATTTCCTTATTTGCAGAAATGTAACGATCTTAAGAGCTGAGAGAAGAGTAGTCCTAAAAGGCATTTCTCAGTTGTCCCAGGTTTAAAGTAACAGCGTTGTCATGCAGCATCGTCCTAAGAGTTAATGTCGCCATGTAGGTTTACTCCACAATCCCTTCAGAATTTTCCAGGAGAAACAGGGTAGATCATTGTCAAGTGAACTTTTATGCAGATGAATTTGTGCAGACACTAAACATCTATTTCTATCAGCAATAACACTGAGAATATAATTTAAATAGCAAAAAGTAACCTATGGTACTACTACGCATGACAACTTTGTTCCTACAGATATGTCTTTTTGTTGCTGCTGTTGCTTTTTAATCTCTAAAATAGTTGCAAAATCTTGAAGTAAAAAATCAACTAAATTCTTTCCAACATTTTTTTTTTCCAGAAAGACATGTACAATTGTGAAAAAAAGAAAAAACAAACCCAAATCCCAAACCCACAACCCAAACAAACCACCAAAGAAAGCAAGAAAGAAGTTACCAGCTTTATGCCTTCCTGTGCAGTCCAAGACTTCTGGGAGCAAAAAATTAGTTGGGAGAAACTTGGACAAAGTCACAGTTTAGAATCTTCTTCTCATTTCTCAGAGGAAAAAATCCCAAAACACCAAAGAAAGAATTTAGAAATCCCCACTAGTTTCCAGTTACATTGCCTAGGGAAATCTGGAACTCTGGAAGGAATTTATTAGGACTACAGAAGAAAAAAAATATCATAATTAACCAAAAAAGCCTTAGAGAAATCAGGCTGTTACTTAACTGGAGGCACCTAACTTAGGTGATCTCCATTGCCTCTTCACAGTTTAGGCAGTCAAAGCTTCAAATGCAGGCATCTGTGCTAGGTATCTAAAGTAATGTGAATACCCTGTGACTTTCCATCACTGCTATTGAAATTCAATGGAATTTGGCTGCTTAATTCCTTTTTAAATCCTTCAAAGATCCAAGTTTAAGTTTTCTAATCAGCCAGACACCCATGACAATTCTCCAAGTTTTATTAGAACACTGTGAGGTACGTTCTGGCAGTCCTTGCAGAGCACAGACAATTCTTGATAGTTCTTTCTAAATTAAAACACCACTTGGTAATTTAGGGAGCAGAAGGCCTTGATATTGGTATTCAGGAAGGCTGTTCACATCCTACCTAACAAAATAGGAAATTTCTAGTCAGTGTTTTCATATGTAGTACAATTGAAAACTTGAAAACAAAATGTAAAAAACCACTGAACACCACAATTTTGACAGTTTGTGTCAGTAGAGAGGATGGAATAGTCCTTAAAGCATCAACATGGGAGGGGTAGTTGAGTTGAGAGCATGTGAGTCTTTAAAACTGTTTGCATTTGTAATTAGTTGCATGCTTACAGTTTTATTGGAAGAAAACTCTAAAGTTTCTCAAAAGTATTAAAAAAAAATTAGTATGAAATTACCCAGTTTGTTGTACCACTACATCCCCTTTGTGGGTTGAATGTGGTAACCCAAAAACAATAGGTTGTTTACAGATGCTGTTCAAAGTAAGTAAAGAAAAATATGATATTTTAACTGTTTTGTTTTTTTTTTCCTCCTCAAGATCCATTTTTTATGCCACTCAATTCATAAATTCTGACAACTTTATCATTTTATCATCTATTCACAGGCAACCACAGCATCTCCCTAACCATTGTGCAAGACAGTTACTCTCCTGTTGTTAAAAATCATCCCACATTTGTATGAAACACAGCATGATTGCTTGAAAGGCCCCTCAACATGCAAGGAATGGAAATTCAAGTCCTGCATGATGCTTGAAAGGCTGCTGTCTCCAGTTGCAATGGTTATGGTGGTGAAGTTGAGACAAAGGCTCAAGGTTTGAAACATTCTGAACCCAGGAGGATCCACTGTAGCATCTGTTAGACAGCCCATTTCTGTCTTGGTTCACCCTGAAGAAGAAGGTAGTCTTCTACAATCTCAAGCAAACAGCACAGGTTATTACAAATTGGCAGAAACAATATTAGAATGTTTTGGGAAAATTATGCTATTTCAGATCGATATAGCATGTGTTTTTATCGTCATACTCCCACTGAATCAAATCTGGTTGGTGGACTAGTTAATGAAATACAAACAATATAAAAACTAAACAAACAAACAAAAATTAAAAAATGTAAAAGCCTTTTCCCAGAGATTTTTTTAGAGCACCTTACACCACACTATTTCAGTGGCACTAAAATGGGGATTCAGCCTCCTGATATCTGCATGATCACCTGAGCTATGTTGATACAAGAATCTTTTCACAACACAGCAAAATCACTATAGTAGCCAATAAATTATATATGCAAAGGTTTATAAACTTTGAATAGTAATATAGTATTTATAATGTGTATAGAATATAACTATATATAATTCATATTAATATTAGATTTTGTGAATGGATGTTTTATTAACACATTTTGTCACTGCCATGGTATGTCTATATAGACAACAACTCAATACTGCCTTTATAAATATTTTAAGTGCCATTATTAATCAATTAAACTGTCCAATCTATGTGTGACCAATATGGTATATAGTTTTTAATATGTCAATAAACCCATGAAATACATTTAGATAGAAGCTTATTAATTTGCAGGGTTTTTATCTAGAAAATGAGTTCAATAGTTTCAAGTTGAGCCACATATAAAGGGACATTCCAGAACATCAAATTTTGAGACCAAAAGGAACTTCTCCAATAGCCTATAAACAGAAAAGGCCTTTCTGTTTCTCTATGTACTTCTCTCTCTAAAGACAAAGGTGGTCTACAAGCTCAACTACATTTCTGATTAACGTTTCTGTGCCAAATTATATATGCATAGAAGAGACATCTTTGAAAAGCAAAACTTCTCATAGTTCGCAGAATTAAACCTCTAAAATAATATTGAAAAGAAAATATTTCTCATCCTTCTGAGAAACGCTAGTTAAAAATGAAGGGGAATTTGTACTCTCTTTGCTGCTAAAGTCATGTTTCACAGGAAAAAACCCAAACCCTCACTGTTGAGTTTCAGGTCAAGAAAATTGCCAGAAATGAGCTGCAGACAAACAGAGGTGAATATTCTCATGTCTTTGACCTACATCTTAAACAGACATCTCTGGAGATAAAATGTTATGCCACCTCTGGTTTTGAATGGAAAACCATAAATGCTTTGGTTGATCTGGGATATGTGAACTCAGTAAGCAATACTGGAATTAGCTATTAGTTTCACATACATCAACATATTTTCAAGACTGAAAAATTATTTGACTGTTCAGGTTTTAGAACTTGTGCTGATTTCCAAATAGAAAATGAGACAGTGAAAAACTATTAAAAAAAGGCTATGCATAATGTTACCAAATTATCTAAATAAAATTGTCTTAGAAATTTCATATAACGTTCAGTTTAAAGAATCTCAGACAAACCATGGGTAATTAATCAAATAAAAATACCAAGTTTTGTGTAGTTCTCTTTTTCATACTTAAAACATTCACTATATTTCACATTTGCTGACTTAAAAAAAAATGAAAAAAAAAGAAAAAAAAAGAAAAAAAAAGAAAAAAAAAGGCGTTACAGATATAAAAGACTAGGCCATTCAATCATCGTTCTTGCCATGTGTGAATATGCTGGTAACAAGGAATGAATATCCTGTTGGCAGTTGTGATTCTGAAAAGAAAGCAACTTCATACAACACAAGACTGATTTTCCAGCAACAGTTCGACAGTGCATGGGCCCCGTAGTTAAAATTTTTTGCTCTAATCTTTGTTTATAGTAGAAGTAAATAATCCAAACAAAGAGCATTCCACTATGCAGGGCTGATGGCTTTGTGATAAGGCAGAGCCTGGCACCAATGACAGGACCAGCAGGCTCTTGAGGTAAAAAACAGCACTCTGATAAGTAAAACTGTCTTCTGATTTATAGACCTTAAGCTGGCTTTTTAACCCTTGAATCATGAAAATCTGAGCCAAACAAAGGCATAAGAACTGAGATATGTACCAGAAAAAAGAAAAATCTCATAAGATGTTTTAAAAGAAAAATGTGGTGGCTAAGCCGAATTTTATATGAATTACATTTAAGAACTTTTACCGGTAATGAATTTTTGTGTTAGACATAGAAATTCTAAAAGAGCATTTGGAAACCAAACACATTTAAGATCAATCCTTTCTTTGTTTACACAAAAATAAATGGGTTTAAAACATAATGAATATATTTATCTTGCAAAATTCAGAAATTATGTCAAATACAACATGATGCAGGCTTTTGGTGTCAGTCATATCTCCAATATACAAGCCCTGAGGGACTCTGGTCCTCAGGCAGACTGGAAAGACTTTCAGTTCTTCCATACACTACATTCAGTAGTTAATTCAATAGTTAATATTTAATAGAAAACAGCCCTGAGAACTGCTACAACCCTTTTCCAAAGAGCTCCTAAATGCAGAAGGAGTTATAGATTTGCATATATGAATAATCACTTAATAAACAATGTTATTTGATTTTCAACTCAGCATTCAGGGTATTGCTCACAGAATTGAGGTGAATTTTTGACCTAAGGACCCTTATAGTTCAATATCCTTTTCACAGTCCTCTTACAGTCACAGGCTCTGAAACAGGCCTTTGCCAATTCTTCTGTCAGTCTAACTGTCCCACAAGGTGACAGAGAGACACCTGCACTTTGTAACAGGTGAGAGGTGGCTTATAGATTCATTATTGGGATTTAGGGACCATGTTGGAAAGAACAGTAAATGGACAGTGCCATAGCATCAATGTTACAGTCCAGAAATGGAACTAAGAATTTTCAGGCCACCAAAAATCCACACAACTTCTGTACTTGAATTACAGCATCCTAATTTCCAAATCCCGATACATTCTCAAAGTAAATTAATCAAATTAAATCCACTTTTAGGTCTATGAAATTTTCAAGGCATCCCAGAAAACTTTCCATGCTGTTCAATCTGTGCAAATTAGGCATCTTTCCAGTGATATCAGACACCAGGACCAGAAATGGTCCCAGAAAATTTCTGCAAGAGCTATGTCACAGCTCAGAATCAAACCGCACATACACCTAAAAGAATGATCAAGAATCTAATAGTCTCCACTCTAGACATCTTTGCTTCCCTGATATGACTTCACAGGAGATATGGTGAAAAGAAATCCTGATAGCTGCTTTCTTCTTATATCCCACAAGTCTGTGATAGGCTTCCAATGTTAAGCCATGTCAGCCCAGAGATGGGAAGATAGTGCACCAGCTAGTTTTTCAGTGTTGCCTATAGTTTACTAACAGGTTCAGGAGCTTTTTATTCATAGAATTTTAAATGCAATTCTTTCATATTTTAGAACACTATTTTAATGATCATTAATATTTAAACTACTAAAAACTCCTTACCAACTAAAATGATTTGATCTGGAAAGTGTCCAAATTTTTCATTATAAAACTTAACCCCTTGATAATGCCACCTCCATTTTTAAGACTATTTCTATCTGCATCTAAATATCTGCACATGGAAGTTCTTCATTGAAATGTAAAATATTAACCCTACCTATAAAAGTTCTTTTCTGGGGAAAGGGAGATTTCTCTCAACTTTGTATAGTTTTGTTGAAAGAATCAGAACCATTTCTAAAATTGTCTTCTACAACATAACTTGGATTAAATATAGCACATAAGATCTTTGGTCCACTAGGCAAAGTTGTCATGATAATTTCTTAGTTTATCGAAATCCAACATGGCCTTTAGTAAGGCAAAGCCTGTGAATTCCTTTCAGTCCATGAACCTAGACGTTATAGTAAGGTTTTACTAAATTAATTTTCCATAACCATAAGACAGTTTTTTCACTAGCACAGGATATTTAAGATGTATGACAGAAAATTTAAAGGACTGCAAGAAAAAAAAAAAAAACAAAACCACAATTGGATACATTCCAAAAGTGAATGTATCACTAAAAAGTTATCTTCTGTGGATTTATAATTCTATTAAATATAGAATTTACATCCAAAGCCTCTAAGGCATCAAAGTTCTGATATAGAAAAAAATAATAAAACAGAATTACTTGACCAAGCTGACATGTTGCCCCCCAAAATTGTGTGAAACGTTTTCAATATGGAAAATTTTCTTGGCACCCAACTCTGATATCCCAATACCACTACGTTCAAATACTGGCAAACACTAAAAAAAAATAATTAAATAAATAAATTCTGAGAGATAAGGATCACATATGATTTCTGGAGTGCAAGTTTCATTTTAGTGACAGCACAAGTGAACAAAAATATTTCAGCATCTGATGAATTCACCACTACATTAAATAATTATTTTAACAACACCTCATTTTGTTCTTGGATACCAAAGGAAAGGTGTTGTAATGGCACAGATTTCCTTTTAAATAGAAATACTGCTACTTAGTTCTGCACTAAAAATGAAATCTCCTCTTGTCTTTATTTAAGTAAAAGAAATATGGAGACCCGAAAGGAACAGTATCCTGACAATTTATTGTAGTGATTTTAATGAAAAAGTTCGGCTACTATTTGGCTATGATGGCCAAAAAAAAAAAAAGTTTAAAAATTCTAAAGGATAGAAAATTGAAAACGCCTCCAGTAGGAGCCACCTGATGTAAAGTAAGACTGTGCCCAGTACTTTGGCAGAAGTTGTTCAGGAACAGTTCATCCATGTGAAACTCTGAGTCATATCAGGCTGCCAAGGTCAGTGAGACCTCTGGTGATCAACTCAGTAAGTACCAGCCACACATGCTACGCTTTCCAGAGCAAAAGTAAGGTGTAGTCTCTACAAATCTTATTATTTATACACTGTAAGGAACACCCAACTTGTTTTAACACCTCTAGACACTGCTTTCTTATTGCTCACCTAAACTTCCCAAAAACTCACATACTAAATCATTCTCAGACACTTACCATGACATTGTGAAACAAAAAATACTAGCTCTGACCCTCAGCTCAAACAAATAGTAATAGCTGGACTTTGGAAGTAATCACATTAAAGATCTTGAAAACATCCTGTTATAAACATCTCTTTCATTTTGCCTGCCTTGAATCTGTTTGTAGCTGAGCTTCCTGTCTCAGCCAAATGTCAGTTTCTGCCTGATTACTAATAATAGAAGTTCAAGTAATAGTAAAAGGTTAACTTATTTCTCACTATTGTCTGAAAATCTTGTATGAACTTTGCCAGAGTATTCCTTGTGGCACCTGTGGAAACCAGCCCAAGCATCATCAAGCCAGGACATAAGCCTGTTTGCATACACTTTGCCACAACATTTTAGGGCTACATACACTAAAGCTTCGATCTGAATTGAAGGTGCACCAGCCTAATGCGTCTCAATTTATGAAAGAATTCTCTGCAAATACTTCTCCTAATAGTCAGGAGGAGAAAGGAGATTCCTAGCAAGTACGGAGACCAGGACTCAGACTGACACCTTTGTCAGAGTGAAAATAGGAATAGAAGTGGGAACTAGTGGTGGGGATGGTCAACTCAGTTGGAGATTCAGTGTGTGGTTTGCACAATGAAGAGAGAGGTTAAGATGCCAGAGACAGGACAGGGACAAAGCTTGAATAGAACAAAACGATGTTGTGGTTCTGAAGATTCCTGCTATATGAATGGATGCATAGTGAGGATAAGAATTTCCTATGACATACTTTAACAATGGCAGTATCTCTATGAAGGGGATGTAAAACTTGCACAAAGAAGCACACACTCATGTCTTTTCTCACCTTGTAAGGCTCTAGGTGGAACTTCAGGTTGTTCTTTCTGTGGCTGCTCCTTTTAGAAGATGGGGTAAGGTTTGGGGGAGGACAGTTGGACTCAATGATCTTAAAGGTCTTTTCCAACCTTATTTTGTGATTCTCTGTGATTCAGGTAAAGGGCTCCTCATGACTAAGCACTTTCTGTGATCACAGAGAAGTATTTAGAGTTGTATTCCTCTCTTAACACAGCACAAAGAACCTGGTGGGCTAGATTCCTTGCTGAAGTCAGTATAGAAAATGTGATTTGTAGATCATGGCTCAAATGATCATTTTAGACTCCTGCTGTAGGATAAGAGAAATATCGTCATGAAAGGACCTACTTCTTTTCCCTGGCATGAGAAATCTACATGATCAGCCCACACAGAAAGACTATCACATATGTCTCCAGAGTCAGGCAAGCTGAACTCTTTAGAATGGGATGGGAAGGACTGCAAAATGCTCACAACTGACATCAAACAAACTCTGAACAGACCAAATCCTACACCATTCTGTTTTCCTGAAGATCTGGCAAAAGCAACGTCAAAAGAAGCAGCCAAAATATTTCTCTTTTATATGATATCTTGTAAGATTTTTTTTTCCATCATCTTAAAAAGTGAAAATAAAAAATACCACTTATTTAGTAATGAGGTAGTGAAAAAATTATCATCATTGTTTTGGAACCCCTCCACCATCTATTTCAGCAAGCAACATAGAAAGACAGAACATAAACCAGTTTCTGTTGCCAGAGTGAAGTTTGTATCATGAATCGAAAGACCTACCAGAACTGTCCATTAGAAGAACAAAATAAATACTGAATAGCCATTATTGGCAAGAAAACAAACAAAGAACTGTCCCCAAACAAAACCCAAACAAACCCCCCACCCCAGCAGCATGTGTTCATGGAGTCAAGAAACATATCATATAGGTAAATGCCCAAGGGCAGGGAATTGAAGTTAATATGCCATCTGAGGTATAGAATTTCCTGGCTACAGAGTGCTTTAGTGTGCAATTTGAATATACTTTAATCATGCTTTGTGTGATACTTAAAGACTACAAAAGCTGTATGTGCATGTACTTTATGTAACTTTCAAGGATGGGTTGCAGGTTTTAGTAGAAGTATGAAGAAGAACAAAAAATTTCAAAAAATGGCCATTAGCAGCCAAACAAATTTTGTTGCCAAGAAACTTCAAAGTATTGCCTGTGGTTCCTTCTCTGGTGTTATTTATGGCACCTCCAATCAGCCTGTATACTGTTGAATCAAAAGAACTCACTTAGTGTATGAAATGTTAACACAAGGGGATACTTGTATGGCATGTTTGTGATACTTATGCCAATATTAAACATGTTCTATTTCAGAAGTCAACATGCGAAGTTTTCCAAATTCTTTGGTATTCCCTTTGTCTTCTACATTCAGTTAATTCTGAGAGGAAGATAATTAGAATACTCAAATGCTAGGGATTTCACTGAATTTCTAAACATGGAAGTTCCTCATCAAACCTTTAAAAACATAGTTGTGTCAACAAAAATACATCCCTTTCCCTTGCAGGAAAAAAAATTACATAAATTCTCAAAATTCCCTATCTTCGGTATTTTACATAATTTCATTTCCATTTTATTTCTTACCCTGAGGGACACTCCTTGAATTATTATGAAATACATTTATCTGAAATTATTTTCAGGTAGAGAAGAAACCTTGATGATTTTTTTGAACTCCTGCTTTCTTAGGCCAGACACATTTTCATAGATGTTCCTACTCCATCAAGTCACGCAGAATCACAGAACCTTAGGAGTTGGAAGGGACCTTGAAAGCTCATCTAGTCTAATACCCCCTGCTAGAGGAGGTAGGAGGTCACCTACATTAAACCACACAGGAGCACTAGCCACAAGGATAAGTGGTGCTAGATGTTATCTGTTTGGTGGAACACGCCTATTAGAAATTAAATAAAACAGATGTCCTGAATTTTTAGTCATCACTGCAGAGCAATAATTTGCTGAAATATCCATTTAGTCTCTTTGTATTCTACCTTTTACCTATATAAAATTATTTGGTGACGCTCACCACACCAGTGCTAGGTTATGAAATGGGTTGACTAATTTAGCAAAACGCCCTCAAGAGCTTATAACTCCTTTTTTTCTTTTCTTAATCAAAGCCATCATCCAGTATCTGTTTTCTCCTTATATCTATATTCCTCCTTTACAAAAGCAAGAACTTGAAACTTTGAAGTAACACCTGAGAATGTCCAAAAGCATGTATTTACATGGATTTAACAAAGATTTAGCAGCTTCAGGTCTGTGATTCTCCATAGAAGTACAGGATCTTTAATTCTTTTAGTGCAGGTGACACTTTAGGGTTGAACTGCAAAATTAATTAATCTTCAGGTTTGATATGTAGATCACTCAACAGCTCAGCTCCTTAACAAAGGTAGCTCCAAGCACTCCAACAAATGCTATTCATCAGTGAAAACAGCTGACAGAACCCCCATGTTGCTGCTTCTAGGTTGTGGAAGAAGTGAATTAGAGAAGATAAGAGAGATGATAAGTAAGAATTGTACCCTGTCCCCTTACTGCTGCTTCAGGGAGGATGGCAGACCAGCAAGAAAAAACATCTTATCTCAAATATCTTTGTCACAGGGTATTTTTATTAAAAGTAAGATGGTAGCAAAGCAGGAGAAAGTATTATGCATGTTGACGGTTGCAAGCAACATGAGAAAAAATAAAGAAAAGTTTGATGAGAGGCTGAAAAGGTCTGAGTTAGTGACAAGGCTGGAGATGATCAGAGAGAGCAAGAAAAGAAAAAAGGTAGACAAATGTCTGATAAGTGGTTTCAGTGGTAAATCAGTGGGGAGATGGTGTCATGGCCTTTAGTAGTGATGAATAAATCTCAAAATTTTCAATTTTATATTCTGGGTTGAAGACCTTGCAGAAAACTGCTTCCCTTATTAGGTCCAGACTTGGGTAGACTGTGGAAGTCATCCAAATGTATTTTTATAATGGAAGCTTGAGATTTTGAATCCTGAAAACAACTTCCATTTTATAATCAAGAGAAAGAGCATTAATCAAAGCTTTATTTTCTCAAGTCAAGTTTTCAGTTCTCATTTCTGAAAAAAAAGTTGAAAAGCTTTGAGTCCAGGCATCTAACTTTTGGAGACTCACTTACTGCCAGAAAGACATCTTCAGAGCCCGTCTTCCTCTCCACGTGGTCAAATCAGCTTGATTCTCATCTTGCACTGATTTTACACTGATGGAGATTGATTGATTTCAGAAACTCTTCTCTCTCACACTGGAAAAACTACTGTTGTTTATTCTGACTCAAAACAAAACCAAGAAATCCTTACACTCAGATGCCTGACTTGAGTAGTATTTACTACTATATGCCACAAAGTAATTCGGTTCCTCTGTGCAGATTTGGATCTCCATTGCCTCAGCACAAGCTCAGGAATGTCAGAAGACAATGAAATGTAAAATCAGCATATGGCTGGAAACAAGAACTTCACTCAGTAGAATTTTTTAAAGTCCTTTTTATGTGGACTTCCTAGGATCTGCTACAATGGCCCTGGAAAAAGTTCAGCAATTTCAGCACAACACACTGTCTTGATTTTCTTTAACAGTGATGTTTGACTAATTTACAATCTTCTTTTGGGTTTTGCTCTAACTGGCACCTTTATTACATGACCTTTATTCTGGATAGTCTCTAAGGCACCATATACAATTGCTGCTTCCACACCATTACCTCAAACACAAGCCATCTGACTTCTGTGCTAACTGCTGGATTTGAAACTTCCACCGCTCTACAAAGTCCCAATTAAAAGCAAAAAAATCTGCAACTCCATAGGTACTCTGGATCTAATCTGGATTTCAAACTTTTATTCTGAGGAAGAAGCGAGTCTGCTTTCTGCTCAGGAAAGCAATTTAGCATTGACACCGCTAAAATATTATCCAAAGTGGGCAGCAAGAAAGGCAGCAAAAACAAGAATGCATGAAATGGAGTGCTGCTATCAGAAGCACTAGCTATTTGCAGAGTTCTTATGTCAACAGGACCAGTAAACAAGTGTTAATATTTCTAGTGGAAGGAGCATCCATGGGGAATTCAGTGTAGTTAGCTGCACGAAGCAGAGAATCCGATCGGAGAGGGAATTGTGTCAGCTCCAGCGAGTCGGCAGTATGTGGCTGTCAGGAGTGTGAAATGGAGCTGCTTCAAAGCTGAGCAGGCTGTGACCTGAATGCTGCACATCCATGCACTCAGTGTGAGAGGATCAATGACAGCATTTGCTGGGCTCTAGTCATCCCCTCTGCTAATGAAAGCATCCTGAAAGCCATAATGCAGGGCCTCTAGGCAGCCTAAAGCCTAGTATTAGCAGAGTTTGTTATAAGCTTGTCTGGTGAGTGCACTGAGTTCCAAAGACCCCCTCCTCTATTGCTGTACCCCACCAACTCCCCCCGGCTGTCTGTTTAGTGTCACTCAGCTGGGATGGATCCCGTTAAAGATCTGACGCTTAGCAAGGACTCAGAGGTGTCTGGAACGCCTGCCTCTAATCATAAACACCACAGCTGGCAATGATGTGGTCGAGAAAAAAAATCACCTTGATCCAGCAGTACACATTCCCTTTGATGTTTCTGCTGTGAGTTCACTGCCGAGAGAAAAAGGTACTGCTTTAAAAAAAAAAAAAAAAATATCAGGCATGACATTCTCAAATCATAACCATATGACTCTCAATTCCTAGCTTAAAAAAAATTAAAAAATAAAGAAGACAACAAAAACCCCATACAACACAACCCCAATCACAGAAAAACACACCATTTTGTTCTGAGAAACTCAGGGAAGAAGCATCTGACAATGATAACACGAAACAGGTTTGCAAGATAATGGCAGTTTGAGAAGAAAACACTTCCAAAAAACTCAGACTGCCACTACCAAAAATGGAAGAAGCCTTCTGCCAAAGATTGCAAACTGTGGTGACCTCAAGCAAGAGACTGTAGCTGATTCAAGGGAAAAATGAAAACTTTTCAAAGACAACATTGCTTGTGCTCTGCCACTGTTTATAAGTGCCTATGCCCTCTTGCCTTTCGGGGTGGCCTGGTAAACACAAGAGCTCTTGTGTATTTTCCAGCCCTCTGCCACAAAATTCTGTTAAATATTCAACTCTATGAGCATGATTTTTTATTTTTGTAACCCAGTGAGGTTACAAAGAGAATTGTGAATCCAGTGAAAAAAGTGTATTATTTATTGTGTTATTTTTTTGCATCTGCTCCTATGTTGCATATATGGTCATTAAATAACCTAATGTCCTATGTATTTTTACACTGCTTGGATTTCTTCATAGAAATACAACACTTTTTCTTTCATTGATTTCCTTCTAGACATGGAGTGCCACATATACCATTTGCTAAAAATCTAAGACTGTTACTTGTGCTCTCTGACACATCTATGCTATTGCTTCCTCATGCTTTTCCATCATATGCCAACACAGATAAAGAGGCTGATCTGAAGATCTGAACGATCTTATCATTGCCTATAGTGTAATACTGTTTTAATTATACACAGCAAGGGAACACTACAGTTATCAATGAAGTTATTTCTAAGACTATATGAAGGAAATTGCATACTAGACACACTGATGGCAAAAGCTTATTTGCTAGTGTCAGAAAGAAAAATGTGGAACTAACTCTCCAAACTCTATCTAAAAATGTTACTTCATAATTTGCCCCTATTTGTGTTTTTCAATACCTAACATTTTTATCTGTAAAATGAACAACTGGCACAGAAGCAACAGCAAATATTCACTTTGGAGTACGTAAGCGTATTATTTTTGTCTTTCTGGATGTACTTCTAAATGTCCTTTTTCATAATTTCACATTACCTTCAGGTGTATTTTCTTCCCCCAGATTAAAATAAAAAAAAAAACAAACAGGTTGTATCCCTCAGAATAATAAAAAAAAAAAAGTACCAGCAGCCATTCCCTAAGGAGAAAACTGAAGACCACTGCACTGGTTCATTACCTTTGGTATTAAAATGCACTATCTGTTACTGTGGCTCAAACTGATCAGAGCCATCCTGGCACAACTAAGCAGAGAAGTGACACCCTGTATACAAAACACAGATCTCAAGAGTGAGTGTAAACTGAACTACCATGTCACGGCTGGAAAAATCTGGGAGCTGAATTCCAAACCTATGTGAGGTTTCACAGGCTGCTGGTGCTGACAACCTCTCCTGCAATTCCCCTAAATGTTGCACATTCAGATAAGATTCAGATTTATTAAACTTATGCACTGTTCTACAGTGGCGTATGTGCGTGCGTGTATTTGTATGTGAGGAAGCAAGAGGCTAGCTCAGCTGAGTTGTGAAACATCAGTGGTTTACATACCCCTATATGGCAATTTTTCTCTTATACCATCTGTTAGCAAAATACAATTAAATAATAGCCAAGATCTACAGCCATAGTGACACATGAAACCATGCAAGGAAGTGACACAATCCTGTTTGTTTCCATGAATCTTTTATTTTCCAACTAGCAAGAATTAAAATTAGTACCAGAAAACTTACTAACGTACTGTCACAAACATGGGTCAATTGATTTTACTCAAAGCATAGAAAAAAAAAAAATTTCTCAAGACTTGTGGAGAATTATGTATTTTACCACAATGTTTTGTACCTATTTGTTTACCTCTGTGTATGGAAGAGTTCAGGAGGTGGAAGTCAAAATACAAAATCGCATTCTTCCAGGGAAAATCAGAGCCATCCATCCAGTCTGCTCATCTATTGCAGTTTCTTTATGAATAATTCTAAACTTACTAACAAAGTCTATGACCTATGATAATTCCTCCTTTTTCCCCTGTTGGGGTTGGACTAGATGATCTTTCAAGGTCCCTTCCAACTCCTAACATTCTGTGATTCTGTGATTCCTGCACTGCTCTGAAACATCTCAGGATGAAAACGATGATAAACTAGTCTAATCACAGTATGGTTTTATGCCAAGGTATTTTTTTTGCCTCCCATATTGTAATGTGACAAAAAAATTGTAGAAATGTAACTTATCGGAACCATGCCCCCAATGAGAAGCAAAAGAGAATTCTGTAATAGATTTCCTCCAGTTTCATTTTCTAATGACTAGAGATAAGAAGAGACCAAAAAAAAAAAAAAAAAGCCAAATACTTTCCTGGTCATAAATGGATGTACTTTGAAGAAGTCTAGAAATCAGTCCATAATAGTCTCAGTTTGACCCAGTAAGGAGCACTGCCAAGTAAAAGAGGGAAAAAAAAAAAAGATCTGATTCTAGAAGGTTGTTGTTCATGCTCATGCATGAATGAAATACAATTGAGCCGATGACACAAAGGTACCATACGAAGGCAGCTAAAATCCATATGGCCTCCACCACTTGCAATGGGCTGTGCTGAAGTTAAGTTCATCTTATAGCACCTAACACACCTTGCTTTACTGCTGTGTTACACAGTACGGCACATTGCCTTATAAAAGGAAGCCACTGTAATTCATATTCATCAAAAACGTACATGACCTGTCACCTGGCTTGATTTGCTAAAAGTCTGCGTAAAGAGCCAGTAGGTGAAACATCGAACCTGTTTAAAACCCCAGGATGAGCTGGAAGTTCAATCAGGAAACAAAAGCTTTACAGCACTTACAAGGCTGCAGTTCCAGGATACATTCAGCCCTCCTGCTCCCAAACCCGCTCAAAGCTGCCTTCAGACAGCTCACTCACAACATGACAGAGGAGGTAACACCTCACACCATCTCTCTAGTGACCCCTCCAGATGAATCAGGAGAGAAATTGACAAGCTACAAAGGCATTCTCAGATGAAGGGGAGGCTGGCTGGCTGGTAAGTTTAAGATGAGACACGAAGGTCAAACAGAAGTCTTCAGGGATCCAAAAACTCATGTTTCCTGCACCGCACCCCCCTTAAAGAGATCAGCAAATTCTGTCAAATTAATATAATGTAAGTCTAAGCTTGATTTAAAATTAATTGCACAAGCACTTATAAACCATTTAACTTGGGCACAACCATAAATTCCTGACACTGAAGTCCAATTTGTGCACCTCCTTACTTACAAGAAGCAATCTATTTACTAATCACCCTGCTGTTCGCATGAAGAAGAAGTTTCAGAGCTAGAACAGAAACCACGCTACTGTGGCACTCCCTCCACAACTTCTGGGGTCCCCCCAACTTTTGAAATGAACTGCCTCCAATTACTTTGTTTCTTTGATGATTTTGGCAACCTCACAGGGAACTGACTTTTTCTGAATAACCTTGATACCACTTTCTAAAACTTTCCTGCCCGTGTTCATTCTACGGTTTCTGCAGTACACAACCCCTGCTTGCAGAAACGTCTTGCCGAGTGGGTATTAGAGTACTTCATGCTTTATGAAGTTTTGCTTGCCTTTTTTTGTTTGTTTGTTTTCCCTCACCCAGGATGTGATTGAAAACAGAGAGGAAAAGCCAGTTTCCCCCCTGCCCCACACACACCTTTTTTTTTTCCTTCCCTATAATATACTTATTCAGAGACTGTGTGTGACAGTACCTCTTGGAAAATTGCTCCTGTTCAATAATATGCTCAGAGAACTCCATTGCCAGAGGCATTCACTCATTATATAAATCAAACAAGCATACAAAAAGAGACAAAAAGAGACTGGTAATGCCCTGTGAATTTCTCTGCTCAGCTAAGATGATTTGGGTGCATTGCATGCAGATGTCAGGTATTTTTATAAAGAGCTCCATTGTGCAGGGCCCCACTACTCCTCCATCGCTCCCAGCACTCCCTTAAAAGGGGGGCGGTGGGGAGACAACCATTCCAGCTGGGCTTGGAACCTCGTCTGAGTCAGGAAAACCACAGCTCATAAGCAAAGAGGAAGCATAATGTTCTACAAGGACAAAACATTAGCAAAAATGTCACTCAGCCCCAGTTCCACATGTTGGCTGCCACGGCCTCTTCCTCCTAGCATGCCCGATTGATATAAATTCCATCTGCTCAGCAGCCAAGTGACAGAGAAGAAATACCGGCATCTGGTCTCTATTGCTGTCGGGTTTTTGTTCCATGTTAGACCTTAGCTAGAAACATATGAAGAGATGAAGGTGCTGGCAAGCGACTAAAAGGCTGCACTGGCACAAATGAGACTTTCTGATGCTTTTCACACTTCACTCTGGATTTTTACAGGGAAAAAGGCGGAGGAGACTTGATAAACTGAGTCTGGAGAGCCAACAGGCCTGGAGGTCATTTGGTGCTTCTAACTTTTTTTGAGTGTTTAAAACTGTAAAGCAAAACAATTTTTTTTAACACGACAGAAGGTAACGAAGTCACACAAGAATGTTGCTCTTCAGCTAAGCTTTTTTTTCTCCTTCTCTTAAACATCCACTGGTTTGGACCTGATCCACAGGCACTTTATATTCTCCTGAGAAGCAGCTGGAAAGTGCCAAACCACTAACTTTTTTTTTATTTTTTAACCCCACTCTGTCCAGCAGAAAGCAAGTACTTTAAGCCAAAGAAAGAGCAATAACACAAGCCAGCAACATGTATTACTGCCGGAGAAGTGCTGCCTGAGTGCTTTTTGAGAGGGACTGCTGAAGAGATAGGGGAGAATCTGAGTCAATGGGAGTGTGTGTGTGTGTGTGTGTGTGTGTGTGTGTGTATACGCACATGTGTGGACATTCAAAGATTTCTTTAAGGAACTTCTACTCACACCAACAGAAGTGCAAGAAAAAATAAAGGTGTGACAGAGAGGGAAGCAAAAAAGAAAATATATTGGTAATAAACTTGGGGGCAGACAATTTTCTCTCTGCCAAAAACAATCAGAGCCAAAAACCTAGGAAAGTGTTCTGTACAGAGAGATCTGTAAGTATAGTTTGTCTGCAGTAAGGTAAAATATTTCTAAAATTTTAAGTGGAATCTAAATATTCCAAAACAACACAGAATTTACTTTTATTAGAATTAAACCCAGAATGTTTCATTAATTTTCAATGCCTCCAGCCCTTGGTGTCCTGTGATCCCCTCTGCAATACAAAGTCCTTTTGTTTGGGTGACAGGACCACAAACTGACAGAGAGAAATGAAGCGAGTGAACAGCTATCAGAACAACATTATAACACCAATAAGAGAGAGAGAGAGAGAGAGAGAGAGCGCGCGCATGTAAGAGGAGAGCTCTCAAGAACGTATAAATATATAATAGAGCCCTGGAACATTTAATAATTAATTGTGAGGAAGAAGCTTTTATTTCAACAAAAAGAAAAGCTTCCAACCAGCAGCCCCATGAGAATGGAACAGTCCAGTATACTGATGTCCAAAAGGAGGTTCCATACCAGTTCCTTCACAAGGTGAAGTTCCCCACCCGTACAGAGCTAGTACCACCACAGCACACTGTCCACATTGCATACTCAAATAATATCTGAAATAGTACCTACCTCCTATGTCAGTTACCTGCGGACAGTGGGGTTGTGCCCAGTGACTTCCAGGGAGGTTTGCATCTAACCCAGTAAGGTCAGCAATATGGATGGTTAGTTGGGTAATGAGTATTACAAGATCCCAGAATTAAGGGTCAAATACTCCACTGCTGGTTCACTTCACTGAAGTTTTTGTTACTTTGGGCAAGTCACTTCTGGTAACTTTGTGCCTCTCACTGGAGATTACTAATAAACTTGTAGCCCAGACAAAAAGTTTGAATTACACACGGTATAACATTCTTGCAAGGAATCAGTAGTGCCCATCCACTAACATAAAATCCATACAATCAGTGGTTTTGAGTTTTACAAAGAGTTTGGAGGGACTATTTCACCTTCAGGTCTTTTTGAATGGGATGTATGCTTGGAGTTGCCAATTACTCATCATCCTAACAAATTCAGCACAGGCACTTCATCCCTTCCTCAGGGCATGCCTGCAGTGCCACTCCTACAGTGACATTCCTGCAGTGTCATTCCTGCCAGAATCAGAAGTTCTGATTCTTACTGATTTGTTAGAAGTAAACCCAGAGAACATTTATATCAGCAATTAATTCAAGCTCAGCGTTCAAGCTGAAGAGTACTGTCTCCACTAATATAAATACAGTTGTTCAATGGTGCAAGTTACTTTGCTCCGATTACTGCTCAGGAAATAGGTAAAGCAGAAACTGTCTTAATCTACCAGCTATGAAACGAATACAGCAGCTACCTATGTAACACTTCACTTTAGGACATCTCTCTAAAGCACTATCTGTGCTGACGAGATCAGCCTCTTTATTGCCGTGACCCTGAGTGATTTCCTGTCCACAGTACCCACCATGCTTACAGTAAGTTTCTACTAAGCCAGAGGATCAGGTAACAATAAATACCCCAGCCAGGGCTCCTTAGGAAAGGAAAGATACCATTCTCAAAGAGAAAGGAAAACAATTCTATTACTCTGAGTAATGGAGTAAAAATAATAATCTTTTATGGTAAGGCAGCAACCAAAATAACTTGAGCCTTCTCCCCTTCCCATGCTCAAATAAGTAATCAATACAGTGTCTCAGCTGCCTTTTTGCCCTGATTTCTGTAGCATGTATGTCAGTGAGACTACTACCACAGTAAAAATAAATAGTAAGAAATACTTGTTAGCGTTAAATAGATGTGAGCGTAATTGCCACCTACACCAGTCCAAACAAACTCCAGGGTTACACTCCCAGTGAAATCTACGTGGCTGGGTGAGAGCTGACTTAAACTAATTTTGTAAGGTATCTCACTGTCTGGAGCAGACTACATTATACTTCCCAAAGGCGAGGCTTGGTGCACAGTCAGTGATGAGAGGTGCCTAATGGTGGAACCCATCATCGCAATTTCCCACAAGTCAGGGACATGAAACAGCGCAGCTGCTGGGATGAGTGAATAGCTGAAGGAGCTTGTGTGAGCTTCAATAGCAGACCAGAGCAGCGCTCCACTGTGAATGACAAGTGATGGGCCAAATCACTGGGGAGCTACCGATGAGTTATTAATGGTGACAGGTACACTACCTGGGAGACAGGTTGAGAGGGGAAAAAGATTATTTATAAGCGAATAGTTAACAGCTGTACCCACTGCTAAGCATTACATGGATGCCACAAACTGTAGAATTCAAATCTTGGGTTATTCAAGCACGAACAACTGCCTGTCACCAAACTGCAACGCATCGGTACAAATTAAGGTGGGAGAGATGAGACAAGGCTGGAACGATGCCTTGCTCAAGAAGGCAATGTCATCACAGAGTGCAGATAAGAGCTAAAGAAGGGCTGAGATAACTATGAGGTGAATTATGGTTCTTCATAATAATAATGATGAATTTGCAAGAACAGCTTTTTAATTTTTCCTGAGGGCTTTTGCAAGAGAGCAGATGCTGAATGTGTCCTGTACTGACAAGAATAAACGGGGAAAAATATAATAAGCAAAGGAAATATTTTAAAGAAGTTTTTTTTTATATGAGGAATAGTATATTTCTATTGTAGAAATAATTTCTTCTATCTTCAGACCCCTCCTAAGTGTGAAAGCCACATTAAGTTTAAAATATAATATTCCTACAATATGGGTAATAATATAGTTACCTAGTTTTTCCCAAGAGAATGAAGCACTGTACCACTGAGTGTATTAAAAGTCACCTGGACAAAAATCTCTCACATCTATTTTTGTTGAACAATTCTGCATAATG
>VXBZ01002206.1:196301-217974 GCA_013399135.1 Heliornis fulica
CAGGATTTTGGAAACGTTTTCATAATGTGAACATCATCCTTAAATAAACTGTTTCTGAGCCCTTATCTACCCATTTGGAAAGACACATCTCTGCACTAAATGCTTACATAGAAGAGAAAAACTAAGAAAGAATTTGATGGTGCTTTTTTTTTTTTTTATGATCTTTCAATGCAGTAGAGCAGTTAAGTACCAGCAAGAACAGCCAGGTGCCAAGACAATAAGCAGGTGCTCTGCTGACTTCTAGGTTTCCATAAAACACAGGATGGAAATCCCTGCACTAACTGTCTGACAAGAAAGAGACACTTTTGATCTCAAAAAAAAATGTGTCAAACAGCTAATTAAAAAAAATAGAGAGAGAAAGGTAACAAAACTAATGCTTAAGCTCCAAATTCAGTTTTTCTTAAAATGCAGTCTCAAACAGATTGCAAAATGGTAGGAAAAAAGAGGGCTACTCAGCAGTAGCTGTGTTCCTCCAAGGTGGAGGAGAAGAAACTGTTTATATTTATGATTACTGCCACTTCTTGTTTCTTTGCCACAGAGGCACTGTGCTCTCACATGCTCTGGAGGAGATAATGTGAGCCAGAACAGGTTCACAATTCAAAAAGCTTCCGAGGCTTTAAAATATAAGGACATAAACTGACTCAGCACCGTAACTGTTTGCAGGATTTGGTCCAAATCTTTCAGTTCAGGCATTCTGTGTGTGTGTGTGTGTGTGTGTGTGGTTGTGAGTGTGTGTCATCTTAGCCAAACTTACTCATAACTTGCTTTCTGCTCTTCATAAGATATAATTATTATTCCTTGTCTCTTTTCATTCCAGTTTCTCATGAACAACTGGGTATAATTCCTCAGTGTCTGAACTTCTCACGCTGTGAATCAATATTTAAATACATAGATAAAGCTGAGTGAGACTGTTAAATTTTATCTTAAGAACTGGCTATTAAAGTATTTTTATTAAATACTATGGACGGTGAAAACTGCTTGTCACACAACTTTTGGGTATACAACAGTTCAGTAGTCACACGTCGTTTTTAAAGATACAGAGAGATATTCAGGAACTGAACAGAGGTGAGATTTGGCATCAGTATCTTTCTGGAAACTGTATCTGCACTGATATCCCCAGATACTATTGATTAAATCCTTGTTTCCTTTCCTTCCTATTTTTAAATTTATTTTGGCTTAAACAGACGTGTACTAGAGGAACTGGACTAAAGGCAGAGGAAATGCAAGTAGAATTTCATAAAGTGTGAAATTTGAAAAGTTAATTCACCACACTGTCAAAAAGTGTGGAATTTAGAGTGGACAAGGTGAGCTTAGTTTTGATATCTCCATTTCAACTAAGCAGTGCCTTACTGCACAAGTGATTCCACTGCTTCTGAAGTAAAGCACTACTAAAATAAATACCAGAGTTTGCTTCAAAATTACAATTTTCTTTCTTGTTTTCATAGATGGAAACTGAAATGTCAATTTCTCTACTCTTTGTCCAGGGGTAGGTCTATGAATTGGGAAGCACAGATTTTGATGGTCAAGTTTGTATGGAGATATCAGTGCCTGCCACTGCTATCATGCTCAAAAAGTAAAACTGTAAATTTAAAAAAACTGTACATATAAAAAAGAAAAACTTCTAAGATCTATCCATTGGCTACCTTTCAGTAAAACCAACCAAATTAAAAAAAGCTACAAAAATTGTTATAAAACATACGGTACAAACCATTAGTGTGTTTATCTTATATCAGTCAACATTGTTTACCATGTAACTGGGTCAGAACTAATACTCCAAGGAGTACACACAACATACATCCAACATTGTATTCTTTACAACTCCACATACCACGTGAGTCCATCCATTAAAGCAGAAGTCTCTTGTTTTCCTCCAAACAAAATGCAGCACTATTTGTTTTTTATGGATCCAATATAAATTCTTGAGTGACACAAAGGACCAGCTGCCAACAGTAATAAAAGGCCAGGATACCAGTAAGGAAGGCTGGTTTCTAAACATGCCAAAGTGTGTTGGAAATGTAGCATTTAAGGATTCTTCTCTTCCCAGTTTTTGACTCCTAGCAGTACTATGTTCTCCACATTACCTCAGTTGGTCATGTAGTAACAAGTTCTTCCACCACTTCTGCAAACCTCCTCCTCGTCTTTTTCATAAAGGGTATTTGGTAAATTATGTCCACGCGTTTCAAAAGGAACAGAAACTCATCCCTTGATTTGTATGTGTTGTACAATCAGCTCAGCACACTGGGCTCCACCGAGGTCAGTGAGGGTGCTGGGTGGTCTGCAGATGCCCAGTTAGAAGGGAAAGGAATCAGGGATGCAGCAGCTACCCTTACGTGACCCGCAGACACTGAGGAGGGGATGGCTGCGTGGGCAAGGACAATATGCTCACTGATTATTTCTTCTGCCTACCCATCAAAAATCTTGCTTGGGGAAGGAAAGAAAAAGCAGCAACAGTCTGGACTGAAGACATTCCTTTAGTGAGACCCTAGTCTTCGTGGACATGATGAAACTGACTTGGAGACCTCATGATGAGAATCTGCTTCATTACTGATTCTCCACGTGCAAAACAGGCCACAAATGATCCATGGCTTGTGGCTTGTTTTTTTAGAGATGTAATAAATGTCAGTGCAGAGGAAGATGGAGTCTATCCCAGTGAAAACAACTAACAATAAAGAAAGAATATTTAGAAACCTACAATTTTTAATTAAAACACACTTTCTCATGCAGTTCTCACAACCTACTATTCATTCCTTTTCAACTAAAGGGCAATGCTTACAGGAAGGAAACGGTGTGTGACCTCAGCTGACCAAGCTGACATACGTACATTCACTGAGGCTCCGATTTAGAAAAATATACAAGCATATGCTTAACATTAAACATGTGAGTAGATCCCTGTTTAAATCAAGGACATTATTTGTTTGAAGCTAGGTAGGTACTTACACACCGTGCTGAATCAGGACCCCATTTCTGACAGTGACTGAGCAAGTTCTAGTGGTAACAAATTGTCTTCCTATGGCTTTATGTCTGTAGCACCCCATAAGTTGAGGTTTGTATTTTTAACAACCTCTTTCCCCTCCTGTCTCTCTAGTATATTTTATTTGGTGCCTCAAAAGGGATGAGTGCTGCTTTTTCTTCAGTGGAAAAGGAAATACCAGTCTCTCTCTGCTACCTGGCCACATACATGAAGCATATAGAGAGCATATATATATTTGCAGCACCTTCCTTCCTGTCTCAGGAACTAAACTGAAGATAGTTATACAAAGCATTGTCATACAAGTCCTGTTCCCTTGAAAAGCTAGATAAAAACCCAAGGACTTTTGTCTCAGTAACTGCTGAAATTACAGTACAGTTATCTTGTATGAACTGAGAGTAAATGCTCTGCCAAAGTGAAAACTGTAGACATGGATTTAAAGAGTACCACAACATAAAGCAGACTGGCGACCAGGAATAGCCTTAAAGACACATCTAATGTCTGGTGTGACTACTACTGGAAATCCATACTATGTTACCGAAGCTATTTTTCAGGCACAGGTGTACATGTATAGTTTCATTTCAGGTTTTCAGTTTGAAGCACTTCAGAGACACCTCAAAATGGTTTGACATTTAAATTCTCACAAGAGCCCCCAAAACCATACAAATTTCTGTTGTGTTGACATTTTTATGTCACTCAAAAAAAAAAATCTTAACATTGATAAAACTAACAGTTCCATGCTAATGTACTCTATTTTCATTGATCTATTTGATACCTCAAGTTACACCAAAAAATGCCCAATCAACCAATCAAAAAAAAAGGTTGAAAAAAAAAAGGTACTTTTTTTTTTCTATTTCTGTGACTCTGGGAAAAATGTAAAGCTTAGGTTATTTATTTCACAATGTCAATGTGAAATGTCAATGTTATTATTTATGTCACAATGTTTCAATGCCTAAAAAAATGGCTTTGTTGACCCAATGAGAGAGCTAGCTCTTTTTTCCAGCTGAACAGATACTTTTCCAATACCAGAATAAACAACTTTCCTTTTAGTAATTGTTATATGACAACATTAATACCATAAGCAATAATACTGCACTATTACAGGGTAATAAAATTAGCAAATAGAAACATATATATGGGGCTACAGTTCAGTTCATAACACATCAAGTACCAGGCTTTGTGAATACATACAAGTAGGCATTAGAGAGACTGAAACTTTTAAGATGCATCTGAAGCTCATCATGTAAAATCAACCCCCTAGCCATATGTGGCTGGGGAACATAGGCTCCTAGAGCCACAGCCTTCAAACAAAGACTGGATATGGCTAGGTCAGAAATGGTATGCACATCATAAGCAGCTATGGTTCTACTTCTGGACCAGACTACATGTGCTGGTCAGTTGTTCCAGAAAAGGTTCTGACATCCTGTAACACCCAGGTTCTCTGCAGCCTCACACCAAACACAGTAGTGCAAGCAATCTGCTAGACATTATTATTTCCTCACCTTTTTTCTCCATAGAAACATATCTCTGCCTTCAGCTGTGGCAGAAAATGGATGTCATGGGTCTTATATCTATTACCTCACAACTCTTTGAGCCTACAAAGGGGAGAGAAGAGCTCTGTTTTGCATCCCATGGTACTGTTTGAAATAATACTCCTATCAAGAGGAAATTATCTCACAAAAGGAAAGCGACTGAATGAGTACTAGTTAAATTCTTTACAACTAAATGTATTTTTATTTTAAGGAATTCTAAAAGACATGGGTTTGACATAAGCATTTTTGTGGATTGTAGCTTTACATACTCAGCATGTTTTATTTGGTACTCAAGAATACTACTGCAGAGTAGCTAATTCTTGCAATTTTATAAAAAATCTCTTGACATTACAAGGTGGACTTTTTACTGTACCTCCTTTCCTGGAGTTCTTGTGTTCATTTTCTTTCTTATCTAAATAAGTTTTATTTTTTCATTTTTTTAATGGTGTGTTCCAAAACAGGTAGAAGCAGCTAGAAAATACAAACATAACTTTCTCCAGTATAAAATGCAAAGCAAAAATAAATTATATTAAATTTAATCTTCTAAACCAATTCCCCAATATTCAGATTCTGAATTTATGACCTTTGACTGTTTGAGGTTAGTAATACTGCACTGCTTCATATGAATATGCTAACCTTCTATAGTAACTATCTTTTTCTGAAGCCATTCACCAAGCAGTCATTCAGCTATATATTGATCTAGCAAGAGAGTTTTGTCCAGGCATTGTCCTCGCTATTTCCATATAGTCTGAGCACCATTCTGTTTTAATGGAAAGTCTGGTGCAACATAAGCTAAGTAGTAAGCAACCCAGCGAGTAGGTTGAATTCTTTTATTTCTATTTGTTGGCACTATTTGTTAAATTAGACCTAAGTTAAAGACACCGAATATCCAGACTGCATGGATAAAAATGTAGTAATGTTAATGGTGCTACCATACCTACATCACTGGGTTAGATATACAGATGTGCACAAAGCTCAACAAGCTTATATGTATGGGGCAGCAATATACTTGTCCTACAAATGACTTCTATTTCTGCAGGACAGCTGCCAGTCCTAGTGGAGCTTTTCCCATCCTTTCCAGCAGAAGGAATGTAAGACTTCCTGATACAATTCTGGCACAATTCACCATGAGGAATCCAGTAAGACACAATATAAACTGACATACTTTCCCCTACTATAAGAGGTAAAAATAAAATAAATGAAATAAATTCTTCCTCTTCAATTTCCTAAAAAAAGATTATTTAGAAAAATATTTACTGAAAATACTGTTTCAGTGGTGGTGATGTTTCAGAATTTGACTAAAGAATAATCATAATTACACATTCTATTTCATTAGAGGATCTCAAAGCACTTCATAAACATTAATTAACAACATCCAAGTATTAATTGAGATGATTAGAACATTTTGTAAAAGCCATGGGAGAGGTGAGAAATCAAGCTGAAGCACAAAGGACTCATGCAGCACGTTAATATATTAGAGCCAGTAGAATAATACATGTTTCCTGGCTTCAAGTTAAGTATTCTAAATTCTAGGGCATGGTGCAAAATGACAACCAAATCATAGAAGATATTTCAGCACAGGAAAGAAAAGTAAATTTCTTAATTAAAATATAAGAGTTCATCTTCATCAAACTCAAAATGTACCTTGATAAGTGAAAGGGGGTTGTCTGTCTACATTCAACGCAGTGCTCTTACTGCCTAGAAGGCAACAGTAAGTGCTAATGACATTTACCCCTCCTAATAAGAGTCACTCACACTTCACTGTTATTCCTTGTTATTGCTCAGGACAGGCACTAGCACCTCATTGAAAGATCAGTGCTGCAAGGGAAAAAGGCCCCTTGAGATCCCTTGGACTTCAAGAAAAGCAGTAAATCAACTGATGCTGGACAGATGACAAGTTTGATTCTCTGTGGCCCTTCCTGATTCCTAAGTGTCTGTGGACCTAAATTTCATAAGTGCCTGAAGCCAGTGCTGACACACAGACAATCAAAACCACCCCTAAATTCAGAGCAAGAGGTATCTAAACCGGGAAAAGTCTTAAATCCATTTAAGTGTCATGGTCAGGACTCCATACTCTCTAATTGAGATAATCTCCATTGATGTGTAACTGAATGGTTAATATCACAACCTTATCACCTCCAGGACCATGATTTGAATTCTGCCTGAGGTTCTCTGTGAAGAGAGTAGTCTACAAAAAGCCGAAGTCCTAATGTCTGAGCTGTATTTTGTGAGAAGAGTGATGCTAATTCGTTAGATTCTTGATACAACTCACTCCTCTCCACACGCATACACACATTTCCCTTCAATCAATAGCTTTATGCCCTTTTGTTTTCCATATTTTGCAACAAGCCTTCGTTACAAGAAAATAAAGATGGACAGTAACCCCAAGATCCTGTCCTCAACTCAATGGTCAATAGTACTTCGACAGTGGAGCATATGTTCCCACAGAGGCTTCGACATGGCATTGTTGTCAAGAAAAGTGATTTTCTGGGCTGGGAGGAAAGCCTTTCTCTCCCTCCCCTCATCCACAGAGAATCAGTCTTAAAAATTGAGATTTTTGACACACAGAGACTCACAATCTGTTAGAAAAACAAAATTTATGGATTATTTAAGTTTGTGCAGATATTCCACTTATATACATACTTCACAGAAAAACTTGTTTGATTATAAATGGTTAAAAAAAATTCAAACACATCTGAAGCAAGAAAGCTGGAAATAGTTTCCTCTTGGCTTACCTGCCAAGATGCAAGTTCCCCACTCTGTTTCTCAGGCAGTGCTTGATGGCATCACTCACACCTAAAACGGCCTAAGGAGTGAACTATTCCTCCCACCTCCTTCATCCTCCACTCTGTTTTAGGTGTTTGTAATATTATCATCTATCACAAGAGAAACACAGGACCATGAACTCAGGCCTTGGCAGGTGAAGAGATTTTCAGCTCCGTTTTAAAAAGCAAGCACACATGGTCCTGGCATACGCCTGACAGACCTTCAATAACAGCCATTTCCATGCTCTGTATCCCAGTAGCCGTGCCCAGCTGTGTGAAACTACGTCAGTCAGTGGGATCACAGTTTCTTGTCCCCTGTACTGTAAACAATATACAGTCCAGGTAACACAGCTATAAAAGTCTCTTTCCCTTGCTCTTTCTTTTGGTCTTCGACAGCCAAAAATATTTAATGTTAAAATGGCCATCTTTGCATTTCTGAGCCACGTGAAACACTACAGTTATAAAGGCTATTTCATAGTAGTCATTAAGAACTAGCATCATGTATACTGCTGTTGATCACCAGAGGTTATACAGCCCTCTGCTTCATTACCCTTGCAAGATGCAAGACACAGAGCAGCGATAGCACAGCTCTCCAGCTGCACATATCCTGAAAATCCAAATGATCTTTGCATGTTACTGAGACATCTGTTGTCATGTAACTTGTCCTGGTGGCATTCATAAGTGCCATCAAACTCTTTGGAGTTTGTTTTTATTCTTTCCCGGTTCAAGAGCTAACAGTTGTGATAAATAGAGTCATGTAGCACTAGTGTGATTGGTAGTGTTACCGTTAGAGGTACGACATCAAAAGCCTCAGGGAGATGTTAGGCAAGTTAGTTCAGATACAGAGAAAATCTGAAAGTGCTTCACATTGTAGAACAAGTGGCACTGCTTTGCTCAAACACAAAACAATGCTTCCCTCTGGCTCAGCAGTTGTGCTGTTTCCTATCTCCCTCTTCAGCCCTTAATGGTTTATCTGAGGTCTTCCCACCTTCTGTTCAGAGACAGGACAGTGACTCCTAGCTTAATACAGCTAAGATGAATACAAAAGAGCAAGGGGCACAGCAGCGGAATCTCTGTTCCACAGAAATGCAGTGGAGTCATGCTAAACTGACTCATATGGGAGAAGAGAAACTCTTCAAGATGATCACAGCCGCAGATATTAGCATGCAGTGATGCTGTGGGAGGAATGGAAAACTCAGGAGGTGGACACATCATCTAACAGATCCTTTTCATCTCTTTGTGCTAAAGAGGCAAGATCAGAGGAGGAGGGGCAGTGAAACAGAGGTGGGGCTGAAAAACAGAAGATAAGCAAGGAAATAAAAAGAGGGGAAATGGGAAGCAATGACAACAAAGTAAGATGGAGTGGGAAGAGAGGGGAGAAGGAACAGACAGGCATAGAGAACAAGAAATAGGCAGGGCACATACTAAAGAGACCCAGATTTAAATCCCATCTGTACTAGGAGAGTAGAAGTCTGGGTATATGTTACCCAGCTTTGGGCTTTGGTCTCTCCAAGTGCCACTGTTGAAAAACAATGTTGGAACAAAAGAACATATATGAGTGTTAACAATAATTACACAGTGGAAAAGAAAACACAGGACAGAAGTATGTCTAACAGAGCTGAAAAAGAAGTAAATAAAGCTGTAAAACTGTAACTCTTCATTATCAAGTAATTACATGTAGGTGGCAGTTACTATGGGAAATACAAGCTTGCATGTGAAAGATTTTGGTTGCTCTTTGGCTTTGTTAGAGTCTTTACCAGATAAACTTCTTAACCTTTATCTGCATCAATTTTACTATACATACAAAGGGCATAATACTCACAGAGACATAACTACTGCTCCTTAAAATGCATGGAAATCCTCCAGTGGTCACAGCTAAACAAGTGCAAAGTATTAATTAAGAGATTGACAAACAGACCAGTGAGGAATGTGAAGCAATATCAATTAAATAATTGACAACCTTCACAAGCAAAAGCTATTTTTATTCTATTTATGGTGCATGATTGTCATCAAACTTTTATTGGGTTGCAAGGCTAATTTTTTTTTTTTCCCATCAACATAACAGTTTGATATTTCTCTCAATTTTGTTTATCCTTCAAAAAAAGAAAAAGAATTCCACTACTTTAAAGTTCTTCTTGTTATGAAAGAAAAAAAATAATCAACTGATGGCACCTGGGAAAAAAAAACACATGACAGAAACTTCATGTGACTTATGTTTATAGATAACAGTCTACACTGGACTGAAAGTATGACATTGTCACTACAATAACCTGACACCACTTATCTGCCTTGGAAAAGCTGATATCCTCAGAGCTGCTGTTTGTTTGTTTTCTTTCTAATGTTCCTTATGTTTAAGCAATGGAGGCTGTTTGACAAGCTCTTTAATTAACTAGCCCTTGCACTTGGGCTCTGTAGCTAAAGTTAAAACATCTTAGAAGCAAGCAAATGAGTACAGATGGGAAAGCTAAGACTACATTATCTAAAGAGGTCAGATAGCAACAGATTCCATGCTTTTCTGAAATCCTCCACAGGCAAGCCAATAGTGGGCAATATTTAATTTTAAGAGCAGTAAAGCAATCTCCATCTGTACATACTGTTAATATTTCACCTGCTTTGAAGGGATAAGGTGCTAAGGGATTTCTCAGAGAAAGAACAGAAAAGAAATTACAAATAGTTCTATTAAAGATGCTCAAATTTCTTTCTGTGGTCTCTCCCCATATCTCTTGGGCTAATCAGGAGGTAAGAGTAGTCTGCATGAACAATCTTGTGTGTAAACAACCCATTCCACCAAGAAGAACTATGTTTTACAAAAATCTTTAAAAAATCTCAGAACTGAATTTTCTAACCCTCACTACATGCTTCACAATTTGAATGAGCTTGTTTTAGTTAATAAGATGTTGCCTTCTGAAAAAATGTCTATATTTATCTCCCTAATGTATTTAATCTCCCTCCTGAGAGTTTACTCTTAGATGACTTCAGTGACAGGAACAGTTTTTCTTGTTTGATGGTTATTTTTGCCCTACAGAACCAAAAACCAATGGGATAATGAACTACGGTCCATCCTGGTCATGATCTGAAGAGCTAACTAAATACATAAAGTAGGGATTTAGCTGATGGTCTGCTAGCAAAGAAAGACACAAGCCAAGTCAGGAGTAGCACAGGAAGTCATTAATTACCAATCTTTTTCTTTTAAAATTAGCAGTCTTGACAGTGAAACCACAGATGCAGAAAGAGATCCTACTCCCATTTCCAGTATTCCTAAAGCAGAAAATTATATTTAACAATTTTGAGTTTTATCAGTTTTCAGCACTGACATTACCATGGAAAGGACCTTCATTTAGGATTAGCAATTCCCTGTGCACTGTGCCATGCATGAACTTTTAGAAGTGAGTCACCTTTTGGGCCAATAAAATCTGCATACTTTTCCAGCTGGCTTTAGTTTCAATTTTGGTTTTGGGGATCGTTTTTTTTTTGTTTAAGTTTCTCATATCTGTGAGTGGTACCCGAGTGTGGCAGCCAAATGTTGCCTGTGATAATAATATAACCTTTTTGACGGAATGATGGTGACAATGGGAATCCTAGGTCTCTCCCTTTTCCTGAGTCTGCCAATGCTCTTTTCTGTGCCTCTGCTTTCCTCTTTGCACTGTGAAGATACTTACTTTCCCCTTCTACACCAAGGGAATACAAGTATTTGATCACAAAGTAGTTGGAAAGGTGTTTTCCCTTCACAAAACACTGAATTGTTATTTGCAAGAAGCCCATCTGTATCCTCTAAGTTGTTGCCACATGTTCTGTTGTCTGCAGCAGGACCAGTGAAAAGCCCGATGGCCCCAGGAATACCCCAGTTGTTCACTGCTAGTGGTGTGATTGCTGTCTCTCTCCCTTTCCTTTCGAATAGTCAGTTAACTCGTCTGTGTTTAAAGGGATGATTTTTCTAATCTTACTTCTTTAGAGACAACCTGGCTATGGAGTGATTACACAAGCAGTTACACTAGCAAATGGGTGAGGTATCGTATTCCCTGGTGCACTCTAGAAGCACTGGCAAAGTTACGTCTTCATTCAGCTTAGCTGGAACCAAACCAGGGCTGAAGGACTTTCTCACAGTTGAGCTGTCCTTCACAGCAAAACTAACTTCACTCAAATCAATAGAGTTACTAACCACTTCTCTTTGTGTAGCAGGTGCAGAATGTGACCCAACCCAGCTACATGATAATATCCTATCATGTAAAGTCATCTGTTGCATTGGCTGTTCACAAAGAGAAAGCCTACCAGCTCACTTAGGACTCCACACCAAATACAGTAAATTAGTTCCATGAGATAGTGGATAAATAATCCTAGAAACTGTAGCAGTTTCTGGGTGCCCAGTGAGCAGACATAGTCCAGAAACTTTCCATATGTGGTAAGGTTAGGGTTTTTTTGAGGATGACTTCAAAAGATGAGACAACTACTCCTCCTCTAAAACATTAATCCTGTGAGCAATCTGATGAAACCGCTGACCAAACTGTCACTCACTGACACTTCAGAGATAGGTATCTATTCACCAGAATCTAGGTTTATTGCACAGAGGCCACAGAAAGCTTGCCAGGTCTTAATGCCTTTCAGACGTTACTGGCAATGCCTAAAGTGAAAGGCAGTGTATCACATTACCTTCAGGGTTCCTCTGCTTCCTGTGCTCCATTAATGCATTCACTGAATGAAGCAATAAATACTTCATTTTTCTCTGCCCACTGCTTTTTAATTTGCTATTTAGAAAAATCATTAGTCAACATGAGGGTATTACAAATAATACCCACCCACCTTACAAGACCAATACGTGACAAAAGAGAGGCTCTCGTTTTCTCTTGTTTCTTGAGTGGAGCAAACATGAGGCTTTCTCAAAAGTTACTAAGAAAAAGTTTTGATTGGCTGGTTGGTTTTGGATTTGTTTTTCGTTTGGGGTGGGGTTGTTTTGGTTTTTTATTTGTTTGTTGGTTGGTTTTGTTTTTTCTTTTGTGGGAAGAAGAGTGTCATTATGGATCTTGAATAGAAAAGAAAATATCTGACAATACTGAAATAACTGATTTTGAGGGGATACATCTACTCAAGGAATACTTTATTGTTCCCCACCGACAAACCTCCATTCATAAAAAATGTTTAAATAATTTAAGACTCCTATCATGATTCAGAGGGAATTCCACACAGACTGGTATCTCAGACCTTCTCAAGGTATGATGATCTAATTTTGTACCAGCTTTACAGATCTTCTGTACTGTGGTTATTTGGTAAGTACTGGAACTGGATCTACAATTAAGTATTCTGAAATCTGTCACAATCATTCCCTTTCTATACTCTGTTACTTCTCTTAGTTCTTGCAGAAGGGACTTAGTTTACAGAGTTTCTATGTTCCAAATAGTTCAGTATTTCTGAGTAAGTTCCCCAAGCTACTTTTGTTTTTTCATGCCAAACATTAATATCTCTCACTACATCAAGATACAAGTTTAAAATATTATTTTTATTAGAGAAAAACAAACTAGTTCACACTTTTCTAACTCCCCCATTATAGCAAATTCAAACATTTTCCTAGACACACATATTTGTATATTTGATGTATAATGAATATGTATGGTAAACTTACTAGCTCTTACTGGACTAGGTTATAACTGAAACAGGTTTGGACAGACAAGTTAAAAAGAGCTATACTTCTAGACTGAGAGTCAGATGTTCCTGAAATTCACTGCATGACAGCCTACCAACAGTCCTACAGCTCTGCAGTATTCTGGATGATTTGTTTTGGTACTTGATATTTTTGTTCCCCTTTTGGAGGCTCATTCCATTTCATCACAAGATTTCTGTGTGGAAAAGCTGTGTTTGAGAACCTCAAACAATCCAGTGAAGAGTTCCAATTCTATAACAATTAGCTTTGTGGAACAACACCTTTTGATCAAAGGAACAAAAGACTAAAAAAAAAAAGAACCTGAAGTTCTTATCTGTGTGCTAGTGTTACTACACATTTCCTTTCAAATTTCCCTCCATGCCTCTTTTCTCCTTTTTATCAGATAGTTGTAACAGGGTTACCTTTTAAAAAAAACTTTTCTATTATCATAAATTTGGTTAAGTTTCCCAAGATTTCTCTTCATATAAGTTTTACTAAGCAGCTTCACTTTTCCGCCATAGTGAACTTTAATGGAAACAGAATGCATTTTTTGCCCAGAGACGTTGTGGAGTCTCCATCCTTGAAGCTATTCAAAAGCCATCCAGACATAGTCCTTGACAAAGAGCTCTATGTGACCCTGCTTGAGCAGGGGAGTTTTACAAGATGATCTCTCTTTCAATTTCTTTGAAATCAGAGCAAGACTACACCTACCACAGGTCTTCATTCATCCACTAAGACAATCCACAGCTGAACACTAACCAAGTCAGTATGTGGCAAGACTGTAACAGATGCCCTTAATAATTTTTCTCCTTTAACTGACATAATATTGAATATACTGCTGTTCAATGTAGGAAAGGAAAAATTCTTGCCTTGAGGGCTACTAAGTGATTGAGATTTAGCCAGATAAACTGAACTCTGACCTAATGGTGTATTATAGGTTTTACACCCCTCAGATGCATAGGTCACAATCTCACTCTGTGTAAACCTCTATGTAATTATATTACAAGTCATTCTTGCATGTGTTAAGATCATTCCAACAGATAATTAAAATAAAATCAATATGGGTCTGATTTTATGACATTTAAAACAAGAAAACTACTGATTCCCGTCAGTCCTCTTGTCTGCAAGGGACACTGAATTACATTCTATGCTTGTAATATATTACATCTACCAATCACATTCAGTAAACTTCAATTTTCTAATGTTTCTTCTTAGTAAGAATAATGTGTATTTCTTTGCAAATCATATTTCTTCAGCCCTCTTCATCAGCAGCCTTCAAAATCTAGGCATGTAAAATGTGATGCAATGTGCACACAATGCCATTACAGTATGTATCTCTATAGATTATCTACCATATACCTATGTAAATATATCATATCTAGTGCCTATAGTCCCACATCTATATGTATATATATTACAAACTTCTATAGACATCTACTATGTAAATATCATGGATATATACTTACATGTTTTAGATTGGTAATGGGGAAAATGGAGCCTATTATCTTTGAACATATGTTACACTGAGCATTGACAAAATAGATACCCGAGAGAATCCTAAAACAATTGACAACCTCTATTCTGTACACATCCTAACAAAACCCAGGATCTCATTTCTGAACTAATAGCCTTTTTGTTACTCTTTAATTAGGAATGTTCTACAATCTAGAACATCTTTCTGTAAATATCTGTGTAGAGCATTCAAGAAAATATTTAATAAAACAAAATATGAAGGTTTCCAAAGAATGATGTAAGGCTAACTTACACCTTTCACATAAAAGACAAAAATTTGCAGAGGAATTTAAAAATACAGTCATAATTATTTACAGCAGGAATAAACATTCCAATATTTTCTGTATAGTGCCAAAGAGAATCATTCAGAAGTTAGAATTTTCAAATTTTTGCAAGCATGTCCAGTTCAGTAACTGGATTAATTCTAGATGTTGCAGATCCTACAAAGTCAATGGCAATTGAGAGAACTCAGAAGCACGTTGATTATCAGTATAAATTAATCTTTTAAAATGTAATAATCTGCTTTGAAATCCAACAGATGATTAAATTCTTCAGATAAGCAACTATACAAATTCAAACATACTCATAAGGCAAGTCTGTCATACTCGTACTATTTTTACTTATTTCATAGTTTGTTTTGCTTATTTTATCTTAACCAATCTGCATGTAACATTTTATTTAAAGCTACTTTTTAAGAATGGCCTTATGAGCAGGATTTTCCTGTTTATATTTTAAGCACAACTCCTATATCTACCCTTTATTATATGTTTTGCTAAAGAAGGACAGAAAAGTGAAGGAGCTGCTGGCTTGGATCTTAGTATCTTAAGACAAACAAAGCCCTTGAAAACTTGCTGGTTGCTTTCAATGGCCAAATCAGGCTTACAGCTAGCTAACCTCAGTACTTACAGTATTTAAGGTATTTCCTACAATAAGCATAAGCAAGTACAAGTAAATACTAGAGTGTGAAGGAACCTAAAATTATTTTTCTAAGCTTAGGAAAAATTGAATATTTTCTTTTGCCAAGACCACCATTTGTCTTCAACATGCCACACTGAATTTATGTCATATCATCCCACCTCTTTGGATGTATCTGTATAAAACCCCCAAAGAGTTAACTGGCTTGGAAATATGCTCTGCTTTATTTCCTACCTGAAGGATGTAGCCTCGAACATAGTCTCGAAGTGTCCAGCCTAAGCCATGTAGAATATGCAACACTTCCTCTTGCTTCAGTACACTGAAGAGTCGGTCAAGTAGTATCTTCAGTCTCACAGGCACAGCCTGAGTACCATAGAGCATCAGGCTGCTGATGTCAAACACAACGTTGGACTGCACAATCTCCACTTGGGTTGGGTGGTAGAGGTGCTGAGTACTAAGTTTGTCCAAGGCTGAAAGAAAAGCAGTTAAGCATCAGGGAAGAGCTAAAAAGAAAGACAAGAAAAGAATCCCAAAGTATTATCTAATTACATAGTAGTTAGCAGGTGCACTTACTTTCCAGAGAAATATAACCTGGACGAATCAGAATCACACAACGGTTTGGGTTGGGAGGGACATCAGTTAATAAATTGGGTTGGGAGGTCATCTAGTCCTACCATCCTGCAATGAGCATGGACATCTTCCACAAGAACAGGTTGCTCAGAGCCCCATTCAAATGGAACTTGAATACTTCCAGGGATGTGGCATCTACCAACTCTCTGGGCAACCTGTTCCACTGTTTCACCACCCTTATTGTAAAAAAATGCCTTCCTTACATCTAGTCTAAACCTACCCTCTTTTACTTTAAAACCTTTACTGTTTGTTGTATTACTACAGGCTCTACTTAAACATCTGTCCCCATCTTTGTTATGCATCCCCTTTATGTACTGAAAGCCACAATAAAGTGTCCCCAGAGCCTTCTCATCTCAAGACCAACCTCTTTCAGCCTGTCCTCATGGGAGAGGTACTCCAGCCCTCTGCTCATCTTTGCAGCCCTCCTCTGGACTCAGTCCAAGAGGTCCATGTTGTTCTTGTACTGGTGACCCCAGACTGGGCAGAACACTCAAGGTGGGGTCTTACCAGCACGGATTAGAGGGTCACAATCTGCTAGCCACACTGCTTCGGATACTTTCTGTGCTGCCAGTACACGTATCCAGCTCATATCTGGCTTTTCATCCAACACTACTCTAAAGTTCTCTTCTACAGGACTCTTCTCAATCCCTTCATCCCCCAGATGATACTGATGCCAGGAGCTGCCCTAACCCAGGTGCAGGACATTGCACTTGGCCTTGCTGAACCTCATGAAGTTCCCATGGGCCCAGTTTTTGAGATTGTCCAGGTCCTGCTGGCATGTCGATGCCTCAGTTTTTGTTGTCTACAGATCTGCTGGACTGTACTTAATCCCACTGCCTATGTCATTGATGAAGATATTAACAGTGATGGTTTCACTATGGAACCTTGAGAGATACCACTCATCCCTGAGTGAATCTTTTTCATAGATGCAGTCCAAAACAGGCCCAATTTACAATGTTCACAATTAACTTTAATTCCAATGGCAGAAGGGTGCTCATCAGAGAACCCTAGAGACTGCAATGCTTTTAAATACAAAAGAAATTACATAAAATTTACAATTAACTGGTGACCAAGACTGAAGCTGCACAGAATTGATTTGGATTATTAAAGCTTTTAGACCTAACCTCTAGGGGGAAAAAAAAACCAAACAAATATAAAAAAGACACACCCTAAACCCCAACCTTCTAAACATGTTAAAAATTAGTCCCTTGATTTAACATAAATTCTGTAATGAATTCACTACTACACGAACTGGCTAGTCTGTTTTACCTTTCTATGTGAATTTACTATTACTCACTTTGACATGAATGATTTAGACATGAGGGGTCGGCAGGTTTGCAGGATCAAGATAATTCTTATCACTTTGTGAAGTTAAATATGATGGAATTGCATATGACATCACGCACTTTACTGCGTATCGATGTTTACATTTAGTATTCTTTCCATTTTATGGACTATGTTGCAGCACCTAAGCTTCTCACTGCTTTTTTAAAACAAAACTTTCTGAGCATTTAAAGTAATTTTATAGGGACTTCTCCTGTACTTTGGTTCTTCTTGGCTTATGGTCACTGGAGAGTTCATGTACTCTTGATAAATTGCTTTCTTACATCCAGAGCGCAAAGGCCCTTATCATTTACTCACTGGCTTCATTCAACATGTTTACTCCAAGGAATACTTTGTCAAAGAGTTCTGCTTTCCTCATACTTCATTTCTTGCAACTGATTTTTTTGATCTTTCCCATTCTAGTGGTTAAATCAACTTTGAATAAATAGCTTTAAATATTAATTTAACATTCACAAAAGATAAGGAATTGGCAAGCCTGGGGACTGCAGTCCTCTCTCCACAGGACATTTATACCGCAGAATGTGAAGGGTGTTATTTTCTTCCAAAAGCTCTTCTTCTAAAGTACTTCAGCTACATAGGTTCCCATGATGTGGGACGGATTAATTTACAAGATCTAATGAATGGGATATTTTTCTTCTGATTCAAATACTTTAATATTTTCCTACTATTTTGTTCAGGCCTTTAAATGTATGATATTTTTGTAACACGATTATTTTGATAATCGTGTTACAGATTGCATCAGATGCATCATCTAAGTACTCAGCTAGAAGAACGTAGAAAATTTATATTTTACTGTGTAGGCTGTACTACATGTGTGCTGATATGTATATATGTGTACCTGGAGGGCAAAGCAACCCTGGAAGGAGCCAAATTAAGAACCATATTGTTGTGGGGTTTTTTTTGGGTTTGTTTGTTTGTTTGTTATTTTAAAACCCAAAACACTACTATTACTTTCAATAAGAATGCTGCAAATAATATTAGTGTTAATAGATGTAACATATTCTTCCAGACTATTAAAATAATTAAATAGATGTTTAGAGCTTTCCCCCTTCAGTCTTATAGAACATTCATAGCATCCAAAGAGGCTAACTGGCTTCTCCAGGTTTACACAAATTTGACCAGAGTCAAGATCTGAATAAGTATTTTCTGAATACTCAATGCTTTTTAATCACAGCATTATACTGTATTTCTAATATGTCTTAGTATTTGGGCGTTTTTCCTCTTTACTTAACAGTAAACCCTAGGTATGCGGTCAGGAAAAGCAAGTTCTTACAGCTAAAGAAGATTTGGTTTACTGAAGAATTGAAGGTTGTGATTCTACTTTGGTACAAGTCAGAATCACTGTAAGACATCTTTATTTAAACAATACTGGGTGGATTCTAAAACTATCAGACAGAAGATGATTAGAAAATTCTGTGGACATTTATACCCACTTCATGTAATGTGACCACTCTGAGGATAATCGCTTTGGAAAGTCAGAGATGGAGTGTAAGTGAAAAAAAGAAATAAAAATAGTCCTTTTAAATTACTAAGCACACTCTTTGACTAGCAGACAGAAATATTTACAAGATAACCTGTACTATTACATTTATCTGTAACATTTTCAAGCAATATTATCTATAGACATCTGCTTCTCAATACACACAAGTAAGACTTAGACCAGTGTTGGATTAACAGTCCAAGTGACAGTGAAATCATCTCCATTTTTGATTCATGGTCTTATTCCACACAGTATATAATAAAGAAATAAACAGTGAATTTTATCCTTTTGAAGTCTAAGTCAGGATATGCACTGAAACATGTAATTTATAAAATAAAAAAGCACTATTTTCACATGGGTGTGTAAGAACACTTGCAAACTAAAAGCAGACTTCATGCTACAAACAACAATAAAAAAGTAAAAAGTTGTACACGAAGAGAAAGGAAATGCACTTGCACTCATATGAAAAATGAGATTTTGGAAGCTTCTGAAATGCTAACAGATCATTTACAATTGAAGCCCCTTGCACTTGGCAGAAGAATGAAAATTTTCACTATGATTTGTAATTTATAGAAAATATCTTGTGTCTTTAACATAGATTGCTAAAGAAATATTTGACAGAGGTTGCTTTCTGTACTTCTGGCTGATTTCTCCTTTGTGTCATTACTGAACTAATGCCAGTCTTCTAGATGCATTCAAGAGGCTATTGTTAGACACATACTTTTTCAAATAAGACAAGGATCTAAGTCTCATTGTGTGCGTGGTTCTTTTGGTTGTTGTGTTTTTGTTGTTGTTGTTGTTGTTGTTGCTTTTCAGCTTTTTTGCTATAGGAACAAGAGTATTAACTTTATCCTTTTCAAATCTCAGAGTAGATAGTAATATTCTAATGTCCTGAATTGTCCAACAAATTTCACGTTGGAAAAGCATTCCTCACCATTTTCTGCTCTAAACTATTGGTTCAATTTCCATATATTAATGAGCAATGCCATGTTTCACAGGTGAATGTATTCAACAGTATCTGCAGCAGTGTATGACTTCATAAACGCTTAGAAGACTTCAAGATGAAATATATAAAAGAATGAGCTTTATCATACCTTAAAAATGACATAAACAGATGTGTCCTTATTAAGAAGATATCAGTGACTGGTGACTGAACAGCATACACCTCACAAAAAATGTTCCTGCCTAGTGCATGAGGTATCACTCACACTTCTTATGCTTTCAGTGGGCTCGGAAGTTCACCCAGAAAAGTCTTAATATGTCTGTGATTTTTTGGTTGTACCTGTACAGTCTCTTCCTGAAACATGACTGTGATGGCTTTATCTAGATGCTTAAACTAGGAAGGCTACCTTTTAACTGCCCAATTAAATTCTTTTTACTGCCCAAATAGTCTGATATTCTTTAACTCAGTGTGAGTGGAAAGATACTCACTTATAGAGACAGAAGAGATCTACTGAATCTTACAATCATATACTTGCTGAGTAATCATTTATTTTGGTGGAGTTTTGTTGAACTGCCTAAAAAAGTCCTTGTGTTTTTACTAAAACAGCATACAGCTGAGTTACATCTCCTGTGAATCCTAAATTTCAAATATTTTTTCATAAATTTGATCCATTCAAAAGGGAGGGCAGAGAAAGATGACAAAGAATTAGAAAAAGGTACAAAAGATTGCCTTCAACACCCAAAAATGATTATTTGGATAATCAACATCCAAAAATGACTAATTGGATAATCAGCATAGGAATTAGGAACCTTTCAGTACTATTTTCCAGTTCTCAAGTATCAAGCATGTACCATAATAATTTAGAACACTTCAGTTGGAAGGGACCTACAACCATCACCTAGTCTGACTGTCTGACTACTTCAATGTTGACCAACAATTCAATCCCACTAATAAAGACATCGTCCATATGCCTCTTAAACACTGACAGCCTTCAGGCATCGACTTCTCTAGGAAGCCTGCTCCAGTGCTTGACCACCCTCTCATGTTGGCTTATCTGCTTTTTACCTTCTTGAACAGTAATAAATCCCTTAGATTTTACAGAAATTCTTCTCATTCTAATTTGAATTGTAAATTGAAGTTTGAAATGGATACAATGTCAATCTTCACACTGCAACTTGCGGTGCTCTCACTATGTAAAAATCCATGAAAAAGTGGTGGACCTATTTGTAATAAATAAATGAACAAAATTTAAGTTCCATTTGTTTTTTTTTTTATTTTTGGTGCTGTGTTTTGTTTTGTTGGTTGGTTGGTTTAGTTTTATTCCTGTTTTTAGATAGTAAAATAGGGAGGGGAAATCTACTTCACCATTATACTTTACTGGAGTTTTGGAACCCTGTGTAATTCAAAGGAAATCCCATACAGANCCTAGTCTGACTGTCTGACTACTTCAATGTTGACCAACAATTCAATCCCACTAATAAAGACATCGTCCATATGCCTCTTAAACACTGACAGCCTTCAGGCATCGACTTCTCTAGGAAGCCTGCTCCAGTGCTTGACCACCCTCTCATGTTGGCTTATCTGCTTTTTACCTTCTTGAACAGTAATAAATCCCTTAGATTTTACAGAAATTCTTCTCATTCTAATTTGAATTGTAAATTGAAGTTTGAAATGGATACAATGTCAATCTTCACACTGCAACTTGCGGTGCTCTCACTATGTAAAAATCCATGAAAAAGTGGTGGACCTATTTGTAATAAATAAATGAACAAAATTTAAGTTCCATTTGTTTTTTTTTTTATTTTTGGTGCTGTGTTTTGTTTTGTTGGTTGGTTGGTTTAGTTTTATTCCTGTTTTTAGATAGTAAAATAGGGAGGGGAAATCTACTTCACCATTATAATTTACTGGAGTTTTGGAACCCTGTGTAATTCAAAGGAAATCCCATACAGAAA
>VXBZ01002206.1:218613-248236 GCA_013399135.1 Heliornis fulica
TCTATGATTCTATGTTTCTGAGTGAATTTCGTTTTTGTTAAGCAAAAGAAATACAAGTATGCACTAATTAATTTTGTATTTTAGAGGTCTTGTATTGTTTTTGAATAGCTATAACAAAAGCACAATATTTTGCGTTTACTGAATATAAAAGTATTTTAAGTATCCTAGTTTTATGCAATTGGAGTTGAAAATATACATATATCTTGCTAATTTCCTGATACTAGATAAATATTTAGGTATCCTAGAGAGAGAAAGGAAGGTCTATTGAAACCCTTTCTCAACTGATTTGCCTGGCTGTGTATCTCAGAACACCACAGAGAAGAATAAGCAGGTGGCAATGTACAGGTCATTCTGGATCTCATTCCAGTTCTGTTTTAAATTTTGACTCTGCAATAGCCCCACTCTAAGATTTTCCTTCATGGTCTCTAGTCAGTTTTCTAAATTACCCAAAAAGGGATACAGTTGGTGTGCATACACACACACGCACACGTGACAATACAGCATTTTATAAACATCATCATCTTTTCAGATTACGAGATTTATTGAAGAGTCAATAGGAAAATGGAAAAGAAATTTTATCTAGTCTGTATCCAGACAACAGTAGAGCTTTCCAGTCATTTTTGAATATAAATATCTGGGCCACTTTCAGCAGCAAGAGAAACTGAAATTGCCAGACAAATTAAATATACAGTACAAACATAAAAAAAGATTCCATAATACCTCTTTAACAACACCATGTCAACTATTGTAAAACAGATACAGTAATATTAATGGCAGCGTGGAGCATGTAGTTTGCTGTTGATTTTAGTAGTGAACATGCACAGCTTCACATTTTTCAGAGTTCAAGATTTTCTTCTTTTCCATCTACCACAGAAAAAGAAGTAACAAATCCTTTCAAGAATGGAAGAGAGTTTGTGAATAACTAAAATTCTGGAGGGACAGGCAAACTACTGCAGTTGTATGAGGTGGTCTAAGCTAGCCTCACTCAGGATGCAGATTTAACACCACCTGTAACATGATGTCATGTAGTGCATTTTGAAGGTGGAAAAAACTGTTCCTCAAAAATATCGCGCTCAGAAGGTGACTAATGACAAGAGAACTTGACAGAGTCTACTGAATGGCTCAAATAGGTAGTATTCAAGGGGTAGGAAATTATCCTGTTCACCCCTGGCATGAGTACAGGGAGCATGGGACATTAACATTTATATGGATGGTGAACATCCTGAATCAGTTTGTTTGGGTATAAATTCCAGCTACATCATTGCATCCTTTGGTAATCCCCGTTTCACTTCTGCCTTCATCCTGTCACAAATTAATCCAGATAGAACAGAAAGGTTCCCTAAGACACCGTGGATCTCAAATGATGATGGAAGAGTAAGAGTATTCTGATTCATAGACAAAACCAAATTTTCTTCTGCCTTTTATTGTACTTAAAAGCTAATAATGGAAACCGTTTGCCAAATGCACTTAGTCTCTGACAGAGGGACACATATGTGATCTTCTAATTTACAGCTTGCATGTACAGATGTTCACACTTAGTAAAAGGATTCTTAATAGCATTTTAAAATTAAACATGTGTTGATAATAGGTGTTTCAAACACAAACAGCACAGCAACTAAACTGATAAATGTCTTCATGCCTCACCATGCCTCATGCTCTAACAACATTTTTATAACAGATCAAAAAAAAAACCAACAAAAAAAAACCAACCCAGCACTTCAGTTGCATGTACACAAAATAAATGTTATTAAAAAAGTCAAATGAAAACTTTCATTAATTTTTCTGGCTATGATCTGATTCCAAGTTGAAACATTTAGATTGTTACTAGGTTTATGTAGCCAAAAGCAGAACCACAGTTTGTTCACAGACGTTGCTTGCTGTCTGCAATTTTTTTTATCCCTTTGCAAAACTTTGAACCCCATCCAGCTTTGACACACTGCCTCTTCAGTTAATAACTATCAAGTTTCCCCTTGTCTCCTGTCTACTTTTCTTTGAGGCAATTGCGCACTCAGCACCCCGAGATAATAACACACATCTATAAGATAAAAGCAATGGCATTAATGTAATTGTCTGCCTTTCTCTCTTTAGCCTAATCTTTTTTTTCCTTCAGTTTTGACTGCCTCTGTGACACCTGTTTTTGTCTCCTCTGATCCTACGACAGGTTTTCCGCTGACAAGGTTTTTGCCTGACAGAGATTCTGCCAGACAAGAACATAATAAAATATGAAGAACTGCTTGTCAGAGTTTCTGCCAATGTTCACCTGAAACAGGAGAAAAAAAAAATCCTGACTTTTTTTTTTTTTTTTTAAAGGCGCCCTGTGCTGGTCCCTTTTGGCCTGTCAGGAGAATAGTCTCCCTGGCCAATTCCTGCAAGCCAAACAGGTGTTTTCTTTTCTGCTTTTTTCTATACAATTATTTCTTTTTTCTTTGATTGTGGAATGCATGATTACACAGAAAAAAATAAAATACACCCCCCACACCCCAAACAATTATTTTCCTCCTAAATTCCTCCCTGTAAAATGAAGGTTAAACCTAACTCAGCGTAGTGGTACCTCATGAGCTTTTATCTAATTCAGAACTGACCCGTTAAATAACTTAATAAAGTGGTAGGCATTTTCTCCCTCCTCCTTGTTGCTAGCTGATGAATTAGGTATCCATCAGGTGTACATCCGTGCCTGTGTGAAGGAGGACTTCTGCAGTGGTCATCACCCTGAAGCACATGTAGATTAATCATGTGAGTGTCCCACAGCTGCTTTTGTATATGTTATTATCCTCTGTCACCTCTGCTAGAGACAGAAACTATTGATTAGTCTGTGATATCATGTCCTGGAGTGCACCAACTGACCTTCATTGCGCTGACCAGCCTCTCTGGAGAACACCCTGCTTTCTCAGACCATGGTTGCATGATGCCTACTAAGGCCCAGTTCTGGACCTTCATTCCCTAACCAAGGTACATCAAGTGCCTCCTTGTAGTTCTGACTTCTAGATGTCCCCCAGACCCATTATACAGCTTGATATTCAGCCCTGACTTTGGCCCCACATTCTTTTGTTCCTGATTGGAGTCCTTGGATGGACCCTTGACCTGACTCTGAACTCCATTGGTTCTCAGTGGACCCAGATACTAGCACTTGTCTCTGACCACAACGACCAGACCCTTGAGGAACCTCAACCTATGGTGCAGGCATGGCCATCTTTGGACTCACCCTGGATTCCTGTCTCAGCCTTCTTCATTGAGCAGTTCAACATTTGCTGCTCCTTGGCACATGGACTGACAGTGTCATTACTGAAAGCTACAATTTATAATGGAGGCCACTAATTTAATATGTCGTTTTCTACTACCTTGTCTAGTCATACATCTTCAATATTTCCTATCTCTTGCCTCCAGAGCCAAATTCCCTCTTCCTATTGGCCCTTAAAACTTTATCTCCCCCAATATTGGTGCAGGAGTTAATATGTATTGCAATGGTCCCAATGCAATCTGATTGACATATTACATACAGTGAGACAGGAGTACATTTCTGAGTCCTGGATTGTAGTCTGGATTTGGAGAATTTCCATCTTAATCCAAATGCACCTAAAACTCCACTAACTGTGATTCACAGAGACTCAATGGAAGGGACTTCTGCATATTGCCTGGTGCAGCCTTCCACTGAAAGCAGGACCTCAGATTAGGTTATCTCTGGCCACGTCGAGGTCAAGTTGAGTCTCTGATATTTATGGGGGCGGGGGGGGGGGAAATTCCGTCACCTCTCCATGCAACCCATTCCATCTTTTATGCAGCCTTGGAAACTGTAATGCAAATGTAAAAGGCATTGCCCACCTGTTAACATCATTCTCCTTGGATGCTACTGTGCTGTAGAAGCATTTCACAAGAGCAGGCCAAGTCCATGGTCATGTTTCAGTCTAGAGTGTAACTCTGGTTCAGCCTATGAAACACTTTCCCACATGCACTAATCCACCTCAGTTTTCCTGGGAAAACCTGCTGTCCTAAAGTTGCTGACAGCTGAAGATGTTTAGCCCCTGGGAAGACCAGTTTAAACATCTAGTTCTGCCATTCATAAACATCAATCTTTCCCACTCCAATTCATGTATTGTGACCATTTCATGAAACTCTCTTAAATATATTCCAGCAAAATTAACTGTAATCAATTAGAATTTAATTAGAGAAGTCTTTGAGACTCATGTTATACATTTCTTGTATTATCTTTTCTATTTCTAAAATCCAAATGGAAATGGGATAATCAAGTAACACTATTGTCTGCTAAATTAATCTGGGGGATGTTTCCTCATAATGCTACAGTTCAAATTTAAATTCTTCCTAGTAGGTAAAAGAAAAAAAAACCCACAAAATATTTTTCCATTGAATTTCAGATTTGCAAAACAGAAAGCTGAGGCAAAATTACCCATGGCATTATCGTTACTTTCTAACATCTGAAAGCAGTTTGAATATTTTATTCTTGCAGTGAAAATCCCATCTTAACCTTATGAAGCTATATGGAATGGAGCAGTAGGGTTTGCTTCATTCAGAGCTCTTTCAATTTGTGTTCTGCTTAACCTGGTGAACCAAGTTAATTAAGATGTTCCTATAAACAATTAAGCTTCTTGTAGGATCGTTAAGAAGATATAAAAATTTATGATGTAATAAAGTGTAATAAAATGATAAAGTGGTTAGCACATCACAGCTATTCATGTGCAGCAGCATAGGTGTTAAAAAAAGGCAAGCAAGCAGGTACTGTCACTTAAACATCCTGGTGAATTGGGTATGCACGTCGCAGAAGTCCAACACTGCTGCCCCATGGATCCACACTTTCAGGTCCCACAGAATTTACCCTGTTCATTTAGGAATCAAGTAGAAGCACTTTAGTGGCAGACACTCCTCTGCTCTTATTTGAAGCTATACCATGGAGTCAGCTACCTATCACCACACTTAAACAGGCAAGATCAAGAGTTTCACTGACTACCTTTCCAAAAAGCAGCCTCTACTAGCCTGAAAAGAGGAATTCCAAGTGCTAATTGAAAATTCATTGCTTTTATTGCCTTTTCTCCATCTTGCACATAACAAATCTGTTTATTTTCCTTACTGGATTCTCTCCTAGTATTTTATCCCATGGTTTTGGGTTTGCTAAATGTGGTGAAGCCTTCTCTGTAAAATATAAATTCAATAACTATAGGCACCAAATATCAGCATCTTGCACTTTTAAAATACCTATAGCCTAAACTTCTCTGTGCCTTTTATCGTCAAGAGGAGATCATAGCTACAAAAGTGGATTTATAGGTATTCCAGTGTTGCCAATGAGTATCTGATGGTATTAATGCCAGTTCTGTGAGAGTAGTATAAAGTGTAACTGGTAAACTACAAGTTTTTCAGATCATAAAACATTCACAGTGAGAAAGAGCTTTACTTTTAGATATGAATATGGCCCACATAATCTCAGAATCACAGAATGTCAGGAGTTGGAAGGGACCTTGAAAGATCATCTAGTGCAACCCCCCTGTCCAAGTAGGATCACCTAGACCAAATGACACAGGAATGCATCCAGCCTGGTCTTGAACATCTCCAGAGAAGGAGACTCCACAACCTCTCTGGGCAGTCTCTTCCAGAGCTCCAGCACCCTCACAGTTTTTCCATATATTCAGAAGGAACTTCCTATGTTCCAGCTTGTACCCACTGTCCCTTGTCCTATCACTGGTCATCACTAAAAGCCTGGATCCATCCTCCTCACACTCACCCTAATTTATACACATTAATGAGGTCCCTCCTCCGTCTCCTCTTCTCCAAGCTGAAGAGACCCAGCTCCCTCAGCCTGTCCTCATAAGGAAGATGTTCCACTCCCTTCATCATCTCGGTGGCCCTGTGGTGGACTCTCTCAAGGAGTTGTATGTCCTTCCTGAACTGTGGGGCCCTGAACTGGGCACAATAGTCCAGGTGAGGTCTCACCAGGGCAGAGTAGAGGGGGAGAAGGACCTCTCTTGACCTACTAGTCAACCCCTTCTAATACACCCCAGGATGCTATTGGCCTTCTTGGCCACAAGGGCACATTGTTGGCTTATGGTCATCCTCCTGCCCATCAGGACCCCAGGTTGCTCTCACCTGCACTGCTCTCTAACAGGCCAGTCCCCAACCTCTACTGGCACCTGGGGTTGTTCCTCCCCAGATGCAAGACCCTACACTTGCCCTTGTTCAATCTCATTCAATTTCTCCCTGCCCAGCTCTCCAACCTGTCTAAATCTTGTTGAATGATGGCACAACCTTCTGGTGTGTCAGCCACCCCTCCCAGCTTTGTGTCATCAGCAAACATGCTGATATATACCCCAACTGATATATACCCCCCAACCCAGTAGAAAAAGGGCACTGTGCTTCAGAATGGGACATAGTCCATTTAGGGCTGACTGACTAATATCTGGTCAGGGACACTGGCGTATTTGAACCCAGGGCTGTGAGCCAATAAAGTTGCAGAGAGTGAGAAAGGTCTAACCTCTTCCTGATTGCATTAAGATATTCTTGGGGTGGCAGGGAAGACAAGGAAAAAGATTTTTAATCTGAATGGACCCCCAAGGAAATCCAAGGAGATGTGAGTGTGAACATATGTAAGTTAGAGCCTGTGGTTTACCCTCAGGGTAAACCTTGACACCTGAAGATATCAAATTTGCATGAGGACTAAACCCTTGACCGTAGGGTTATGTAAGTATCAGTGAAATACAAGGATGGAAAAGGAAGGCTTTTTATTTGATCTTGGGGCAGTTATGTATTCAAATAGGTATTATTTCCTTTCTGTCACTTGTATTTTATAAACCTTTGAAACAATATTATTTGTCTTGGATGCCCTAATACTTGGATATTCTCATTTGCTTTTACCTCAGCTTGACTTGTACTAAGAGTGATCTCAGAGAGTCCCAAAGCAAACATTCCATCACATCATTCCTACCAATGTGGCAGGCTTTAAAACCAGCATACCCACAAGATAACGGAGTGCATCTCCTCTGTGCTGCATTGGCTGCTTTGGGAATTGCTGCTGAAGGGAAGTGAAAAGGGATGGCATAGGCAGAAAGGGGGACTTAGAAAAGTGTTTACCAGTAATGAATGCTAATCAGGTAAGGTTCCTGGAAGCAACTGAGTAATGAAAAATATGCCTTAGCCTTCAGGGTCAAAAGGAAGTTATAACAGATGGATTAAAATGATTTTGTCAGTAAAAGACAGGAAAAACCAGACTACATCTAAAATAGTTTTACTTTAAAAGTCATGAAGAAGCCAGCCTTTGTTATGAATGAATTGTAGGTCATTACTTTGCTAAAAATTTCCTCATAACTACAGAAAAAAACTTACATAACTTTAAAGCATTTTAAAGAACTAAACTAAAATTAAGAAGGAAACAAATATGATCACTGTGCTAAAATTGTGATGATTTTTGTATTGTATATAACAATAAAAAATAACCCAATTACTTTAGTAGTAAATGATAATAATAGGATTACATTTTACTTTTCCTTCTTTAGTATTTATTCTTTACACTATAATTTTTTAAAGTAAAGAACAACATTACAGTTCCGCCAGCATTTAGAAAGCCTCTAAGATCTGTGATATGTTTTGGTTTGGTTTTGTTTTGTTTTGGTTTGGTTTGGTTTATTTTGTTTTGTTTTGTTTGAGATGATCTTTGACTTTGCAAACCTAGATTTCTTTCTCTTAACAGCTTTGGACTGAGACAAATATAGGAACACTGCTGAGTTTTATTTCAACATAGTACTCCTCTTCCACCCTGCCTCATTCCCACCCATCTCACATCTAAAATCTGAATCTTCCTGAACCCAATCCTTTCAGTAACTTCAGGGTAAAGGAGAGGCGTAATTTCTAAAATTTCCACAATATATTAATTTTTTTTTCTCCTCCTTTCTTTACTTAGACCTGTCTTTCCTTTCTTTTGTTCCCACCTAGTATTTCTTTTATTTTACAATTTCTTGACCTACCATGTAGAAATTTGGAAAACTCAACCATTATAAATGAAGAAGTTGCCATCATGTCATGCATCCAACTTCATGACAAAGCATTCTCCATTTTCTAGTTGAGGTGGTTGTTTTCATTATTAGTCTCATTTGCAGCAAGCTAGTACACGCAGTACATAAATACTGGGAGCAGAAAACTGCCTTCACAAAGTGAAAGTGTAACTGACATATCAAGCCAACTGAGCATGAGTTCAGACAGCACCATTCACTGGATTACAGTTTAAAACTGCAAGAGTAACTGATTTGCCCTACCTAACAAAATATAGCTAATGTTGTATTGATTAGAATCAAAGGAAACTTAATCTCAATGTTACCAGAGAAAAACCCTGGTGAAATCTTGGACTGGACATGGGGTCATGTGTGGCCTCATCATATCACGGAGATACTAAAGCCTACTTGAAAAAATAGTACAGCCCCAAGCTGTACCAATTGGTACAATGCAAGTGAGAAGACCTCAGAGATCACTAGAGGACTAAGGATCAGCTTTCTTCAAGGAGGAAAAAAAAAAAAAAAGAATGAAGTCAGGAAAAATGATCACAGAATATTTAATTTCCTAGAGTAGATTAATAGTGTGAAATTCAGCTAGGCCAAGAATGCACAGATTACCAAAACCATCTGCTGCTGCTGCTCTGAGTGCTACCACTGATCAGTTTTGCCAGCAAAACTAGTATTTCTAATTTTCTGATTCTCTTTGAAACAAGGTGACAACAATTTCAGACAAACAATAATATTGCTACACTGTGTTTTGAAAATTTACTACAAAGTCTGAGATATTGAAACTAAACTCAATTCAATTCAGAATGAAGGTCATGGATAATAGCTTTTGTCCACTATAACATGTCACTTTGGCACACCTTTTAGAGTAAAATGTTTATGAGAAAGGATAAACTGTATTTCCCATTGCTACTGCATTGGGTCTTTTGATCTGTTGGGCTAGGTATTATAAGAGTATTTTTGCTAGCAGTACAGTAATTGTTATTCTGACATCAATGACAAGCATACAAGGCAAAAAGAAAAGTCAATGAAATCAACATCTCTTTACTGCAGACGTGCTTACTTTCTTTCCTCATAGACTAAGATACTTCTGCTATGGGAAGTGGGTGGCAAATAAAGTGGTTTTTTTTTCATTCTTTCCAGCAAAATTTGAGTAAATTATTTTTTGTGGTAAAGCTAGTAAAATGTCATGATCTTCAAGTATAATATGTCACTTTTAACACAACAAAAAATAGCAGGAGAAGAAAACAATTCAAGCACTCAAGAAAATATTACATTTCTGTATTCATTTTCCTCTTAGATTATTTAAAAGCCACTAAGTAGCTATTGCATGTGTTAAAAATAAATCTCTAGTATCAAAAAAAAGGTATTATTAAGATTTTAATAAAATTTTATTTTTAACCATATAAGTATACAAAGTATCTCAAACATAAAACTAATTAATTAAATCTGTTATCTGTTTGCCTGTTTTGGGGCTAGAAAATGGCTTATCTGATTTAGACCATTTAGTTTTTGTTTTAGAAAATAAATCCTCACCCAACACTGGCAATATGGAAGCCAGGCTTCTGCTGAAACCAAATTAAAAGAGTACAGTTATCCAAATCTCTTCAAATATCCAGAGATTCACACCAGTAATAACCATCTCTCTGTTAGGCAGGAGAATGCTGCTATGTTCTATATGGCTTTTGGCTTTACCCTTAAAAAATACTGATGGTAGGACTACCACTGCAGCACAGGGGTGCCCGGTCAAAACTTGATAAGCTGAACTTTTGCCAACAAAAACATTAATTTTGCCAGAAAAGAACTTTTAGGAAACTTTTCCTTTCAAGATGTGCACAGTGCATTTTAGGTGAGCAAGAAAAAAAAAAAAACAACAACATGAGAAGGACAATGGAAGCAGGAAAAAGAAAACAGGCCAGCAGTTGCTGTGTGCAATAATACTGTGTGGCCGTATGCCCTTTCCTCCACAGTCCAAGAATTCAAACATTTTAAATGGCAGTTATTAACATGAATTAATTCTTCACATATTAGTCAAGTACAGCATGAGAAGACTGCAATTCTGAGCTATTTTTGATCTATTCAGTTAATTATGATTCTAGGTTATCAGAACTGAATAAGCAGGCTACTTCCTGTTGGAAACACCTATTCTTTGATAATTGGATTCTATAAAGTACTACATCATGTGTCAAGAAGCCAAGTTGAAATTCATTAATAAAAATCAGGAGGAAACCCTTTAATTAAAGCAGAAGAAAATACTCTTTGCATTCAAGGAACAACTTCTGAAAGTACCGCACTAATGGTTTAAAGAAAATCACTTCTGAACAGCAACCTGATTCAGTCATTTTGAAATCCAGGCATTACAGTGCAATGAATTGATCAGCCTCCTGAATGCTGCCCTCAGAATCCTGGAAAAATGGCTAAGATCAAGGACTGAAGCAGATACATCATAGTCTCCAGGAAGTAATTTATTAGCCTGTGCTTTGAGTATGTATATGAAACATATATCTGATTTGGCTCTGCTGTAAAATATAAATACTTCAGTTGAATGTACATGAGGCATACTAACAAAAACCTCAAACCAATGTCTTCTTTGGTTGGTGCAGTAGTCGAACAAACACTTTCTAATAATTTACGTTATATTAAATTTACTGAGTTTACTGTTTGGAATGGTATGCACTACCATACCCCTATTCAACACATTTACATTCACCTTCCAACTTTCTGGATTTGTCAAATAGTGACACTGTGGTAATCTTGGATTTTTGTCTTATATTCTGACTTTTAATTCAACCACCTCACAGGGAAGAATTTATGACGAAAATCTGGACATACTCTTCTAAGATGTACTGGTTAAAAAGAAAATGCGTGATGCCCGTATGTAGAACCTAAATGTTAAGACTCCTGATTTCTGATACTCAACAGAATGACACCCTGGAAAATAGCTAGATAAGTCTTCACTATCTGCTGAACAGCAAAACTTCAGGTGCTAATTCTACACAAAGTCAGAAGCATGCCCAAATTATACAAATTCTGCAAGGTTTAGTGATCTTTCCAAGAAATGTGAGCCTGGGTATACTGTGACTGAAGATAGCTTTCTGGGAATTAAGAGTAGTAAAATGAAGCTGCGTCCATCCCTAGAGAATATTATATAATAAATCTGCAACCAGCTACCAGGTTGGTGGCATTAGGGTATTTCTAGGCAGGCTGTATATATTACTATTCAGTGACACTTGGTACCTGCATTTCTGCTGTCCTTTCCGTGTACGTGAATATTGTAAAACCTTCTCTGGCAGTCTGTGTTGTTGAATTTCTTCAGCACGTCAGCTGCTTGCCATATGTCAGTACACTCAGGCACAAATATGCCCAGACATGAATTGAACAGATATACATCAAGCGCACCTTAGGAGGAAAGTACTAAGCCTCCATCCCAGGTCTGCTCAAAATTTAAAAAATGTATAGATTATAACCCACAGGATGTCTGGGATAAGTGGCAAATGAACACTGTTCTTGCTTAGGTGCCAATAGTCTAGCCTATGAGAAGAGATCTCCAACACTAATGTCTTCTGCAAACATACTAATCTTTCTTTTTTCCTTCCCCGCCACTCCCAACCATTTTAGATATCATCCTTATTTGCCTTTTAATTGTGTATTCAGTTGACACTTTCTCTTATGCATAACTTAAAACTGTCAAGAAAAAACCACATGAAACACACAAAACAGTAAAGAATAAGTAAAGTGGAATGTCTGTAAGTGTATATTGATGCCTTTATATAGGATCTGGGGATTCTAATTCCTCCTTTCTTTCTTTCACTACTTAAACATGGGAAAAGAGGTTAAACTCACAGATCTTATATGCACACACATTTCCCTCTGAAAGTTTGACATTGATACATTTGAATTTGCATTAGGCTCAGTGACTTATTGGCTGATGCTTTGCAACACAAACTCTCCTGTGCAACCATATGACAAACTTTTACCTTTCTTCTAAGCCCTGCTAGAATTGCAATATTTACTAGTGGCTAGAATATTATTTTGAGCTGTACAGAAGTTGTTGAACTCAAGTGGGACTCAAAGCTATTGCCAGAATAACCGACCCTCACTTTTTCATCCTAGAAATTGCTGTAAATAAAGCACGTGCATACATACTCATGCACAAATCCGTAGTGCATGCACAGGCATGTACAGACAAATAGTTATCACTACTGTCTATATTACTCCAGCTCTCAGTATTTAAAGGTCCTGTGAAAGATGGACAGAATACAGAAGACTAGCCCGAAATAGACATTTCTTACCATGTGCCACCCAGCCATGTTTACACTGATCACAGGTTCTCAGATTTATCTTTCCTGGCTGAAAACATTCACATGTGCAATTCACCAGTGTACAGCGGATGGCCTGGAAAATGAAACACAAAACACATATTAATGTCTCACTCTTTAAGGAAGTTCACTTACTTTCAAAAACATTGTTCAGTAACCCTGAGCAATAACAACAAAAATGCTTATTCAATAACAATAAAGTCTGTAGTCTCATGTAGATGAATACATTCCTGAAGTCCCTAAAAGAATTGTTCTATTTCCTTTAAGGAGAAGAAAAAAAGCAACCAAAGAAAAAACAACACCCAAAAAATGGAGTGATACAATGAGGATTCTGTAGGTGTTCTCCAGATTTCCTGGTTTTTCATCAACTGCCTGAAGGAAAATATTATTAGTGATGTCTTAACATAGCAGCACATCAGTTTGAATAAAATCAAGAGTAAAATGAGGAAACAAAAAAAAAAAATAAAAAGGAAAACTATGGATCTCTTGCCCCTTCCTCCATGGTGTACAAATGATATTCTTGTTTCCTTTTTGGAGTTCACATAAAATATAAATCTGCCACAGAAAGAAGTCATGGATTTGATGTGTTCCCAAAATAGGGTAAAAATATCAAGGTACAAGAATAGGACTAGTTCATAAAACGTCCTGTAACTTTCCTTTGCATCTATCACGTTCTCCATTATCTAGACATAGTCTTTTTCCTCATAGCACTCCCTATTTGTCAAATTTATATTACTCTGTTTTGCAAAAGATGGAACGATTTCAAATCAGAAATGCTAAAACTTCAGCTCCATGCAGAAATCTAGAATTTGCTTAAATAATACAGATTATTGATAGCTCATCTCTGTTTTAAAAATTATTTCAAGAATTACAGATTTACTTTGACAGTGGCTAGCTACATACACAGTAAAATGAATACAAATTGAATGAGACTTTTTAATGTGTAACAGACATATGTTTTTAAATAGTGTAGAAGATGACCTGTGCACCTCAAACTGCTACTAATAAATTAATGGCATGCATTTAGATGTAATTTGCATGGAGATTCCTCAGACAGAGAGGCTTATTCTGATCATCCACAGATTAACAATCTACTGTAACTACCAGAGCTGCCAGGAAAAGATATCTCTATAGATTTAGATGCAATCAATGATTATTTGGGGGCTAAGGTGGGGGAAGGGTGTTTGGTGCTTATGGTTCCTGAGACACTGAAGCATTACAAGGGCTCTTGACTTTTCCAAACTATTTACATACAGACACACACAGAGACACACACTCTCTCAACAACTTTAACATCTCCCCCCTTTTTCCATACTAAAAAAAATTAACTTGCCTATACTGACTTAGAGAAAATTATATTTAATGCCTTAGTTGCTGACAATTAAAAGGTTCAGAGTTATTTTATATGTTTTTTCTCCTAATTATATGCATCAAACAGTAATTTAAATCTATTTATAGTTCATAGAAGCACGTAAAATCTGCTTTTCTCTAACAAATTTCAGGCATATGACTTCTTTATCTATTTATACTATCCTATCCTATCCTCTCTGCTCCTCCAGTATCTTTTACTCTCTAAAACCTAGTGGGGAAAAGAAATACCCTGCACTATTATGCCTGACACTTCAGGGCCTCAGTCCCAATGTCACCTGTCCAATTACTCATTAGCTAGGTTATAAAACACTGCTATATGTATGCGTGATTAAAAGAATTAGTAATATGAAATATAAGGGCACCACAGAAGTGCTGACCATGCAGGAATAATATATGTGTTTGTGGGTTATAAGAAAAAAAATTTCTCCTGAAAGGTCCTGTTTCATGTTCAATAGTTTATTGACTCAGTAATATATCAGGTCTCCACTGGTCAGTAATGGTGTTCTTTCTCTAATATGTTCATTAATTAATGAACTCAGTAATTAATTGTAGTGCAAGAAGAAGGGCTTACTAAATGGCATTCTTTTTTTTCCATAAATGGTTTTCTCACATTAACTACCTTTTTTTAAATCTCTACTCCAGTGTGACATACATTTGTTGTATTTGATGTTATTTTGTCCTGTTAAAGTGTCATTTACTGTATGTGTAATAGGAGCAATATAGAGTATATACACATAGTAGGTGAAATGGTGTCATTTGGTAGAGTTGCTTTATTAAGGCTCATCAGCATTTCCATTACAACCCTACCTATTTTAGGCCTAGAGGTTAACAGGTTGCCTGTAAAAATTGGATTCAGCTTGAACCTGAAATACTATGTTTCAGCCTAAGAGAGAGTTTTATTACACACAGTCAAAAATGATCCATTTAGCTATTATAAGTTAAAAGTTGGGGAAAAGAAATCTAAAGGTTTCCTCTTCTTTAAAAATGTTTTGATGGTGTAAAGGAATTAACTAAAATGTAAGATTTCTAGCTTTTATACATACTCCTCAAATTTCACCCAAACTTTTCAGAAACCTGAAAATATCAGTTTAGTCTTGAAACAACTAAATCTGAAAAGTCTTCCAAAAAAGCCAAGCATTTTTATAAAGTAATATGGATTAGCATCAGAAACTCCAGATCTAAGCATCATGGCCAAAACATTCAGCCTGACCTTCCTTGGCTTTTTTTTCTGCAAAGGTTATACTGATACAAGGTTGTCATTTGGTTACAGTAGTTTTCTGATCCCATCACTGAGAATACCGTGAATATGTCTGAGTGATGACGATAACCCCTCAAACTTCAAGATGCTCATTTGGGATTGGAGAAAATCATATTCTGCTTCACATTCTGGCATGACCTTTTTTAGCTGGATGCCTACATCCTCTAAACAATAACCAGACATATTGTCAGGGTAAGGTCTAATTGTGAGGCACTCCATAGTGACAGAGGCTATTGAAACTCTCATTATAAATTAGTTTTTATTTCAAAGATTTATTATTCACTTTACTGTTAATCCAGAATCATTGTAGCTACTGCACATCACTGCGATATCCATCATGAAACCAGTGTTAACTCTCAAAGATTCAAGATGCCAGGAGTAGTGCATGTTCCTACACGTGCAGATGGAACACTAACATTCATTAACACAAAAAAAAAGTATCGTCCTCAAAGAGCTTCACAATGCAACTAACATATGTACTGAACCTTGCAAGGATACACGTTCTAACTATAAACAGTACCTTTGTACTGTTTTTCAGAAGCATTTAACTTAGGCATACAAGTCATAGACAGATTGTGCAATAGGCTCATGAATGACCCAGATCACAGCAGGACACGAATGTTGTGTAGATTCACCTAAGAATCCAGACTTCATTCCAATTGAATTCCACTCAATTCAGAATCCTGTTCCCCAGGGGCAAGATTTTAAGGTCCAAAGAAGATATAAGTACAGTAACTGGCTTGTAGGTAGCAGCACAGTGGGTGTAACTGTGATTGGACACCTGCTGCTTCGTAATTTGGAAGGGGGTGGGAAGTAGAGGTAATGAAAAGACCTGCGTGAGTTTGCAGCAGATAAACATTGTAGACATTGTTCAAACCTCTTAAAAAGTAGTTATAAAAAAACAAAGGTGTAGCAATGATTAAATTTTTCCAACAAAAGTTTCCAGGCTTCCAAGAGTCCTGTGAGATTAAATGTGAGCATTTAGTGAAGTATCAACTACATTCCTTTATACAATGGACATTGTTAACAGAGCCTTGCTATTAATGTCCTTGATTCATCTTTCTTGTATACAGAAAGTTTTTTAAGAAATGTCTTCTATCAGGCAAGAACTTTCCGTATTTAAATGAAAGAATAATCTTGTTTATGATTTTAAAACCAATAAAATGTTCTAGTGGTGTATGCCAGTAAATGAAATATTTGGGTTAAATGATGAGAAGTATTGGAAAATTAAAAGCAAAAGGCACTTTTAGCAGCTTACCTCTCTACTTTAAGAAAAGAAGAAACCAAACCTGTTGAATACAATCTTTTATCCACTGTCAAGTAGTTTTGATTCTATATTATAAATACCCAATACTGAACTAACATTTTATTGAAAGCAAGTAATACTGTCAATGGGACAATAATTTAAAGCCATGCACTAACTCGTCTCAAGACATGATGGCACATCAGAACAATCAAATTAAATGATCAAGTGGTTGATGAAAAACCCAGAAATCCACTCTTCTGTATGTTGATTCATGATAAAAAAAAACATGTGAATCAGCAGACAAAAGTTCAGTCCTGCAAGTGTTCCAGCACTTTTTAACAGACAGTCTTCACTGCCATTATGTTTTCTTACTGTTTCTTGGTTAGGAAGTGAAGAAGATTAAATCAAATCAATGCTATTGCTCAGTATAGGTTGTATCATACTACAGTTTGAGGTTGGGTTTGCGTTTGGGTTTTTCCTTTATTTTAGAGCACATAGTTTATTCCCTGTAAACAGCTCTTAGAAAATCTGCCAATTCTTTAGTACTTCAGGAATCCCAGTATTTTTTTTTTCTCTTTTGCCAATTAAGAATTCTTTGAAAGACCACAGCATAAAGTCTTTGTGAAAATGACAGAAATATTCCAATTAAATTAACTATTTTTAATAGCTGGTGAATCCAGAGTAAACCAGAGTTTGCTTTAAATTAACACACACAAAAAAAGTATCATTTGCATATTGACATTTGGGAAATGCACAGTGTGACCTGCCTATACTAAGCTTGCTATTACAGGGAATTGTTGTGGTTTAATCTCAGCTGGCAACTAAGCATCACCCAGCTGCACCCTCACTCCTCCCGCAGTGAGAAGGGGAGAGAATCAAAAGTGTAAAAGTAAGACACATGGGCTGAGAAAAATACAGCTTAATAGGTGAATCAAAAGCCTTGCACAGAAGCAAAGCAAAACAAGGAGTTCATTGCCCAGTGTCTATGGACAGGAAGGTGCTCAGCCATCTCCAGGAAAACAGGGCTCCATCACAAGTAACTTGGGAAGATGAAAACAACCCATACAAATGTCCCACCTTTTCTTTTTCTTCTTCCCTCACTGAGTGAGGGAAGAAGAAAAACGTCATATGGTATGTAATATGTCTTTGATCAGTTGGAGTCAGCTGTCCTGTCTGTGTCCCCTCCCAGCCTATTCATTGGCTGGGTGGGATGAGAAACTGAAAAGGCCTTGGCTCTGTGTAAGTTCTGCTCAGCAAAACCAAAAACATCTCTGTATTATCAACACCGTTTCCAGCAATAAAAAAATCTGCAATAGTTCAACTCTGAGCCTGACCTTTGGATCCTTTATATTTGAGACCACAAACTTATGTCCTTATTGAATTGCTTTCAGATTTGACAAGCCTAGTAAAACAAGTTGTTGGTTGATAAATGCACCCACAATGTTATGAGGCAATCACTAAAAGTCATTTTAGGCATACATTTCACTAATCACTTAAGTCTGTAAGCATTAAAAAAAAAAATTAAGAAGAATGGTCCCTTTGTGGTTGCCCATAGTTTCTCTCTATGCTTCAGAATGTTTAATTACTGAACCTGCAGTAGTTTGGATTATAGAAAAATCACAGTGCATGAGATTGTAAAGCTTTATTTCAAGAGAAAAAAATCCTAAACAGGAAAAAAAAAAGGTGGAAATAAAAGGGGGAAGAAAAATCTCCAATAAAATTATAAAAGCAGATAGAATAAAACCTCTACACCTTTTCTAAGTAAATTTCCAAAATATATTTTAATTTCTAAGAAAAAATTGGGTGAAGGTACTTGCCACTTTGTACAGATTCAAGAGACTGAAACATTGGAGAGAAAGAGGATGAATCCCTCAATTCTGATCACGGGTCTGCCACTCCCACTGTGTGGCACTGGTTAAATCATTTTCTTAACCGCTCAGTGAGTAAACACTGGGTAATGACATTACTTACTGTTTTCAGAGATGAGACTAATGACCTGCTCACACGACATGGTGAGGCATGGGTAGGTATTGTGAGGCATCACTGGCATGAGAAAGCAAGGCAGAAGCATGAAGCATTACAATTTATTCTCTTGGCACAGAAATTGATAAAGCTNCCTTCTCTATATTTTCCTGTTTGAAACCCATAAAGTTTTTTTTTTTTGCTTTTTTTTTTTTTCAATTAAACAACTTTATGTTGGTTTCCCATTGGTAAAGCAGCAATTTTAAACACAGGAATTGCATGAAGAAAACAACCTTAATTGGTAGATTGCCAACTTTAACTTCAATACCTATGGACTAATAATGTATTGCCCAAAAAAACAAAAAAACCCCAAAACAGTAAAGGGGAATATTCTTTGTATTTGAAGTGGCTTTAAACACCCATGCAATGCAATGGGGTTTCTGGTCTCTCTCCCATTTATGGATATCCAAATATCTTCTGAGTTGTTCACTGCATTGAAGTATTTTATTAGTAATTTCACATCACACTGTATTAGTATTGTTTCTTACTTGCATGTATTTTCAGTAATACAATTTGAAAGGTACTAATATTTTTATATTTCTCTGCAGCATTTATGAAAACAATTACTAATACAATATGAAGGGAAGATTCTAAAAAGAGAGAAAGCTGTTAATAGGATAAAAAAAGCTTCCCCTGGAATAAGAACTACCCAGTCTTTAAGTATTTTGGAAAATAATTTTTGACTCTTCTTGAGAAAGAGCTGGTACATTTATAGGGCATAAGAAAAGAAGCAAAAAAGGATTAAAAATAATCTGTAATGTTGCATTTAAGATAGGAATCTCAATTCAATTTGACTTTCAATAGTTCCAAAAGTGGAAACCTGTGTCAAGGAATGCTACCCAGCCATTTTTAGAGAAAGCAAATATGTTGCAGAGTAGCTTTGTTATTTTCCAGAAACTTTCTGTAGGTCATGTTCATCCTGATTCTACACACTCAACTAGCAGTGCTGCCAACAGGATATTCCGCAAAGACTTCAGGTACAATATCACCCTATGTTTCTATACCATGTAAAACTAGGCCGAGGTTCCCAGGCATCAAAGGCAAAGTTGTTTGCACTGAAAAATTAAGACTGACAAGTGCTTCTTTGCTTAAAATTTGAAGAAAAACACATGGTCGATTTAAGAATGAGTTTCCCTGTGCCTCAGAGCATGTTAGGAAATGCAGACATTTGTTCCTATAGATGAAAAATAGATTCATGTTATGACACCAACACCGTCAGCCATTGGAGTTCAGCCAGGAGAAGGCAATGGCCAGTGCTGGATAGGTACCCAACAAAGTGGATGGACAGACCTGCAAAAAGCCTCATATACCCTCCTTTACCCATAACTCACTTTTCTAGAGATTAACATTGCTAGCTTCACCCAGCTATTCATTTCAAGCACTGCTATGGTCTTTAGAGAGCACAAGAACAAAGTTGCTTCCACTGATTTTGCTGCCCTGCCCACCCTGGGCAGGGCAGGATGGTAGGACTAGATGACCTTTAAAGGTCCATTCTGTGATTGTCCTTTACTTAGCAGAACAACTGAATGGTTTACTATTTTTCCACAATGCCTGCAAAGAACATCACTGTCTTCTACCAAAAAGAGAAGAAAAAAACATTCCTTAACCTGAAAAACTTTATTGAGCCATTTCTAGTAAAAGCATAACCATTCTTTCTTTCTATAGACCTTACTGCAGCCTCTGCAGGGTAAAAAAAAAAAAAATCTCTGCTGGCAACTACGTAGGGTGAAATATACTGTGATTTCCATACTGTCATATCAGCCTTGCTATTCACAACAGACTTCCATTACCAATAACATCTGAAACATGTGATGTAAAACTTAAAACTAAATAAAGCATGCTCCAAAAGGAAATTTTTCCTGTGGTATCTTAAGAAGACATTGACCCTGAGGATGTATGGTGGCAAAATCCGTAATTAATTTTTTTTTTATTGCCCATGTTTTTTCTTCTGTAAAAGAATAAGCAAAATCTGATTTAAACAAAGAAAAATGCAGCATGGCTTCTATTTCCTCCTATTTATTCAGGGATTCTCTTTTAAAAATATCACAAACAGACTGTTTATTGTCTGATCTGCACTTCAGGAAGACCACTTTCAGGCTTTTCTTTTATGTTATTGCTTTCTGTATTCTAAAATACTGGCTTTCAATTTGGCCAAAAATATACATGAATTAAGACTCTGTATTTTCACAAGAGAAGGTAAATATAAGTTCAATTTAAAGATCTTATTCTTTTGAAAATTAGTACAACAAAATTAAATTTATCAGTGAAGTTTGAGGATTTTCTAAAAAAGAAAATAATCTTTTCCATTTCATCAAGGCCCACACTGTACCATGTGATAAGTTATAACCTAAAGAAGTAACTTCTTACTGAAATTAATTTGAGACTTAAACTTGCACTGTTCCTCCAGTGTCCAAGTCTCTGTCAGCCACAAAACTGACACTGTAAGTAAGAACAAGAAGCAGGCCAAACAAAACTTTTTTTTTTTTATTTTCCCAAAACGCTAGATTAAAAGATTTTGGGTTTTTTTCCCTCTTCATTAGATAATATTTTTTCATTAAATGTATTTCTTTNTTTAAACACAAACAGTCAAGCAATGAAGAAACATTACCACATTTACTGTGAACAAAAACTCCCAGTTGTACAGTGAAATTTTAATACATTTCAACTTATCTCTTTTACTAATGGGGAGAGTACAAACCCTGCAGGAATTCGCTCTGCAAACTGGTAATTACAGTAGACTCACTTTTTTATAATGCATATGTATAATCAGACACAAGAACCATAGCTGCCCTTTTGATGTAGGTTACAATAGGAATGTTTAAAAAAAATTATGAAAATCTACAGCAATTCTAAAGGAATGCATTATTTCATGGGAAGTTGTCCTTTAGCTATACTCAAGAACACAAATATACATAATACAATATAATATACATATACTTATTTGCCTTTATAAAATGAAGCAAAANAATATTTTTTCATTAAATGTATTTCTTTTATTCATGTATCTTTTAAATTTTGCTCTTCAACTCTCCATGCAAAGAAACCCTTTTTTTTTGCATAAAGGTTTGCTAACATACACTCTATCCCTTCAGTTTATGTACGAGAAAAAAGAATTCCAGTAAGTGTGAAATAGATAAAACGTTTTTCCTCGGCCAGAATGGAACATGATTATATATATAACCACTTATTAAGAGAGAGAGAGTTAGAGAGAGCAAGNAGCTGCCCTTTTGATGTAGGTTACAATAGGAATGTTTAAAAAAAATTATGAAAATCTACAGCAATTCTAAAGGAATGCATTATTTCATGGGAAGTTGTCCTTTAGCTATACTCAAGAACACAAATATACATAATACAATATAATATACATATACTTATTTGCCTTTATAAAATGAAGCAAAAGCTTTATCTTTTTATTAGTGTTGTGTGGGGTTTTTTTCCCAATGTACAGAATAAATCTGGCCCTACTGTTGCAAAGATGGAAACTCCATCCTACAATATCATGTATGAGCTCAGAAAAAGATTTTTGTTCTCCCAAGCCTCTTCCTCTGCACACCCTTCAAATTTAAATAGTTTTGATCTTCGAATTTATGTCTCATTAAAGCATTATAACATATTTAAAAGCACTATTTCAGTTGCATAGATTTACAACATACAATGTCCAACTCAGCTAAGATAGGACATGCTGTATCTGGCAGAACATGTTTGAAGTGTACACGAAGACAGATTTAATTTAATGCAAGGGAGGGTAAAATCAAAGTAAGACCTACTGCTGCGATCTTATATAGGGACAATATTTATCTTTAAAATAGTAATGACAAGAAAGAGTTATATGCTAACTAAAAGAAGAACAAAGTACAAGAGAAGTAAGGGCCTGCAAAAAAATTTACTTATTTCCAGGTCTACGCCATTTTTTTTTAATTTTTTTTTTATGCCTACCAAATGCTGCTTCATTCTTCAAATACTTGCATCCTCATTGTTTATATATACTCAGAGTCATACTCACCAGTTGAAGAAAGAAAAAATTCTCCTCACACAACTCAATAAATATTTAATTCATTGCATCCTCTAAGCACAATACACCAAAAAAAAATCATATCAGAACCCCAGTTTCTGAAGTTCCGGTAAACAGGTTCATCCTCAAAGTTGCCAGAAGTGTTATGTTGGTTGAAACACCAGCAAGTTTCTGTGAGTGTGAAATAGCATCTCCTCAGCTCAAAAGAGTCACAGGTAAAGTCACTAGACCCCCAGGCTTCATTTGCTAAGCAGAGAAAAATTGCTATTACCAGGAACTTGTGTAAATCACTGTCAATGATTACTCCCAATCACCAGTGCTGAATCAATGACCAAATGAAAACTGAAAAAAAAGCGGTGGGGAAGGTCTCTCTTTTAAGACTTTGAAACACACCTTCCATGGAGGCATTATCAGAACCCTTCAAATTTTAGAGGAGTTTAAAATTTCCCCTCATTGCTGGGCACTAACTTTCTCACAGATGTAACCCTCTTCTCCAGAGACAGTTGCTTTCAGCAATGAAATTTTTCTTTCACAAAAAAATGAGTTGATAATGACTGTGGAATCAGTTTTTCTTTTTTTTTTTTTCTTTCTCTTTCTTTAATAGAAGAAATCTAGTCTTGACTAAATTTGAAGAGACTCCTCTCATTCAGAATTAGGGTGTTTGGTACAATGTGAACATCAGACTGAGGAAAGGTGTTACAGTGGGTTTGTAACAAAAACATGGCACTTAATGTGTGTGTGTACAGTACATCTTTTAAGCATTCCTCAGAGAAAGTAAAATCTACAAAATACTAGAGGGAAAAATGGTAAGAAATATATGTGCCAGGTCCACAAGTGTAAACATTCCTCACAGCAGCAAAATTCATTTTCACCAAATAGAAGATTAATACAGTATCACTTATGGCTCTGGCTGATGCAATATTTAGGTTGTGCTTAGTCAGCAAATCTCTACTGAAAGCATCTGGGAGGTAACACAAACTTATCCTCTGAAATTACCTTCACCACTGTGCATCATAATTAAGGTAACAACCTTGTCATAGTGGTTTCTGTTTGTCTCAGGTTGTGCAGAATAGATATGCAGAAGCTGAGTCTAGATTTCCCAATGCATACGCTGTACTAACTCGTCAATGAATTTCTATATTTCAGAACCAGAAAGAGAAAATATAGTACAGACTATGACTCTTTTTGGATAGAGGGCACCAGATTTTGTCATTTTTTTGAACAGGAGGAAAAATACCTTTGGAATTAATATACAGCAATGGGGCTGGTTTCCTCTTCCTGTAACCAGTTTAATTTAATTTCCAAAGATTTGCAGAAAACCAAATACCAATCAACTTGAAAAAGAAACTGTTCCCTTTTATGTATTATCATATGTGAAAGTGAGAAATGCCTATTTTTAACAAATTTTAATAAAAAATAATTACAATAATAAAATCAGTTATACTAGATGGGTGTAAAAAGACTGCATGTGAGACCATTTGGAATAAAGACTTTACCTAAAAAATCATTCAAACTCATTGGCAGAGGCAATCATTATTTATATTTCAATACTTCCTAATTTTTCTGTACTCATTTCAGTTTGGGACTCAATTTTGGAAAGCACACGGGACCTTCACTACACACATAGATTCTGTGGATCTTGATGTTAAGTAACCCTCTTCTTCCCTGTTACTCCTTATTTTTACAACGTTACAGGCAACATCTGATCACGTATGGGCAGAAAATAGAGAAAAGTAATCAGAACCCATGTGGCTGTGGCTTAACGAGATAGTACTCAGTGTGGCCTGAGACAACATAATGTAAACTGCTGGCAGCAAAGCCAGAATAGATTTTATATTGGCTTGTACATCTCCACGCTGAATGCACGTGTGACTTTTATAAACAACTGATGTTAATACAAAACCTAAAAGTAAAGGAATCCAGTGCCTTGCATTATATGCCTCAAAATCTGACTTTTAAAAATAATGAATAACCCTTAACTAAGGGATGCAGAAGCATTTCAAAACCTGAGGAGTCCAGCTGAGTACTGTGTTTGCTGGGATGACCACAGTGTTCCCATTGTCACTCCTTCATGTCTGCCCAAGAATTTAGACACAAGCAATTATGTCTATCACAGACACCGCACCAGAATGACCCTGACCACCTGCTCTTCAGTGGGAGGAAGGCAGAGGTGGGGCAGTGTCGGGGTGATGAGCAGAAACAGCTTCTTTCTTTGATGTTTTTTTAACTGATGTCTGTCTGAAAATTGTGTCTCTGTTTAAAATATAAGAAACAGTAAGCAAGAGAAAACAATTTTTAAGCACAGTATCAGGGAAAAGACAAAAAAAGTACAGGAAGCTTACTGCACAGTAGCGTCGCTTCTCACGTCTCTCCCCATGTCCTATGAATATCATCGGCTCCTGTGCTATACCTGCATAATTATTTCTATGTTCAAGCATAAATGTTTAGTGCAGTGATCATTTCTAGAGGTTTACACAATGTGCATCCATTTGTACAATGTGCTGAGATTAAGACTTTCATGTAATCATACTGTTAGTTCTTTATACATCTGTGGTGTACTGCAGCTAGCCTGTTACCACAGTCATTGTAACTTGGCCCTGAGCAACGAATTTAAAGCAGGTAGCCGAGAGATGCTGTATTTCTTGCTTCTGACCTTACAAATTTAGTACAACTGTCTTGCACACCTCATGGTAATTGCAGCTGAATCAGGCCAAATTACTACCAAATTGTTTTTGAAAGATCAATATGCCCTCTTCTGGGTTTGCATTTAAGTTGGGGGAAAGACAATAAGTGATTCACTAGGAAAGCATGTTCATACAGACAAGCAGGAACTTTCAAATTTACACACACAACCAGTTTTTCTCCTAATCTCTTAAAATAGTTTATTGTCATCTCCATGTATTTATTTAAAAATAGTCAAGGAGAACCCATATGCTAGCCTGCACCCAAGGGAAAACCAGCAGTCTAGTAACATAATTTTGCTTTGTTTAGATTTTCCATTCCTTTTTGGTTTAACTCAGTGACAGAACTCACCAGCCTGACTCTGATACTATCCACTTCCCTCATGCTGCTAGGTGAATTTTTATCTTGAAATGCATGCGAAATATTACCTCTGTACCATAAAGTCTTGTTTATTTATAGATCTAAGAAAAACTAGGCAATGGTAGTTACAGCATTGCTTCAACAACCTGTTCTTGTATCTCAGAGCTGGAATAGGAAAGTCATACTCTCATAATACTCAAACTTCCAGAATTCTGCAGTAAGTACAGGAAAAGCACACCAATGAATGGAAGAAAATGCCTAATTTTACTTGCTTTTAAAAATTTTAAAACCCAAAACTATTTTCCTAAAAAAAAACCCTCATCTTTTCAGGCACTTATATTTAGCAGAGAACAAGAACAGTTATACAGATGTCCCAGGACCAATCAGGCCACTCCATCCAGAAGAATATATTATAATCTTCTGCATTCAGCAACTTTTGCCACTTGGCAGCATGTATTGTATTTGAACCTGTTTATCTTCTAGACTATTTTAATACCAAGCATAAACACAGTGCTCAATTGTGCATTACATTTATCAGATCCTCACTGTCCATTTTTATTTGCCGGTCTTAATCACCTTTAAAAATAATCAAGCCTTTTACTGACATCCTCAACATTGCAAATGCCATTCACTATTCACTGAAGCTTCTGCTTCCACCCACCTCCACATATGCGCATGTCATCAGCAGCTGTACTGCAAACGCTTGTCTGTGACCAGGAAGAGTTAAATCAGCACACTCGGTCCCTAATTGAAAATTTTTTCTCTCCAATGGGACAAAAGCACAGGCCAGATGGAATGGGTTCCTCTGTCTAGACCTCAGGGTCTACGTGATGGACGACACTAGCATAAAATCAGCATGCACATACAGAGAGGACTAAATTCATCTCCAAGAAATTCATGTGTCACCTCATTACAGACAGCGTATTTCCATGATGAAAAGTTCAAGTCACAATGACACAAATGGGAGACGTTTCCCTCATTTTTGTGAGTGTTCCACCAGGTTGTAATTAAAAGCAACATTTAGGCCAGCACAAATAAGTGATTGGTAAAACCAGGATGCAACCACAAGCACAGACTCTTTCTCCACTCCGCTCACCACCTAATCCTCTTTGGTGTGAAAACTGGTCTGGAAATTGCATAAAAGCTGTCCTTTTGGTGAGATTTCCAGAGTTTTCGGGTAACAACTTTGCCAGACACACCACAAAACCAGACTCCATAACAGTATGTTGATAAGTCTGTTTCTACTCCTAGGAAAAGCCAGATGGTGCAGAGGTGTGTGATAGTAATTTCTAAAACCAAAAAATTCTAAAACCCCAGAATAGTTGTGGTTAGTTTAAGGATCAAATTCAGGTCAGTTCCACTCTATGCAGACTGATTCACTTCTCCCTATTATTATTTGATTGCCTACAATGTGCTTGCTGCTGTGAAATGCTCAAAAAGCAAAGAAATTTAACTTCAGGAGTTTAAATTCAGACACAGAGGAACAACACACACTAAGTGGAGAGAATACTAAGAAGACAGTCAAAATCATGGAAGTACTTTTTCTTACCTTTCTAAAAAATAATTATAAAGACTTTCATCGGGAAACAAGCACATCTGAGCTCTCACAAAACAGAAAATGGACATTCTCTATCAATTCATCTAAATTTATTTGAAGGCTTTGAACTACACACTGGTATTCAAAAAAGTAGTATTTTCATGAAGAAAGTATCATGCCAAAAACCAGGAAGTGATGCTCCATTAATATTCATTACATGCCAACACTCAAAAACAAAAAACAAAAAAGAAAAAAGGAAAGAAAATGTAAGCTGCCAAGTTTACTTTGGTAAAGCTGTATGACTTGTATTCAAAGCAAAATTTAGAAAAATATTTTTAAATAAATGTAAATACCTTTCAAATTGAAAAAACCCCACATAAACCAGAAGGGGAAAACACTTCAGATTATCAGCCTTTTTTCAATGACACACTGTACTTAAGTAGTGATTAGCATAGTACATTGTTACAAAAGCCATACTGGATTTTTAGCTGGTAAATTAGATGCAATTTTTCCCATCTTTGTGACAAAGTACTTGATTTTTCTAGTTATCAAGAGCTGTAAATGAATTATATTTAATAGCTTTCCCCCTTCAACCTGTTTTTTTAAATACATTTAAGCACCACTTTTAAATTACAGAGAATTATCCTAGTTTTTGTAAGCCAAGACCAAACTACATGACAAGAAGGCAGCAACCTTCAGCATGGTGTCTCATGTATACATCTCAGCATAAAAAACCTGATTCATTGCCTGGCTTGGCTTGTGGCAGGAAGGGAGCCAGTGATGTCCACATTGGACAGTGGAATGAATGCCACGCACAAGTTCCTAAAACGCAAGGCTTCGCAAAGCAAATGACCCCAAGCAGCATTCCATGCACATTTGGCCATGCTGCTTCTAGCCCTGAGTAAGTTTGTATAAAAACAGACCTGGTATCTCCCAGCAGCAGAGGGCAAAGTGAAGATGCCCCATTGACAACACAACACAAAAAAATCAGTCTAGCCGGAAAGACAAGGTTCTGTCCTCAAAACAGAAACTGGAAGCCTCCATTTATTCTCATTTAAAATTTCACCTACTGATTGCTGCATCTAGAAAAACATTTGGCATTTCCAAAGCCAAAGCTGAACATGAGGAACAAGCCCTCACACGACTGGATGAAGATGTTGTTGCTAGCACCATCCTACTGACTTCCCAAGTGACTTAATGCATCTTCTTCTCAGTCCCTCTATATCTTTTAAGCACAGTTAACAGCTCAGGAAAAAAAAACAAACAAACAAAACAAAACAGAGAATTAGGTCTCTAAAGCAGAAATTCTTAGATTAGGAGAAGGCAAGAAGGCAGCCATGTCTGAGAGAGAGAGAAGTTCAGAAAGCTGTATCCGGACTGTTGCTGTGTTCTTGCTCTGCTCTTTCCACATTTGCCCTGCACCAAACAAGTTTTGTTTTTTTTTTCAGATGCCTTGAGAAAACCTAAAATTTACCTTGTGCCAGCAGGCAGGAGTATATGAGCTGATAGCGACCATGCCCTACAGTGCAGGCAGAGGCATCTTCTCTGGCTACATGAAGGGTGACATCTCTTCCCCAAATGCCTCTGTCCCAAGACAGTGAACCACACACCTCTTGGAGACTGCTCAGAGATGTTCCCACCCTTCCCAGTGGAACAGGGCAGGCTGGTGACTGCCAGGTAGCCCTGGGGCAGTGACACAAAGCAGGGTGTGAGGTGTGGACATCTTTGAGTGGTGAGCAGAAGAACAAGAGGAGGTAACAGAGAGGGAGCAAGGTTCCCAGAAGGCAGGCTTTAGAGGGAAGGAGGAGCTCATTAGATATGTAGGGACAGCAGGGACCTTGCTTGAAAGCTGTTTCCTCTTACTTGGGAAAAATTACTCTGCTGGACTTTGAGCTGACAAAGAAAAAAAAAATCAGGTGTGGTGGCAGGCACTTATAACCACTGCTAGGCTTGGAAAGAAGGGCAACCCAGGACCAGGGCTGAAGAACCAGAGGAATACTGTGGTATTAGAGGGTATGCAGGACAGCGTTGTCACAGGCAAGCAAGCTGGGAACAGCAGTTGACTACATCGCAGAAAGAAGGTCTCATCTGTACAACCACTGTTTGAAATCTTTGGAGGCCATAATTGGCTGGTATCCATACATTCACATGAACGTATTACTTCTCAATATTATCATTCAAGCCTGTTGGTACAGCAGGATAAAATACACCTTTCACTTGGAAGCATATATATGGTAATATTCCTCAGCTTGTTTAAAAATTTCTTCCCTTTTCTGAAACAATGGCCTCATTCAATAAGGACCACAAAGATGAAAAGCAGATGCTTCCTGTGAGACTGGCAAAACCGATAACTCAGAGGGCATCTCACTCACCTAATTATCTAGTAGGACAATACCTAACAGTTATTAGATAGTAATACTATTAAATGCTCCTAAAAGAAACATATAACTCCAGTAGCTCTGTAAATTATCCATTAGTGTCAGCATCCAAATTCAATACTGTTGAAGGGAATCCCATCAGATGAGGAGAACAGCCTTTCTACATAATTCTACCAAAACTGCCACTTCTGTGATTTTTCTGATGCCTTCTGGGAGTTTTGGTCAGTCATAGTTTTTGAAGTCAAATGAGATTTTGGGTCTATGCCAGGTTGTTCCTTTTCACTAAATCTCAAATACTTGACATGCTTTGGGAAAGCACTGGTTATGAGAAAGTGATGACTTTTCAAGTGTTTAGTCAGTACAAGGAGAAGTTATCCCAATCCCTTGTAAAACTTCAAGGGAGTAAAAATATGTAGAGAGAAGCAGAACACCTAACAGGGGGGAAGG
>VXBZ01002206.1:248243-262526 GCA_013399135.1 Heliornis fulica
AAGGGAAGGGAAGGGAAGGGAAGGGAAGGGAGACTGGAATTAGAGAAAGAAGATAGGGGAGAGAGGGAACATAGGCAGAAGAGGGGAGGGGGGTGACAGAGAAGTTAAAAGAATTTGGGAGAAAGATGTAAACAATAAAATTTGAAAAAGTTTTGTAGAGGAATAAGACAGAACTATTGTTCTGTTCAGAACTACAGTGTTCTTAAGGTTCACCTGTCCAGTTTTGAACTAGAAGTTTAACTACTCCTAATTTATCCTTGTAACTGTTGGAAAACTTTAAGAAGATATGTAACCTGTAAGGGCATAAATAGACCTGTAATTTATGAAAAGATCGTATGTGTCACTTTCATTCTTGGCCTTAACTTCAACAATAATGCTCCTTTTTAAGTACTGAAAGTCTCCTCATTTTTTCAGGAATGTAAAGTATGGATATAATAAATGGAGCAGCATCACAGCAATTCTGAGGAATCACTTCTTGCAGACCAGTGAGTTCTCAACAAGGAAAGAATTGGCATAAGCAACACTCCTCAAAACTCCATTTTGATAAAGTCAGTCAGCACGGGGAGCAGCTGGGGTAAATATACTTGACAATTCACTAGATTAAGTCAGAAGACCCCATAGCTCTAATGCCTAGATGGAAAAAAGTCAGACAAAGTCACATATGTGTGTTCAGGGTATGTAAAAAATTGGGAAGTGTTTGTCCTACTAAATCAAATGATTTATCAGACTAAAGAATATGATTTATGAAAAAAAAAAATTGTCAACATATCTTGCTATGTCTCCAAAGGAAACAATAGTTACGCAATTCCAGAGTCCATGTGTCTTCAGTTTTCACCCTTCCACAACTCCTAGATCTATTAATCTACGTCCCCCAGCTTTGGAAGAAAAGAAGACTTTGCAAAGGATAGTAAATTCTTATAACACAGTTGCACAAAGCCTGACACAGAATCTGCACACCCGTCCCAAACTCCTTTTGTTTCGGCCAGCCAGGTACTTGCAGTCAGGGCATTCCATCACACTTACTTAACAGCAAAGCAGTAGCAGCCAGCTGGTCAATCAGCAGCTCCTGCCTAGTCACACCACACCTTTTATGAAGCTAAGCAAAGGTAGCTCTGGATTGCCGAAGTGGGCTTCAGGCAAAGCTTGGGGGAAGAAGAGATCTATAATGATTTTCAGCACTAAGAATAAAGCTGTAGGAAATCTGTTTTCACTAATGCTGCTGTTTACTCAACTGTTGGCCTGATACAGATATTTAAAATTTATACTTAAACTTATGATAACTCCAGAAGAAAGTAAATCTCTCTATTCATGTTAATCTAGAACTAAGAAATACTGGATATCTAAAAACTCGTAATCCCTAAAACTTCATCTAGGAAGGACAGTAAAATAAATTACCCGAGTACATGACATTGTACAGGTTCTTTGCAAAACAGGAACAAGATCTGAGAGTATTCAGATGTATTTCTGAGTACTGTGCAAAAAAGGTAAACAGGATCAGACACTCTAACATCCGTTTCAAAATGGCATACTTGAAAGCACAGAGATTTACAGGCTTTTTCAGGAGACCTCTTTGTAAGTTTTAAATTATATTTTCCAACATGTTTGTTTAAGAAATAGTTTACTAGGAGGCTCCTTGGTAGCAACACCTGTTTAAGCTCTTTCAGTGGTATCACAGCCAGAACTAAGAAATACTGCTGAGCCAATCGGTATCACACAGAGTTTAGCATCTCACAGATCTGTGGGCAGATCCTGAGCTGTGAGGCAAATGGACCTCTAAAGAACACAACTGGCATGTGAATCAAGGCGAATTTTCATATGGCCATTTTTTGTAATGTGATTAACTAAATACAACCACCTTGGCTCAGTTCATTAACTACTTCAGTTACTTGTTCTCATTTTTTTTTTGTTCTCAGGTGTTTTTAACAACAAATGTAAATGGAATGGTCTTTTATGTTTCATGACAATCCCACTCTTTTTTTGTAGCTATTGTATTAATATAATAAAAACCTATGGACATGTTACAGCACATTACAGTAAGAAAGGATGTTAAGGATAATGAAATCATTACATTTGCCATAGACTTCACAATTTAAACTATGTCCAAAAATTTAGGAAGATTAAGAATTCTAAAATTGTGTTTATATCTAATTATTTTCACAAAATCTTCTAGTTTTTTTTTTTAACTTCAGAACCTGCACAGCTCCAGATTGCACACAGTTTACAAACCAACTGATATAAGATATATGCTAGCCTTTCACTTACTGTTATCACACTAGCCAGGAGTTTAACATTTACACCTGACTGACTAGACAGTGACTGAACATACAACTTAAAAGTAACGATCACCTACTTAGTATTAAACCTCATTCAAATCTGGTATTTGTGGAATATTTAGAGAATTCTCCTTTAGAGTTCTGCTGATTCTAGCCTTAGGAAAAGCACATGTTTGAATACAGAGTACTGGAAAACATAAAGCAAAGCAGTCCAGATACCTAAATTTACACAGTTTTATAAAAACAGTGAATGGATCTGGAATGTGTGAGTATTTTTTATATAAAAAGGTGTCCAACTGAAAACAAATGAAAAGGACAGGAGGCTTAGAACTGAAGTTAGCCCCTACTCCTCATTCAAATTACACCAGTGTCATTGATTGATTTCAATTACTCTCTACAAAAGTACTGATAGAAAAGCTGCACTTCAATAACTGTGTCATTAGGTGGAAAATAAAACACTAAAGTAAGAACTTTACATTACATACAGGAACTGGTGACAAACTTCTCATTGGGGTCTGAATCAAGGCCATATTGATTGCAGGGAGCATGGCCTAACAATTAAGACAGCAAATTTAGGTTTCATTCTTAGCCTGACCATTGGGTTCTAAGTCCTGGGAAAGTTAATCATTTTCTGTGTCTCACAATTCCTATTCATATAATGGGAATAATTCTAATTCCTTTTAACAATAAAGGGAACCAATATATTCAGAAAAAGGAAGATATGCAACAGATAAATATTCTACTTACCTAAGTGTGAGGCAACCCCCCTTATTTTTAATTTGAAATAAAATCTCCTGGAGCAGTAGGAATCTCAGTAATTCATGATCCAGCTTATGGGGTAATCTTCTGCCATAAGTCTCAGCTCTAAGATACGTGTGTGCATACATGCATGTGTGCATGAAGAGTGAGAGAGACTGAAACAGGCAAAACTGTTGCTCACTAACTGGCACTCTATGAGATACTTAATTTGTTGTAATAAAGAAAAGAAAAAGTAGCTGTCAGTTAAATTGCCATTTCTGTCACACTTTTTAATAATACTGCTCCTGTAATTACACTGTGGTTCTTCATACTCAGTAAAAGCTTGCTTAGTTTTAGCATGGAAAACAATTTATGAAATTATAGAAACAGACTGAACACAGCAGTTCATTTGTTGAGGCAATTATCCAGATCCTTGTCAAAAAAAGAGAGAGAGTAAAGACTGTGATGTGCAAAAAATGTTTCTAATTCTATGCTATAATACATACAATATGTCTGTGGTTGTGTTGGATTATGTTAATAAACTGCAGTCGAAATATATTTGTCACAACACAAAGGAAGGGTGCTATCAATTGTCTTGCCAGATATTTTAAATTAGTCACCAAAACGTCTAGCCAGGGTTTCCTCTATGACCCTTAGATGAAGGGAGAGGCTTATTGGACAGTTTTTCCTGTGGGACTAGACAGATTCTTCTAATGCTTAAGTATTTTGAATAATATGGAAAATAACTGTAAAGTGAACTGCTGCACAGTTGCCTCTTTTTTTTAAACAGACATGTACAATTCAACCCTGAACACGAATCCAGTGTTGTTTTTGGCTGGGTATCACTCAGAAACGAGTTTTTTTAATATTTCTTAGCAAAAATGGATAGGGGCTTTATTCCTGCATTTGGGAAGTGAAAAGAGTACAAGGAGTGAAATATTGCTCAGCTAAAAGAGGAAACAAATACTGACAAAAATCTAAGCACACAGTCCAGAAAACTTCAACATTAAAAAGGCAGAGAAAAAAGAGGAAATATTAAAATCCAAACACAGACATATTTGATATCCTATGCAGATTAAGAAAGAAATGCAAATGTAGTCTGTTAGAAAGACATCATCTTAAAGCAAACTAGAGCTCTAGAAAAAAAATTTACTATGGAGAATTTTACTAAAATTCATTACTTTTCATAACTTTAATATCTGTCCTCTCCTGTAAAACAATTACAATTTATCCCACAAAATAGTAAGTCACAACAGCTTTTCCAACTACTCCTTAAAAGCGAAAAATGCAAACTACTTCATATCATTTAAACTGAAAACACAACCACTTTCTTCTCTTCAGATAGACAGTTCACACTTCAGCAGAAGATACTGCTCTAGATTCTTTGCTACAAATTGTGGATTTTTTTTGATTAAGACTGGGAAAAGAGCAGGCCTAGCAAACAGGACAAAGAGCAAAAATGGTATCCAAACACAGATCATGCATTTTGAGAATGCTGCAAAAGTTTCAAGTACTAAAATGTGGATAAAGTTTCTTCCTTCCCCACCTCCCTCAACATCTGGAGATAGTTTGGTGGAGCAATTTCCAGAAATCAAACAGTATCTTTGCTTGACTAGCTCTTTCATTCACAAATAAACAATTAATGAAATGGGCAAATAATTTCCAAAGCGTTCATATTCATTAGGCTGCTTCCTGAAATTAAGTAGCTGTTCCATTACACAGTGCCCACATAAATGGTACTGCTATTCTTTCTCCAAGTAGAAAAGTATTTTTAAGGTTTTCTATTTGTATTTAATTCACTGTATCAACAAGAGCTGACTCAAAAATGTCCCCACTTTGAAAGTATAAATACATCTGCATAATAGAAGAAGGGAGGAACTGATAAAGAACTATATTCTACCTGAACCACTGAAATTTACTGTACAGGCCATGCTTCTTCATGAGGCAAAATCTAGGCTGTATTATTTTGTGATTGCATCTCTGAATTAGAGATGAAATTATCTGAAGTTATGACAGGCTGTAGATAAAACAAATACATAATAGGATTAATTTCAATATTCAGTTGAGAAATTTAAGTGTCTACTAGTATCTAACTACTTACCTGCACTTACAAAACATGGTTACCTGTGCTCACCAAAAGTTCATACTAGAAGCTGCTCTTTCCACTCCGCCTTTTCTATATTATTTTTCCATGCGCTGCCCACAGCCAGTGAAAGTAAGCTCTCTGAAAATGTTTTTCAGCTGGTCCTCCTATTCTCCTTAATGTTTCTTCTAGCTGTCCTAATGCTACTGCTTTGCTCAAGCTGTACATGTACCACACAACATGCTTTTCCATTCCTGGAAATACTGGGTTAGAGAACTCCTTTATTGACTGGGAAAAAGGCCATAGCACTGCAAAAACTGCCACTATGTTTTGACCCTTTCACTTTCTCATCATTTATTGCTCTAGTAAAGAATTGAGGAAAGAGAAACATGCCCCAGCTTTCACCCGGACACGAGGAGAGAGAAGTTGCTGAGCAGTGAGCTTACTTTCCCTCTGCCACTCAGCTCTAGTGGTTTTGGCGGTGGGAGAAAGCAACCAGGAGAGAGGGCTGGTACTAGAAGCATCTTAACCTCTACGCAAGAGGCCTCAAGTTCACAGTTTACCAACCATCGCTCCATTCAGAGCTGTTTACAACACACTTGAAAAGCAGCATGACTCAATTGGGAATAACAACTACTGAAAAATATTTATATAGCACAGTACATTTATTTAATGTTTTAAAAATTGAAGCCTTGATACTACAAACATTCACCTCCTGGTATAACACAACACCAAATAACTTCTGTCACTAATAATTTTCCATTACTTCACATATACAAAAGTTGAAGATAAAGGCCACCTTTGCACAAGTCACCTAAGTACCTAGCCCAAGGGATGCTCTGTTTCTCTCTCAGATAAAACACTGGCTTAGATTTGCATTTTTCTGTAAATACACAATTTCATACTCCTTAAACAAATGCTACTTTTAAACATGCATGGATGATCTGAGCAAAACACTCAGGATGAAAGGGGATCTCTGTCTGTCAAGCTCTGACACAACTGAGCAGTGGAGGTATGCACGCTGGGGTAGGGAGGAAGTGATCTGAGTCCATCAGCAGTCAGCAGCCTCCTTTAGTCATGTGAATGAGCAACGCTGAGAGATGGGAGAATGAAACTCTACACATGAAAGGAACCAGCAAAGTACTTCAGGCCACTCTTTTTCTGAATAAGAACATTCTCACACAGCTTTATCGTGGTTTAACTAAACCACTTAGCAAAATGGATTTAGACCATCTTCTGTACTTGTCCTTGCACCGACAAGCTCCAGATCTAAATATTAACCTCTGGAAGGCATCCAGAGAGAAATCCGAAAGGTGTCATCCAATTTACTTTGCTGTAGGCTTCAGAAACAATAAAGCCAAACACAGTCCACTATTATTACATTGGGCAAGCCACTTTCCTTCTCCTTTGCCTCAGTTTCCATCTGGAAACGCAAATAATAAAACTGACCTAATTTTTACAGTGATTCAAAACTGTCAGTTGTAAAGCACACTGTACAAGCTGGGTATCCTGTTTGCTCTCAGGATTCAAACCCAATCCGTGCAGTAGGTAAAATATATACTATCATCTGGTGTGGTATAACCTGAGAACACATGTCTGCAAGATTAAGTATCAATGACGAGAGGATTCCCCAGCATTTGCTTGAGGTCAGATTTAACCTGTGGCTCTTTCAGGCAGAGCACACACCACTGTCCTTCATTCATTCAGGATAAAAATTTCATAAGATAGAAATTAAAAGGTCACAAACCATAAATGTCAGGAAACACAGTTTGCAGGTCAACACTAAAAAGTACACACACAGCACCCAAGTGAAAGAAGCAGAATGTGAAGGCATTAGGGAAGAAAGGGCGCTGATATGAACTTCAAGTACGCACTTTCAGATTTTAACACAGAAGGGCAAAGCAGTTCTATTTTTCATATGTGAAAATACTTTTCCATGTACTGTTTGTTCTGTCTCTGCATTGCAATAATTTTTCAGTTGACCTTCAAACACCACAATACAAGTGTAACCATAGTACCTTCGGTTACAGAACCAGTCTTTCGCTAATAAAACTCAGGTCTGAAGCTGAAGTGGATTGCTAAAGAAAACATAAACCCTAAGTCAGACTGGTAGATTTGGTACTAAAATATTGGGAAAAAAATTAAATACTCTACAAAAGAAGCAAAGAAAACAAAATCAATGACTGCAAAAGTCTTAATGAAGACTATGTAGTTTTAATATAATTAACAAGAAATGTAAATCAGATGACAATAAGTTCAAAAAATTAAAGACACATCCCTATCTCATGTCAAACAATAAAAATAATGAATAATTTTCAGGTCTATATTTTCTGAAGAGCTTCTTAAATTACATCTTCAGTTCTAAATGTAACCTGACCAAATATTCACAGCCACACACAAATGGTAATTGTACATAATAAAAAATTTCCATAGAGGCATAAGAAATTTAAGTGCATGTAAAAATAAATTAAAATTATGTTTTAAAAATCTGAAATGTAAAATAAAAGTTTAAATTTCAAATTTATAATGTAAAAGCAATTTTGCAAACATCACAGACACAACTTCAAACTAGCAGGCTTGTGGAGGTTTACAGTACTCTGGTAATGTACTCACATTTTCAGTACAAAATGCAATCTCTCTTCTGATAATGTGATTTATAACCCAAAATATTCTAGACAGGACAAAATAAGCCTGTGTATGTAGCTAAATAAAAGGAAATTTTCACTGCTACATCAGTGATCATTGAAATCTTTACCCAAAGGCAGAACCATGTAAACCAGCATGTGTACCTATTTTTCACATCAGACTGAAAGGAAGCACAAATGACTCTTCCTATCAAGTATTATCACTATTTGTATTGAGTCTGATCTAAATAGAATAATTGTGAAGAGCCTTAGTATCTGATGTATCCTTTCAGGGAATAACGTGTTGCGTGTTGTCAAAGGAAGAGTGGCAGTAGAGACAAACACTCCAATATATAAAACTACAAGGAGGTAAGCCTGATCTAAAGGATGGGTAAAAGCCTAAATAATTACTTTATGCTGCACAAGTAAAGACAAAATAGAAAACAAAATATACAATATATGCTAAATTAGCCCACTGGCTGCAAACATAAAAACCCCCAAAACTTCTTAGTAACCGCTAAATATCATCAGTCACACATTTACAGAAAGAAAAGGTTGCAAGTAGAAATATCTTCCTGATAGCGAACTATCCCAAGCTGCTTAGTGATAAGTAGTAAACACTGAAATCCAATTCAGATTTAGTACACATCAAGAAAACACCAGCAGTATTCCTCTTCCGTATAAACTCAAATGCTTTTGCCCAGGACCTAAAACTAATGATATTCTTAAAGCTGCTGTGCAGAAATAGCAAAATTCTTTACTTTATGACATCGTTATTTTAGTTCAACGAACATTTCTCCCAAATGTTTATAACACCATGCCAGTTACTTCGGCTGAGCTGACACAATGAATTTAAAATGGTCTAATACTTTTGACTTACCAACAGATTAGCACATGATTAGCTAGAGTAAAAGTATTATTATGACTGCTGTTATAAGATATTAACACTTTTGGTAATGCATTCTAGGGATGCTGTATATACATTTTCCACACTGAGAAAGCAGGACGAAAACCAAGTATTCTTAGTTTCACAAATAATCTTGCAGTGAAGTAACAGAATCCTCTTAATTTTTAAAATATCTTTAATCTTCACCCATATTTCCCTAAGATTGATACAAGCTGATTACAAGCTTTAAATATGGACTCGGGCACAGTCCAACAATTGCAGCATTCAGTCTTCCTTCCTTAGAATGGCAGGCTAACAAACAACCTCAACTCCTGCGTGTACACATGCGTGCACAAACCCACACAGCGCCTTTACGATGAGCTACCAGGCTCATGTCTGAAGCATAGTGCAGCATTAACACACTTAGCAAGACAAGAGGTATATTCATTGAAGCTTGACACCAGCTCTGTGAAGGAGGGTTGTATTTGAGGGAGTGTGGGGAGGGGAGGAGAAAAACAGAGAAAACACAAACAGGAGGGGGAAGGATTCGGGGAACAGCTGAAGTGTGAAGTGATCCAGCAGCTTTTTGATATGGTTTAGACTTGGCTTTGGGAATGCAACAAAACAACAGCTACAAACTTAACCCCTTGACACTGGCAAGGCTGCTGAGCACCCATGCGCTGAAATTCAGACTCTGATTGGCAACAAATTAATGGGTAGGAAACTTTTACCTCCCGTGCCAGAGGAGGTGTGCTCTTGTGGCTGTATTTCTGTTTCATGTACAGATGCTCATCGAGATATATTAATCTGTCACTGCACTTCTTTGTTCTCCTTTTAAATTCAAGCTGAATTTTATTATGCTTAAGTCTGTACAGGCTTAAAATGATATACACAGTATGGAAAGAATATAAGAAAACATGAGGTGAATTAAAGGCTAGGATTTTCTCAGAGTTTCAGAGTCATACTGTGTTTCTAGTCAATTACATAAAGGTCATAACTGATGATCAATGGTGAGTTCTAAGAAATCATAAATAAGCAAGAAAATCAGTTCTGTTATGAATGTGCTAACACAAGAACGTACTTGGAAGAAAACTGCATTCCTTAGTTTTAAAATTGTTGTCGTTTCAAATTTTGTGTAAAGCAACATGAAAAGGAAGACAGTGACGGATCTCAGTTTTGAAGTAGTTTGTTAATTTGGTGACACAGGTCAGAGTTAAGCACTGCTGTTGAGGGTAATCACAAAGATAAACACGTACAACACCTTTTTTTTCTGCTTATGAAAAGTTGATGGTATTTTTTCCCCTGCATGATTATTTAAGTGCAAATACAGGCAAAAAAATAAAACAACCAAAACAACCCTGAAGTTATACATTGAGATAAAAATTACAAGACGGGAAAACTCTGCTTTGCCTCCACAGCATTATCTGGTTCCCCCTGTTGTCATACAGCCAGGGAAAAAAGCAGTTCGAGAAAGCTCACCAAAGATCAAACTGTGTCTGGTGACAGCAGTGTCCAAGCTATAAGTAATGTTCAAAGGATTCAACAATGCCTGTGACTGATCATTCTCTTTCCCTTGCCATCACCTGCTGATTTTGTCCAGGTGTTTTATGGCTATCTGGAGGCTCTGGAGAACAGACAGAAAGAAGACTTTGCCAATTTCTTTTGTCTGGGATTGTGAATTCCTTACACAGATGGTGGACAGCCACAGGCTGGCCAACTCCAGGCACAATTGCCGTCACCCTCAGAGGGAAAGCATGAGAGCAATATTGTCTACTCGCAAAGTCCTGTCTGTAACATGTCTGTGGTTAGGGAATACGATAAGAAACCTTTTCTTAAGGAAAAGGTTTCTCCCCACTCTTTCCACACCCTGCCCTCCCCTCCACCCCCCTAAACAATGATGTGGGGGAGAAAATAAACCAAGTAAATAAACTAAAACTACTATGGCTTTTATTAGTAAATTAAGCATTCCTAAGAAATTCAAGAGGTTTGTCTAATAAGATAATCTTGTGTTAACATGGTTTTGTAGTATGTTTACAGTCTCTCAAGTATTCCAAACAAATCCAGCTAAATCTTACTCACTAAGCAAACGGAGCCATTTCTGGCAGCAGTTTTTGAAGATGGGCACCAGGCATAAGCCTACTTGGCTTTTTTCTCTTAATCTATTTGCTTACAAGAAAGTCCATTACCTATGTAAATTACTGCTAAATGTGAAGCTACCTAATTGTGCAAGTACCTATTTAGATATGTACTTTTCTCCCGCAGTGATGCAAGTGCAATTTTGTAAACTGGTTATTTAAAGTAAAACTGCTACACTCCCACTTCTGACCTCTGAAAAGTGTGACTACATACCAGGGAATGGAGAGTATGTAACAAAATATTTGTGCAACACTTAAGCACCTGACAAAGCAAATTTTACAGAAAAATGTGTGACTACGTCCAATCCTCAAAACTGAAAGGGCTTGGAAAAATGTTTATTTTATATGCATTTCATTATGAAGAAGCCAGACACAAATCTTGTATGGCAAGCGTGGCATAGACAGCCTTTGTCATGTCATACTCCTAGAAAAAAAAAATAAAATGTATGCAATATACTCTTATTTAGGAAGTTTCAAAATATGTGTTAGAAAACAAGTANAGAGTAATGGAGCTGATTTCTGCCATGAAGATCTGAGAGCACAGTTATGTCCTGCTCTAAATTATTTATTTTAATGCTAAAGGGTGCAACATTTTAATCTTTTTTTTTTTTTTTTTCTGGAAAAGTATACTCAGCAGTTATAAATTCTAGCATCATAAATGTTAGAGAAGGAAAGGATCATTACATCACCCTGCCTATCTCCTGCCAAAGGAGGCTAGTCCCCTATTATAAACTTTCTTATACAGAATGTTTCCAATAATAATCTGCTGATGTTTTAAATGCTCTGAATTACATTAACACTTTTAAGAAAGGGCTGTGATTACAAAGGGACAATGTAGTGCTCATAGAAGAGGTGAACAGGTAACCTCAGAACTACAAGTCCCCTTTTTTCCTTCCACCACAGGTAGCAGCAGTAAAGCTTCTATGCACGGTTCAGTCTACCAGCATGTCACAACATTGACCTAAGGAGGTCAGCTTCATGGTTGAAAAAGTAGCTTAGCCTCCATGGCTCATTTCATCCTTCAGTCTCCTGCTGCGATTACTGACAATTTAGCCAACGTATTTATTTATTTTTATTTCCTTACTGTACCCAAATACAGAGATACGGCCACATAATATAATGGTCATATCCACAAAAAGGCTGCAGTGCATGGCCCTACACAAACATTATCTAGAATTCTTTGTGGATTTATTTTTTTTTCCACAAAGATGCAGGAAACTTCTCTGTGGCTTCCAATGAGTGTAAAAGGATCCAACGGAAGTATTCTATAAAACCATGTTAATTTTAAATTTCCCCCTTACATATTCCCCTCAAGATATTAATTTTAACTTCATCCCCTCTCATCTTCCCTGAGAGACAAGAAGGACCAGAAGGGTAGCCAGCCCAAGGTCTGGCAGCCTAATGAAATTAAGTGAGTTCCATGGATGAGGCTGTCTCACTGTAAACTGAAATCCTATAAACTCCAGCACCTCTGCCAAGCATTTAATCCATAAAACCCTACACAACACAGCTGTGTTTGGGGGGTGGGGGGGAGAGTGAGGGTGGGAAGGGAGGAAAAAGGGGGCGGAATTTTGTTTATTTTAGTGGATATTTTTTTCATTTTCTTTCAGTTTTCTGATGCGTACGTCTATCCAAAGCATCCCAAAACATTAAAAGGGCACATCACTGGTGGTGGTGACAGTGATGGCAGTGAAGTAAGTAACATAAAACAAGTGACTGTAGACAAATGGTTTCTAGGTGAGGGAAAACTGGATGCAAGTGTGGATGATGGAACTTGCTTAAACTTGGCAGGATGATTGCCCAACACAAGGAGCTCAACCCAGGAGAGAAAGACTGGAGAATGGAAGAGCAGAAAAAAATTTGCCTCCTGGGAATTGCAGGGAGAATGCCATGCTGCCCTCAGATGTTCACAGCAGTCTGATGATGGCCTGGACTGAATTCAAACTGGTGACCTAAAGCAGAAAGACTCTGTATCTAACTAGTAATCCCCTAATCCAGGGTACTACAGTACTTTTAATCACAAACAAAAAATGACACTCCCAGGGGAGGCTACGATTGACGGGTAGCATGCTTGATGTTAAAAAAATGACCCAACCTTAAAAGCTTAGGAAAAAAGCATGCAGTTTTCTTCCACCAAATGATAATATTCCTCTGTTATATTTAACAAGGCTAAAAACTGGGGAAACCCCCAAACCCAAAACATTTCTTATAACTCTCAAAACATTTTTCCCCATTCTTGATAGTTATTAATGAGTGAAATTTCTTCAGTTCCATGTCATGATTTAGTTTTTCTTTACGTCATTGGACTTTCAGAATTATAATTTTACATGACACATGGAAAGAAAAGCAAGAAAGAAGAAGGAAAAAAAATTACTGCCTAGGCTCAGCAAAAGCCATGGGATGTAATTATGTGCCTTTATAACATAGCAAGAGCGTACATCGTCAACCTTCAATTTAATGGAGGCTTCACAACATGGCCTCAGCCACTGAGGTTGCTTAGAGTGAAAGTGTAACAAAAAAAAGGAAAATTTCCTACTTCTCTGAAATAACAGAAGTTGCATTATTATGTGTAACAGTGACATAAAATTTACCTGAGAAAGTGTTAAGCTCCTAGCTGATCAGAGAATGATGAAAGAGTATGGTGTGTTTTACCATAGATAACATTTACAAAATATTACTACATACGTGTATTGGATAGTATACTGGGAATATCTAAAAATATCTTAACAAATTATATGCCCAAGATTGAATACTTTTCAGAGCAGGGAAAAAAATCAAAAGTATACATATTTTTAGGTCTTTTTTTTTTGTTTGTTTTAACTTCAGCATTTTTCCCATATCCTTCCTCCTCTCTGGTGAATTATCTATGGATCATGTCTATAACCATCTATCAAAAGCAGGGTTTCTTAATTCAAGGTGAATTTTTAGAAACTCATTTTGACATTAGTAACAAACATTACAAAGCCAGAAACAAACAGATGAAGCTGTGGGCTGATAGTTTGCCAACATTTTTTGTTTTAATTTAAGCTCATTTTGAGTTTCATCAGCAAAGAAGAAGAAAGCCTTGAAATGGTAACATTAATTTTATTTTCCCTCTATGCATTGACTTAAAAATAAGATAAAAGGATATGCTAAAAAAATGAGCCAAAAAATAGTTGCTCCAAGGCAGATATTTCTTTATGTCATGTTTCAGCCTGGAACAAAGTTGTACACACAACTTATAACTCCCCCCACCCCTTTCCCCCCCAAAAAAAAAAGATTTATAGTTCAAGTATTACTGATACAACCTTAAGTATAGTGTGCTACTGACACCTTAACAACAGCATTGCAAATGGTGCTGCTGAAATAAACCATCTCATTCTTTCTTTTTACTGAGAGAATGCTGCAATCATTAAAGTATTCTTGCCCTCTGTATGCTTGGGAGTGGTCTGTCCTTAAGTTATTAATAAACCATGGAAAGGTGCAGCACCAGACCAACTATTCATATTAATGAATGCCTCATGAATATTCATCTAAGTGTTGACTCTCACCACAGAGGGCCAAG
>VXBZ01002207.1:7256-45606 GCA_013399135.1 Heliornis fulica
TAAAGAAAATACAGGTAAAGACTGACACGTTATCTGAGTGGTTGGAACAGTTCGTTATGGGAAGTTGGTTATTTTGGTTGCTAAAACAACTGATTTTGATAATTGAGCCCATATTAACTATATTTGAAAAAAGAGGGGGAGATGTTGGGGCCTGAGCGGCTTTGTCTGAGATATACTTGGTGTAGGCAGTCAGGCAGCAGTAACCAAAGTCAGTGAAAGAGGGAAGTTGCTGATGTGGCAACTAAGTTGGGGAAGTTCCAAGAAAGGAGGATACCTGCCTGAATAGGGGTGTAGCTATAGAAGATAAGGTAGCCAATCAGCTTAGCTCGTGATGGTGTGTGTGGCGCGTGTACAGAAATTGTTTCCTATATAATGTCACGGAGTTTGCTAATAAAGGGGAATGATTCTGCATCATATTGATGTGTCTGGTCATTCTCGGCCCGCATGGAACTAAAAGACCCCGGCAGTCAAGAAAATGCCCAGAGTAAATCAATGGCATGTAAGAACATTTTTTAAAGTTTAGTGGGTTTATAAGAAAAGTAAATAAAATGTTTGTGGTTTTTAATTCACTTTTATCTTTAAAAATAATTTTAAAAATTCATATGTTATGTATAAATATTTTTATTTTTTAAGTTGCTTTCAAAATAACTGGCTTACAAGAAGGTCTTTTTTTTTATATTATTCATCTACTAGTGTGACAAATCTAGAGAAAAAAGGCAGTGAGAGACCCTTTTGCTTAAGATGCTTAAAAGGAAGATTTATGGACCAAAGAAAGTGGGCCAAGAGGGTATACCAGAAAAATATAAAAATGCGAGAGAAAGTTTTGCATATTGGCAATGTTGATTTTATGCCATTTAAATTACAATTCCTTTCTAAAGTGTAATCTTACCCATTGTCCTTGTCTGACCTACCAGACTGCGAGCTCTATTTGCCTTTCCTACCTATGGTTGATGGAAACCAGTTCTGTGACCTTTCTCCAAATCTTCATTTTGCTTTCTGTTCTTCAGCACCCATATGCTGAGCAATTGACACAATTTTTTTAACATCAGTCTCCTAATTCTTTAGGTCATAGGAAATTTCAGAGAACAAAGCCATTGTTGGAGTCTAAGACATTACTCAAATCAGTTTGGATCATTTGCATTCAAATCAGTTGCCAGGACACTCCAGTTTTTACTAACACAGAACTTGTCTGTCATGGTTTGGGGAAATGGGGTGCTAGTGGTGGGAAGAGAATCATGTTCGAAGGTGTACAGTTGGGTTTGCAAAGTGACATAAGAAACACAGGCTGATGTGCTTGCTAAACCCAAGCTGCACAAGTTTAGCAGACAATAGGCTATGTAATTGCACAAATACAAGATAAATGAATCATAGCCTTATGAGGGAATGGGACTGTCCTGTCTAGGTTAATTTGTAGTCCTCGTTTTACTTCTATAATTAATTTCATTTTATTTTCATGAACATTTTAGGTGTATCAATACATGCATGAAACCATAACTGTTAATGGCTGCCCCGAATTCCGAGCCAGGGCCACAGCAAAGGTAGGATGCGTGCAACTGTTGAAATACGCGTTGCCGAAGTGACCTAGTAATTGACTGTGCGCGTGTGTGTTTCAGGTATTCGTGTGTACACTGTAAGAAAATTTAGACATCAGTGGCAGCCCAGAGTCTAGAACCAGTGCTACTTCCCAGGTAACAATCATAATGGAAAATTTCAACCTTTATGCTGCTTCTGTAGCTTAAGAAAAGAGAATGATTTTTATGGAAATTGATGCTTTTTGAAAAGTTGCTTTGCAAAAGCAAATCTACTGGTTCATTCTGTAGAAGTCTGCCTGCAACAAGCAATATTTTAATGGACTGTTTCCCCATACAGCTCATCTAGAGACGACACAATGATTTGGGAGAAAGAAACTAAACAGTCAAAATTCCACTTTAACTGGTGGGAGCTGTAGGTACTGAGTAAGTGGTAAGGATGAACAGTGATAAAAATGGCCTGATCAAGAGACTCCACAGCCAAATGCAAGCCCTTTTCCTTTTTTTTTTTCCTGATACATTATCTGTTTTAATAAAACATGTCTCTTTGCCCACGTGGACCTGCCTTTCTCACATCCTTAGACGGTGACAGGTGCATTACTGTAACTACTAAAATTGTAATTTTCTAAGGGAATTCACACAACCAAGAAAGAACCCATTCTGTGTGCTAGTATGAAATATGCTCTGTATTTTCATAACATGCACTAAGATAGATACTTCCTAACATAGAGGTCCACCATGGCTTTCTTTTCCCCATTATCTCAAGATAATAATTGTTGTGCTCAACAATATCTTCTGGGTGGTATAGCAGGTACTGTGCAGAGCAGGTAAACCTGAAAAAGCCGTAAATCCTTTTTAGAGATATTTCTTTATGGTCCCACTCCTTTGAAGATAGTGACAAAAGTCCTTGGGGTCTTAATGGAAGTAAAATCTTACCATTATCTATTTGTGTTAAGAGATTTTCATTTAAGACTGTATCGGAAGATGAAGGTTGAGAGTGAGTTACAAAATTATTTCTACAGTATTTCAGAGAAGCAGGCTGGATAGTAGCCAGAAAATAACCTAATACGCACCTAAGTGCAGTCTATTTTCCTTACTAAGAAGACTCTTCCTTTCTGTAGGCTTTTCCTCTGATTATTTACATTCTTTTAATTGAAAGTTAATGGACAATGTGAATTTCTGAGGTCTGTGCTACTATATAGAGAAATGTCTGTATGAGGTCCTGATTTGTCTGTACTGCAGGTAAACATAGAAATTTTGCTACAGTTAATGGGGAGAAATACAATTAGTGTTTGCCATTCTCATTTCTTATTCATATAGAACAGCAGGGTTACAGAGCAATGTTTCAATATCGCAATATTTCCTGGTTATTTCTGGGCTGTCTGCATTGCATTCTCCTAGTGCATTCATGTCTGACATAAAATGTATGCATGATGACAAGGTCTGCATGTACAAAAACACGTAACTGAGAATGATCCATTATTTCACATCATCCACTAGCTTCTATTAAGCATAAGCATTACTAGGATACTCAAAGAACATTAGTGTAATGCAGAATTGTTTTAGCAGTTTTGACTACAAGCACACATTGGAAAGGATAAAGGATGTTTAATGTTCTTTTAATGAATTACTGAGATTTAGAAGTAGGAAAATACTTGTAGAAAAAAGTCTAAAATGTGATTATTATTATTATTATTATTATTATTATTATTATTATTACTATTTCTGGACTCAAGCTTTACAGTTTGTTATGTGAGTTTGGGAGGGGTGAGGTTTGCCAAATTAAGATTAACAATTTAAGATTTTTCATATTGAGGTATAAATCTATTGTTTTAAAATGAGATTTTAAAATAAAACTATTGAACCCATTATATTGTAAAAACTCACATTCCTGTTTGAGCAGTTAATTCTTTTGTGTGAGTTCACAAAGATTATAAAACCAACTGTATAAAATAAGAATATTCTTTTGGGATTTTTTTCTGATACAAAAGAGTAAAATAACCAAATTCATACCTCAAAAAGCAGAGCAGAGAGCTGATAATTGAATTAATCCACGTTATTTCAACTAGGAACACAGTAGAAATCACACTGTTTTATCCCAGAGTAATACATTTTCGTCCTGTGAAAAGGCAAAGAAATTAACTAGTATTCCTAAGTGTTCACCACCACGCAGTCAGGCTTCCTGGTGCACACTACTGGCTCTGCTACTAACTTTTCACGTCATCTTTGACAACTCTGTATTCCTCTTCTTAGTCCTTTATTTCAGAAGCTTTGCCATGGAAGTTGGGGTTTTTTATTTAAATGCTTTCAAATGACCGAAGTAGTCAGAGTAGGATATTGAAATGTTTGCACAGGAATTAATTCTTCCTGGAAATGATCAACAGAGCGTATGTCAGAGTTCTCCCTACATCGTCAAATCACTTGTCTTTTTCTTTCAGGCAACAGTTGCTGCTTTTGCTGCAAGTGAAGGCCATTCACACCCGCGAGTGGTGGAGCTGCCAAAGACAGATGAAGGCCTGGGCTTTAATGTCATGGGAGGAAAGGAACAAAATTCTCCTATTTATATTTCTCGCATCATTCCTGGAGGAGTGGCAGAAAGGCACGGAGGGCTCAAACGGGGGGACCAGCTGCTTTCGGTTAATGGAGTGGTATGTGGAAATTTGATAGAGCTTTCACTTTCATCTGGATTTTCATTTTTCACAGCTGTTCTAATGCCGTGATTTAAAATGCAGCCACATAAACCAAAAAGAATCAGCCCTGAGAGATCTTCGGTACACGTTGGTGGCGCAGTGAGGGAAAATCTGCATCGACAACTTTGTGCTGCTATAATTTGTGATCTAACAGAGGGTACTTGAAGAGCATCATTTTAAATCCACAGCACATGCTTGATTTCCAAGGAATCTGTGTCTTTCTTAAATGACAATTCTGCAAATTCCTTTTGTAGTACAAGCGTAATAACAGATTTTGGTCGTGCTTACACTTCATAGCCTCTAAGGCATGCAAGCCCTTTCCAAGCACAGTGCTGCCTCATTGGCACTCATGTAGGTTGTGATCTTGAGAGCATTTGAACACATAAAAGAAATTTGGTAAGCACGTTTGGTGCTGGTTTGCGATGGAAGGTACATTCCAGATTTTTTTCAATGATCATAGTCATCCAGCTATGAAATCTCTGTCAGAGAAATCAGCTGTACAAGTATAAATATACAGCGAGCATGTATTTTTGGTAAATTTTTGATACAGTTGTTTCTGTACTTACACTTACAGTGTAAGTCAGTAGTTAAGGGGGGAGTGTTTCTCAGTAGTTTCACTGTGACTTTCAGTATGGAGGTAAAAATAAAAGGGCTGTGGGAATACAGAGGGAAAGTAAGGCTCCAACTACATGATACGCCTTTCATTTTGCTTTTTGTTCCCTTTTACACAAGGGAATATAAAGTACTGAAAAGTTAAACGTACTCATTCATATAACCCTACACTTCCTTTAATGAAATCATAATCCTTTTTTTAATGCAAAACCTTCACCTAAACCTTGTATTCAAACACACCAAAGGCACGTAGGAGCTATTCCTGAATCCAGTCATAAATGCAAGACTTTCCAACTTAAATTTCCTCTTTGTTGCAGGCCCATAAAGAATGAAAAAGAAAATTGCTGTTTTCTCTATGCTTTCAAGTTGTCATCTGTTTCTCTCAAGAACAACTATTTCCCTTCTCTTGAAACAAAATATCAGTGCAACACTTCAGACAGACCTTTTACTACTTCTTCTATCAACCATAATGTTCTCAAAGGGAAATAATAAGTCTGGAAACTTACTTGCCCCAGTACACATTGAGAAGGAAAAGATACAAAAAGGAAGCACACAGAAAGCTCATTTAGTCCCAAGGAGAAAGAAAACATCTGAACATTTAATAAGTAGATTGCCTGAACTTCACTGATGGGAAGTAGATCAAATAGGTTTTTTGCTGTTGAGGATTTCTTTCAACAGGTGAATAAAAAGGCAGATAAAAAGAGTTTATGTTCACTAACTGGTGGATGGTTCTTGAAAAATCCTTTTTAATGTCAGCAGTGTCTAAGCAAGTACCAGGGAGGAAAGTGGTGAACCTTCAGATGTCAAGGTACATTGAATTTGACTCTATTCTCATCTGTGTTTCATGATACTCTCTTCAAAAAAAAACCACAAATGTGACTGAGCTCTAGAATATACATTAAGCTAATGTAGCAAAAAAAACCCCAGTATAAAATTCCCAGTTGCATGTAGGCACATGGGAAGGTTGATTCAGAGATGAAGCAGAAATGTTTCTGTTTTCAGAGTCTAAACAGAATTGGAAGTTTGATTTGCTGTTGCATACTTGAAATAATGCCTATGAGCAACTGTTCATAAACCAATTTTGGGTTGCATTAAGCCCGTACAGTATAATTTGTAAAAAGGCAAAAATTAGAGAAGTGGTAATTTGTTTGCAGACAGCTTGTGACAGGAGGAAAACGGTCTAAATTTAACATTGTTCACTGGGACTGGTTCACTCTGTGCTTCTCAATTTAGCTAGAGAAAAACAAATATACAGTATGTATAATACAACAGACATTCAGCAGGGGAACATGAAATGAAAATGAAATATCTGTAACTTGTTTGTGCTCAGAAGTTGGTGGTTATCCAACTTTATAATTATCCACGTAAAATTAGAGCCGTGTGTTCAGAATCCAGATTTGTTATCCCAGCATGACTGGCATGACTGTTCCTTGAGCTGTTTCACCGGATGTTAGAAAAGTGTTTTCTCATTATGTTGGGGTTTTTGATACATACTTTGTCTCACACCCCCTAAAAGTAAAGGAAATTGAAAACACTAAGCCTTTCAGATGGCTCAGCAAAGGCGCTTGCTGGTGGCTGCACATATCTGGCAAAGATTCCTGGATATCTGTCAGATACCTGGTGTGATTCAGATATAGAGAGATGCGAAATAGGTTTATAATGGCTAATTTCTCACCCAAGCATTTGTTTACAGATATCTAATAGAAACATTCTCAGTTTCTCAACTTGTGGGGTAACAATCATGATTTTTTTCTTTTATATTAATGACAAGTGCATGAGCCTGGATACAGTAGTGGTTATTGTTTCCCCACACCATATCAGCAGTTCATTCAACTGTTCTTGTCCCTACAGAATTATAACATAAGTAAATATATGTAACCAAAACTTTCATATTAAAAGTATTCCCCCAAAAATTTAATAATCCCATGTTTGGTGGGTAGTTATAAGTAACACGAATGTCAGATCCTTGCAACGTCCCCAACCAGAGTTACCCAGTCAACAAAATCCCTTGTACAGGTATAACCAATACCAGCAGGAGGCATTGGCCAGCACACCCTCAGAGGGTTGCAGAGATGGAAAAAATCAGAGAAACAACTTCCTTTGCTGTTTTTCCTACTCTTCTGTTTAAAGTTGTGGAGCTGCACCTATGCAGGTAAAGCATTCAAAATGCCTTGGAAATACGAGTGCCAGCAGCAGAGAAGACACCGAGAGCAAGTGTAGCAATCACATTAATAGCACCTGAAAACTTTTGTTGTTAATACCTGAGTTAGGTGCAGTGGGATAGTCGGATTCATATTTAGCAGCACTATCTTTTACTTTGCCATTGTTATTTGCCCATCTTTGGTGTGGTTCACAGCTTCAGGCTTAATTCTGAATCATTATTATTCAAGTTGATGCAAGTTTTCCATTGACCTGGATAGCAGCAAAGTCAAACCCTTGATGTCTAATTAGAAAATACTGGCTATAAACTTGAAGAAAAAGGCCAGAGGCAAATGTGAAAGGAAGCAGGTGATCATGAATTAAGTGCAGGTTATTAAGTTCTATGAAGCACTGAATTACACCATTTTGTTACTCCCCTAAAGTGCTTATACATTCACATGATTATATCAGTCAAATGTGTTGATTCAAACACCTATTGTCTGTTCGAACCATCCAACTCTTTGAAAGAAAATTAATATTTTAGCTACTTCATGCAACTTGGGACCTTCCAGTTTTTCTTCGTATACTGTTGTAAGTTCGTACTGTCCCACAGCAAGACTGATCATGACCGTGTCGGTTCCTCTGAATGCCCATACCCTGTCACACTGACCACAGTTCACAAGCAGAAAATTAAATACAGAAGAGTGCTTTGTTTTATACAGTTCCTCTCAAGGTGAGAAGGTTATTTACAAAACCAGTATTGCCATGTGACAAAGCAATGAATTATATAAGATAGTTAGTTACAGTATCTGTATGATTGCCTCTTCTAATATTTAGTGTTTATGGGGTAGGGAACACGGGGAAGAAGTTTTAATTTGTACCTGTGACTTGTTCTTTAAAGCAAATCACGAAACACTCTGTGCATCTATAGCTTTTTGTTTTAGCTTTCTGGAGCATTAGATTCATTCACTGTTTCTTATTCAACAACAATTTAGTCTTTCAAATATTTTTAGAGGAACACTTTTTTTTTCTCCAAATTGCTTGTGGTTAGCAGTGCTTGTTCAGCAGATTCATCTCAATCGCAATTTCTAACAAATCAGGATATCATAGGTCATGAATTTTGGTGAAGATCTTGAAAATTTTCTTGAATACGAGAACTAGTGGAGGAATTTAATGAACATACAGTTCAAAACCACAAAGTTATTTATTTGTCTCAACAATCAAATGTGTATTTAATTCAAGGTTTCTTCTTTTCCTGGTAATCATTTCAGTACCTGAAATTACATTCATATTTTTATAAGTTACTTTAATATTTCCAAAGCATCTTAATATTTCTGTGGAAACTCCCGAGTCCAGTCAGTTGACCCAGACATGAAATAACTATTTGGATTAATATTTTGAGGGATCTTTAACGGGAGACAGAAAGATAAATAGCCAGGTGATAAGCTTGAATTGTGTTGTTTATATTATTTATGTAAAAGTGTATTGTGTCTGCTTTTTGAAACTTTTAAATCATTATTTCTAGCTCATGGTGTGCCACAGAGAAGTAATTCTTATTTTCTGTTCTTGCACAATGCTACTCAGTCAAATAGGAGAGATGAAAATGGAAAGAATTTTCTCCTGACAGTTGCTATAACGATGCTAAGTTATTCTTTTAACATGAATTGAATTTCAAATATTTTGAATGCTGCTGCTTCTCTTTGGAGGCCTATTGGTATAGTTTCATTTTAAATAGCATGGTATACATAAGAGATTTAAAACACAGCATGTAATAAAACTTTGATTTATTTTATGTGGGAAGAAAATTACTTATTTTTAAGTGGTCTAAAATCTATGTGAAGAGCTCAGTCGTGTGGTCTTTCTTTGTCTGTGTGAAGATACTTTTATTTGTTGGAATATCCCCTGCAACACAAATGGGCAATCACAAACCATTAGAAAATGTCTCCCTTTCTCTTAAGGTGTCAAATAATCGGCTTGCCTGAAAAGCACTCCGGTCAGTCCACTTCATGGTAGAAATTAAATACTCTTTTCACAGATAAGTCACCTCTCCCTTCTGGAGATTTACTGTTTCAGACAATGTTAGCATTGAAATCAGAGCTTGAGCCTCTTCAAACATACTTTTGATTTTGCAACAGGTGTCATCTTACAGTAAACTGTTTTCCAGAAAGGGAGGGGAAATACATATTCCTCCAGCAAGAACTTGCAGTGTTTCAGTTCCTAATGTTGAATGCCTTACAACTAAAAAGATAAAGACTAGTTTATTTCCAATAGAGAACCCATAATGCAAAAATGTTAGACATGTGAGCAGTGCTGTTAACTCTCTTAAGAGGTGGGTTGTCCCCTGAGCCGTGGGCATGGTCCTTCGCTGGCAGCTCAGCCACAGTTTCATTGCCACATGTCATTCCCTGCCAACTGTTTGGACTTTTACTGTAGGGTTTGAGGGGGTTTTTTGATACTATTTTTGTATGCATAAAGCTTGCTGAGTACTTCCCCTACTTTTCACAGAGATCAAGTGTTAGGTTTGTGGTGCAACCTAAACCAGATTTGAGTTATATCAAATTTGAAAATTAATACATTCCCAGCAGTGTGTAAATCTTACTTAACTTGACACTTTCCCTTAGTAGTCCCTTGAAAACTATAAGGTGTAGAAACTAACTAAAACACTGATAGACTTTTCCTATGAAAATGAAGACAAAGCTTTAGAAAACAGCAACATTCTCTTTATTAAATTTGTTCTCCCTGCTCCCAGAGCGTGGAAGGGGAACACCATGAGAAGGCAGTGGAGCTGCTGAAGGCAGCGAAGGACAGCGTCAAGCTGGTGGTACGCTACACTCCCAAGGTGCTGGAGGAGATGGAGGCTCGCTTTGAAAAGCTGAGAACAGCCCGCCGCCGGCAACAGCAGCAATTGCTTATTCAGCAGCAGCAACAGCAGCAAACAACACAGCAAAACCATATGTCGTAGGTGAGAGGATTCATTGGTCTTCCCTAAAGCCCCATGATGGCATCCTGCCTGGGACAGCAGCTCCCAGGGAGCCAGGGTTCCACTGGGGTAGGGCCTGGCACCAGGGCCCAGCCCAGCCCCAGGCAGGATCAGGGCAGCCGAGGGGCACTGGGGAGCCCTATGCATCAGGCACAGGGACAGGGGACACATGCCTGGGGACAGGCTGGGACATGGGCCTGTGGTGGGCCCTGCTTAGTGAGGCCTGGGCAGGGCAGGGCTTTGGGGAGCTGGAAACTGGCCCTGCTGTGGCATCACTGGGGCAGGGGCTGAAATGGGGTCCTGAGCTGTGGGCTGTGTTGGAGAGAGGCCCAGGGAGTTGAAATGGATGTACCGGGCCCAGGCCATTGTGGGAGGGAGACTTGCAGGGGCTGACACAGGGTTCTGGCCTGGGGACAGGCTGTAGGGAGCCTGGGCAGGGGTGAGGGACAGACAGGGTGGCATTGCCCATGGGGCACCAACAAGCACATATTGCAGGGAGGATGATCATAGTTCAATCTTTGATATATTTCCATATTGTCTGACTTCTCCAGTTTGGTAGGAAGCATTTTATTCACTCTTGACTGACGTTGAATATTACAATAGCTTTCAAAAGGCTTGCAAGTTTCCCAATGCAGTCAAAACAGATGTCATGTGAGGTACTAAGCTTCTCCATATATGCAAGTTCTGTGAAATCCATGAGAGTTTGTGAATACATTTATAAATATGCTACATTTGCCCAAATGAAATCAAGTAGGAAGCACGTCACAATGACTTACATCCACATCTCATACCAGGTTTTCCCAAAACAGGATGTTTATGTGAGAAATAGTCTACAGGTCACCCAGAAGTCCCCAAATGATCAGACACTGAAGCTCCCAGTGATGGTTTCATCATTATTAATGTAGACACTGACCTCTGTTGAGGTTTAGGGGAAAACACACACCTTGTAGACTGCCTGCCTCTGTCCTATGACAACCAGAATTCCAGCTTTTTTGATGCAAATAAAGGCTTTGAGTGGGATCTGAATCCCACCTCAGGACCTTAACTCAGACAGGAGGTATAAACAATAGCATTTCATGAAGGTTTGGGTTTCTGTATAAAACAGGGCCATTGCAGGAGACAAACATACAGTCTTATGTGAAGTTTTAAAAATTTTTCAGTTATCTTTTTTCATTTTTTTTTCATTAGCAAATAAGGTATTTGTATCAATTTTAAAATTTTCATTAAAAAGAAAGGGAAGAAAGTCAGGCAGAGACAGCCAGCAACTTAATTTGTCAGTTCCCTGTGCTTGCTCTGAGAAATATGTTTCTTTAATTCTAGGTTATTCTCAAGAAAAAAAGCGCCTCGATCAAGAGTTCAGTAATCAAGCAACCAGAGCTGTACTTCAGTATTCCAGCAAAAGTAAACAACTACAGGAACATGTAACAGAATTCATCTGGAGAACGTGGAGTACAAGAATAATGTAGTTAAGACACCTGCAGGGAGGGTACTTTCATGATAAGGCTTTTCAGCACATGGCAGTCACAGATAACATAGTGCTTCTGTGACTCTATTCCTGATGAGAACAGCATGCTAGGTAAACCCTATGAAACAGAGAAGTCCAGGGCTTCCAAATAATTCTGTTTGGTCTAATCTTGCACTCCTTAATCTGATGAAATGGCCAGTTTTGCTTTCTCTAGTTAGTGAAAGTTTTGTTTTAAGGAGATCAAGATTGGCTGCTTTTGGGGACAGAATCTTTCTCTACAGTTATCTCCAGAAATTAACAAGTACATCAGTTCAAAATTTTGTCACAGACATCAAACTCTTACATCACACTGCATAGCCACTTTGTATTATATATTGTAGAGCTGTTTTAACCTAACTTCCTGTTTATAATTTTCAATTTTCCCTCTGGAAATAGCAATTTACTATATTTATAAAGTATTCCATTTGTAGAAGCAATTGGCTTTTTACTCTTGGTGTTTCCATATATTTTATTATGCATCAACAGAGTGAGAAAGTTTTAGGTCAATTTTAGTTTTACTAGTAGTAAAGTTAGGGAATCCTAGAACTGTATTTTTAAACGTAGGTATTGCTTGTATCTATTATAGTTACTATTCAGAAATCTATAACTGGATATATTATATATTTATTCTATAAAATATATATTGTCTGAATGTACCTGTTAGAGAAGTAGGGTCTTTTCTTAGCATGTATTGCAAATGTAGTAAACTAATGTTAGCAAAAGACCAAGCTTTGTTTGGCAGAAATTACTGTGATAGCATAATCTCATCTTTTCCATATTCTTTAATTTATTTTCCAGTCAAATGTTAATATATTTTAGAGAGGAGGAAGCGTACGTTGTTTCTTTTAAAACACACAATGTCATTTAAATCAGTTTGAAGCTAGAGTTCTTTCTTTTAATCAAACCAAATGTACAAACAAAATATTTAACCAAGTTCTTAAGTTTACATGTCTGCTTTTCCAAAGAAAATAGTCAAAGCTAGCTGAAAGGCTATAAATGTCATCTACTTTGTAGAAAATAAGTAAATGGAAACCCTACGTTATATAATAATAATTTTCAGCATGTTTTCATTAGAAAAGATGGGAAGAAAAGGAGCTTAGGGGAGAACCCTACAGTCTTTGCATGTTGAAAACTGCAGCTGATGTCAGTGAAAGTTTAGTAATGTGAGGAATGTAGAAATGGTCTGAACCATTTCATCTAACCTGGTTATGAACTCAGAACAATGAAAGAAACAGTATTGTGAAGGATTTATTCTCAAACAGAGAGAGGCAAGGCGAAGCAGGGGAAACTGACAGTATCACAGCATAGATTAGAAACCAAATGCAGGCTAACCAACAGTCTTGACAGTGTTTGATTAGTGTAAGTAGCCATTGAAAGGAAATTACTGTATTTTTAAAACCAAACTGTATGAATTCATCCAGAGAAGCCTCGTTTTATACAGAGAAGTAATTCTATCTAGTGGTCACTGGTGACAGAGTCAATTAAGACAGTGGAGTTTGAGAACTACCAGAGTTAAAGATTAAATATATTGTATTGTGCTCTGCAAGGTGTCTTTTTATACTTAATAAAATTGTACGGACCTATTTTAAAACTGTATTCTCAAACAGACACTGCTATTAATATTGATGGTATATAAATTGTTATTATGACTGCATATAATGTTTTGTATCTCGTCAATCTGAATTAGACTGATATCTGCATTTTCAGAGACCAGGTGTTCAGATTTAGTCAGCCCACTGTACTGCATTTTTCCAAACTGCCTCTCCACCTCCTCCCCTCCTCTTCCTCAAAACATTTGGGTTTGATGGAGTGGAATGTGCTGATTAATAAATTTCAGTAATAGAATGTCATTCATATAGAGGAGCATATCAAAGTCATTTTCATATAATATTATTCAATAAATTATTTATACACACTAAAATTAACATTCCAGTCCTTGCCAAAATTCAATAATAAGATGAAAGAAAAATCTAAATACAACTGATGATGAATTTGAAGTGGAAGCAGGAAGAAATAACATTTCAAGGGTAACTTTTCGTACCCTTTAATGATCAATAAAACATACATCTACCTGATCACAAAATAATCTGTGTCCCTAAATCTATCATCCACATTTAATTGGAGACAGTCTTTGTGACTTAAGTGGCTTGATCCTGGCGCAGTAAGGCACTTCCACATGTGCATTGCTGAATTAGGACATAGAAGAAGTGCAGGAGAAGAAAACTTTCCACAAGCAAGTGTGCGGGTACTCGTGCATCATATTTTAACTGCTTGGTGTCATGGCATTTGCCGCTTCCTACCCTGAATTGATACTCCTTCAGCCAACTTAGCGAGTTTTACTGCTCGCATTTACCCCTGAGGCTCCTGCGTGTTTCTCTGGCCGACTGAGGTAAAACACCCAAGAAGTCTTTTCTACTACAGTACGCAGAGGTGTGCCATGTGATTTTTACAAGCTCTTGCATCATACTCACTTATGCCAAAGATCCAGATGCAAGATGTAATAGTAACAGAGATTCACTGTTGGTGGCGTTTACTTACTGAAGTTGATGGATCTTCTGTGCTAGCGATAACTATTCTGTTTGTGATATCTGATCCAACTGGCATTTCATAGGAGATCAAAGCCCTTGGTAAAGCACAAACTCACAAGGTAGCATTTTTGTCATTTCATTCTACAGTGACACATCCGAGATGAATTGTCAATGCATGCCCCTGAGTGGAATAAATGACATAAAAATCTACCTACAGTTCCCTAGTGAATAATAGTACAGAACTCTTACATCATACCTTTTGTATGTATTTTTCACAGCCAACCTTCCAATCTGGCTTAAGCACATTTGGGAGCTCTTGCAGAAGACAAAATTATATGCCACATTTGCAGAAGAAATTCTTTATTCAGCTATTAATTTTAGGCATTTTAGAGTTCTAAGTGAAAATAAAAATCTCAACCTTTGCAAACAAATAGGTTCCTAGAATTAAAAAAATGCTAAACAAGAAGAAGGGTGGGTTTGCCTGTCTGGAGTAATACAGAATTTGAAGCATAATTTCAGAATTTAAAGACCAAACAGAAGAAGTGCATCTGGAAGAGCTAGGGGGATCCTTGCCCATATATATAAGCAGAGGATTATCAGCTAGAAATAGTACTGTCCTTGCAGCAGCCTTCGTGAGACCGTTTCTGTATCCAGCATTCAATAAAACAAAACAAGTTTAAAACCCAGAGGGTATTCTGGAAAAAGTCACAAGAAAGCACTGCAGTAACATCTGATGAGGAATACATCCCATCAGGCTTGTCCATGAGAAGGTCGGGATGAATTAGAGACATGTTCAAACAGTCTCGCAAGCAGACCAAAGTTCATGCCTCTTGTCCATGAACCAGAAGCAGTCTTGAGCTCTGAACTGGCAAAGACATTCAGATACATGTTTGATGGATTCATTGCTTCTACCCTTAGCTGCCTACAGCAAGGGGCCAAGCATAGGTTGATTGTTTCCAGTCAGCAGTCAGAGGTATCTCTTGAATGTGATTTATTCTGCCTGTCTCTGACACATACATTAAAACAGGCTAAGGCATTCCGTAAAGGGGTGCATAAGCAGAGCCACTGACTAAACAGCCTAAATTACTAGCTTGAAGTAGGCAATGTCTTTGGGGAGATTTTTGCAGCTTCACTTGGACACAGCTTCCAAATAAACAAATACATACATACATGAACAAATCTCCAGCCACCAGTGTTTTTGTTCCCCGGGCTAACACCTCTACCCAGGTAGCTCCTACAGCCTCACACGCGACCTGTTTCGTAAGGCAGTTCCTGTGGCTACAGCTGTCTGTCCTGAAACGTTCGAAGGCATTTAAGAGCTCAGCACATATATTGTTAGTGCAACGCTTTGGTTGTGGAGCATACAGAACCAGACTATAAGCTCCGCTCTGTGACAGATGCACAAAAATGAAAGCCATCACGATGCCTAGCCAAAACAAGAAACAGCACAGGAAGAGTCCTGTGTTAAAGGATTGCCTTGTTAAGGTAGTCACGAACCATTTGGTGGATTCTCTGAGTAACTCCCAGAGATACTCGTCCCACTGATCTTTTTCCTTTCCTCAGTCTACTCCTTCCTAATCCTGCCACTTTTTTGACCCCCAAATTCCCTTTGACTACAGCCCAAGGAGTACCACAAAGCTTTTCCATCTCAGTGTTCCCCTCCCCTTCCTTCATGCACGTTCTATCTCAGCCAAGTGTAACACTTCTTGACCACATGCAATCTCCTCCAACAGGTATGGCCTTCAAGATCTGCCAGGTCCATCTCCTGGAGTTCTCTTCTGCTTCACTTGCACTCAATGTCCATTAGCTGCCCTCTCCTGGCCGCTACAGTCAGCTGTCCTGCTTCCCCCACCCCTCCATCCCAAATTACTTTAACTACCCCTGAGGACTACAGGTAGTGGGAGGGAATAAATTGAAAGAGCCTAGAAAAATGGTAGGCAATTCTTGAAAAACACTCTGTCAAGGTATATAAAGAATGGCCCCTCTTTCCTGAGTCAGCTTTTTCTCACCAGGTGGTGATTTTCACCATTTATTTCCCTGCTGACACAGCACTATATGCAATGACACTGATACATGCTACTTTATCTGGGTGAAACAACAGCTCCTTGCCTGAAGCTGATGGACATCTAGACCTGCTTGAAGACACACCTGACATAGGTCAGAGTTACTGTGCACACACTGGCTGCATTAATTGCCCAGCTGAAGAAGATCTGGCATATCTGGCACACCAGGCTCATGTCTGTCTGGCATTCCAGAGACAGAAATATGTCACCAACCCCTGGCAATATCCTCCAACCCTTGGCAATATTCTAACATAGTGTTAGAGCCTTCAGTCATCCAGTCTGGAAATGTTTGTATTATAAAAAGACATCCAAAAAACAAGTTTTAATTGCTTTAAAAATTCTATATAAGTTTCCATCAATAAGCAATGAGAAGTCAGGAACCTTTCTTAAACTGTTAAGGACCCAACATGCAGAGGACTTAATTTCTCCAGTAAGTTCCTGCTTCGTGTGCAGGACTGAACGTGCCACAGCACCACCTTTCGAGATGTGGTTTTGTGCATGTTGTGCTTATCTTGTCTGTAGTGTGAACAGACAGAAGTTCAACTATTTACCAGTGGTTCTTAGTACCCCTAAAGGGAAACATAAACTTGGCTGCTTGCAGGAAGGGGGCTTAAGCATCGGTTAACTCAGGCTTAAGTGTAGGTGTTGACCTGCTCTTTTATAGCAGTATTTGTCTCCACTGTTTTGCATTGCACGGACCAGCAATTTCAATAATGTGTTCAAAGACGCGTTAGCTGCGTTTCCTCTGTGCACACAGCAAGTTTACGGCTCTGTTGTACGAACATACATAGCTGCCCTTACCCGAATTTGACTACGTTCGTCTGGGCTGTTCATCCCTACAGCTCTCAGTCGATAAATACGTCAAGGGAGACGCCTAGTGTAAAGCAATGTCCATGGCATCTTTCGCTACCGTCGTTTTCCTTCCCTACTAGCACTAAGAAGCAGAAACGCGCAGATGTCGGCAACACCCATTCAGCATATTTCAACACGTTTCACAACGAACGGATGGTTCAAAAAAATGCTCCCCTTAACATGTGCAGCCATACCACACTAGGAGATTCTCTATGTACTCACAGTGGCAACTTGCAACAGGATAGCGGCAGCAATAAAAGCAGTACTCTTAGCTGGGTAAGAATTCTATGGTTAATGTAAATATTGCTTGATATGATTAACGGACACGGTCAGGCTCTGATCACACCCCACCAGCCACTGCTGAAGATGGTACATGTGCTGATGAAAAAGGCTACACTGAGCACCGTTAGAGAAGTGCATTGCCCGCACTGAAGTACGTGAAACACGAAGCACGCGACAATCACATGAACCGGGTGCGGTAACAACTTGACGTCAGCCACAAACCTCACTCACGCTGCAGCAGCTGCTCTGCTTTCAAGGAGAACTTGCCAAAGACGGTCATTCAATTGGGTTCCCCTTGTGGCTTGGATCTTCTCCTGGATGCTGACAGCCTGTACCACTGCATGGCACAACTTCCTCAGCACAGCACCCAAACAGTCCTAGATTGCTAGATATGGGTGCATCTATGGGCTAGCTCTACAGGCATTTTATTTCTCCCCTTCTAGACACTCTGGAATTTTCTCCTCTTTCTCCCCAAACTCTAACCAAGGTTTTGATATTGAGCTTAAATATGCAGGTATTTGAAATTTTTTCTTTTTTTCTCTCTTTCAGTAGGGAAAACAAACTAGGAGCTACAGTTTGTACACCAGAGCTTATCTTCTCAGACAACTTCTTCTCTGAAAGTGCTGGAAGAAGGCAATATCCAAGAAGCACCATCTTGACAGATACAGCAAGCCTCAGAAAACCCTCAACAGTGTTTGAAAGAGAAAAAGATATCCCCAGAAGAAGGCAGCCAGGATGATAAAAATATCCTCCTACCTTTTGTAAGCTCCTACCAACAACCTTCACATTTTTTCCCATGAAATATAAGGTGCAAAGACAGCACTTATGAGGGAAGCAAGGGCCAGAACTTCTGTTCAGTTTTCATATTCTGAGTATCAGGCTTAACAGCAGCCCAAAGTCTCCAGTTCTGTTAGAAAGCCCCTTACTCTGATAAAGGTTACAGTCCTGGACAAAGAAGTGTACAGGGAGACCTCTGCTCATCCTGGAACCGTCCAGTGTGACTACAGAACTGTTTGTCATATTTTAAGTCAAATACTGTCAGGCTAAGTAAGGCCAAAAATATATTTCGACAAACCATATGTTGGTTGCCTGAAAGCCTCAAATATTAATCTGTTGTCTCAGTCTCCCATGAGGCTGGTGTGGCTGAGACTGGTCTCTACCCTGTGTCCCTGGCTAAGTCTAGGATGATTAGCTTCAATCTGAGTGGAGCAAGGTTGTGAGAAATAAGTCGTTGGCTCAAATGCAAATGATTTTAATGAAGTACTGAAGAGTTTCTAACCAGATTCTTTGCTGAACTAATAAATCCTTGGCAGCTATCTGCATAACAACTAGTACCCCTCTGAAGTATGATTTAGAAACAGTCATCTTGCCTTTAATAAATTATTCATCTCAGCTACTCAGGAGTAATGCTGATCTGGCTTACTAAGGAGATGAGTGCAATCTTAAAGCAAATTTGCTCTGCAAGCCAAGAGTCAAGAAATGACAACCTTCACATCTGGGGAAAAAATAAGATTTAAAAAAAAAAGATACTCCCAAATGTCAAATCAGATGAAGATTTGACAGATTTCTCTGACTATGAAAGTAACTGCTGAAGTGGCTGAAGTGACTCAGGATTCAGACAGAAACCCTGACTTTATATTTTTCAGAGGCCAGTGTCAGTGAAGGTGCTATTCACTGCAGCTAACATCTCTAAAACAGAGGTTTCTGGTCTAAGCCTACTACAAGCCTCTGCTCCTAATGGAGGGAACAATTATCTCCGAGGGATGATTCACCTCAACAGTATAAGCATCACTGACAATATAATACTTTGTTTTTTCAGCGAAGACAGCAGAATTTTCTAATCATCCTCCTCCATCCCTCTCTCCTCCACATTACCAGTCTTTACTCCTGACCCAGCTTTAACAGATTTCTGCTTCATGCAGCATGAAACCTTCCTTTCACCTTCTCCACTGAAAATACCATACTTTCTCCATTTGTTTGCAGAAATACACTACTGCCATCTTGTCACTGCAGAAAATATGTTGGGTAATTACATCTCTCACATCTCAGAATATTGTTAATGGGAAGTGACTCTTTTATTTCACTCACTGCAGAGGGAACCTAGATGAATAGATCAGATAAGAAGCCTAAATTTTAGATGCTACATAATGCAAAGATCTAGCTTATGAGCCAAAAAATGTTTATCACCAGGAAAATAACTGCCAAAGATTAGTGCACAGAAGCCAAGAAACTCTCTGATTACATGAGGGAAGTGAATGGGCAGTAAATGGGGCAAAGAACTATGTCTACATGATGTCTGTAATGTGCTGACATTATGGAATCAACAACTGCTCTGGTTGTAGTGATAGGAAATGGCGTGCTACCTGGTGTAAACCGTCTGCTGATACATCTTTTGTTGGTTTCTAGAGAACAGAGCATTAAAGATCAGAGGAGTCACACCAGCTGAAACCAAGGCAAGAAGCCTTGCACCTCCAAAGAGAAAGAGCAGTAGATGGGGCAAGTGTTGCAGTAAGCTCCCCCCATAGCTCTCTTCCAGCTTCCAGATAAGTACTTCCTTTGAACCTCCTGGAACCAAAAAGAACCTGAAATAAATCAAGTATCACAGAATCACAGAATCATGGAATATTAGGAGCTGGAAGAGACCTTGAAAGAGCATGCAGTCCAACCCCCCCCGCCTGAGCAGGATCATCTAGAGTAGATCACATAAGAACATGTCCAGATTGGTCTCGAATGTCTCCAAAGAAGGAGACTCCTCAACCTCTCTGGGCAGCCTGTTCCAGTGATCTGTCACCCTCACAGTGAAAAAGTTCTTCCTTATATTAAGATATGGTTATATCTCTAAGATATAGAGATACCACTTTTCAGCTTCTCACACCACCCAGACAGCGAGGAAGCTGGGGGTGCCCAAGAAGTTGGGAGGGGGCACAGCCAGGATAGTTGACCCAAACTGAACAAAGGGATATTCCATAACATATGGAATCATGTTCAGTATATAGCTGCAGGGAAGCTGGCCAGGTGCTAGATCACAGCTTGGGTACTATCGAGGCATTGGTAGTCCGCAGGTGGTGAGAAATGGTGTTGTGCATCACTTGCTTTGTATATTCTTTTATCACTATTATTCTTATTCATTATTGTTGTTGTTAATAATACTAATAATAATTTCTGTCATATTAAATGTCTTTATCCCAACCCATGAATTTTACCTTTTTTTTTCACCAATTCTCTCCCCCATCCCACTGCAGGGGGACAGGGGGAGTGAGCAAATGGCTGTGCAGTTACTTTAGCTGCCTGCTGGGTTAAGCCACAACTTCACCACATTCACCATGTAAGATGACCATAACCCACTGTCAGTAACCTGCTACTGTGCCTGGTGGCTCCTCAGCACAGCAGGCCCATTACCCCCATCCTTACTGTGTGTGCATATGTGCTGACCTGTACAACTCCAATGTCCATCCAATATTTTATCCTCCCTCGTGTCCCATATACTTGCCCAAGGACAAACACTGCCTGTTTTCCTGTAGAGCTGCAGTCCCTCTGCTTCATAGCTTTGAGCTAATGAATTTGTGATACTCCAAAGAACACCAAAAACAAGTGAGCATTTGCATATGAAATGGTGATCCAATGCTGTGTTTTACAACTAGATCCCCAAATTCTCTAAAAAGACAAATCCAAACTCCATTTGAAATCTATTCCCTGAGTGTTTGAAGCACCACCTGCCTCTTGCTAAAAGAAAACACTCCAGAAAACAACTTCATACTGAAAATGTTAACCATATCTAGGCAGGATAAATTAATTTTACCAAAACTTGAAGCACACAGCACATAACATCCTAAGTCATTCATTCTGAAGAAAGTTTACCAGTATAAAACTCGATACAATAGCAAATTTTCTCAGAAACACTTCATGTGCAGATCTTAGGATGCTATAAAAAATGGTGACAAAATTACACTTATGCAACCAGCATATGACTAACTGTGCTGGTTTAGCGCTTTTAAAGTGCTATTATTTATTAAGTACTGCTGATGTTTTAAAGGTGCAATCACAGATCCAAACCTCATTGCAATGTATGGTACTCAAAACCAGAAGAAATGGTTGGATTGCCATCTACAGCCGAAGGCACACAGCACACACCTTACAATGCATGGCCCTGGCTTCAGCGGGGAGTCAATGCCATCATAAGCTGGCCATGCGCAGAAATATCCTGTTGAATTGAAATCTTACAGACAGGTTTTCTCAGATATTCGTGTGCCTCTAAGTAGAGGCAAGATCCAAGCAGTAGATTCCAAAGGCATCGTGGGAGCCCTTCCTTTTAACCATTTGAGACCAAAAATCAGTTTGGGTTTTTTTTTCCAGGATAATCCCTCCAAGGTAAATAACCCTGTGGGTATCGACATTTACCAGTGCCTCAGGTTCCACAAGCACATTTCTGAAAGCCTGCTCTTCCTGACAGCACCCTTTCTCCTCTCACCTTGTTTCACCCTCCCTGGTGACTCTGAATCCCAACCAGAGAAGCTCCAATACGACCTGCTTCCCCAGAAGAGCTGGGTGGCCACTACAGTCTCATGTTCATACCCCTTGCTGCAAGTGTGTCATTATTTATCCTGCACTGCTATTACACTGCCCAGCAAATAGATGGTTGGATCAAACAACTCCTCCTAGTTAAGCATTTCTCCTGTGGGCAACTACTCTATACCTTACAAAGACAATTTTTTAATAGCCCAGCATGAGACCAGTAAGTACAAAGAGGATGGAACAGATGGTTGATAAAAGTTTGGATGCAAAGTTAGGTTGGGGATGACAATTTTAGGGGGGCTGACCAAATTTTATCAATGCCATAAATCAAGTTACAAATATGAATTCTTAAATTGACAAATTTACAATTTAACAGCCTGCAGCAAGCCAAGAGGTCAGGACAGTCTGGGTCGTCTCCAAGAGTGGTATTTGATATTCTACGCCCTTTAATTTGCTGCATTTTAAAAGGTTTTTGTGCCTTTCCATAACTCCCAGAGAAGTGTCCTTGATAAACTCATTTCCTGTTTGCAGTTTTAAACTACAGTCTGAAGAGTCTTGGTGGGTTTGGGGGAAGGGGGAGAGGAGGTTGGTTGGTTGGTTGGTTGGTTGGTTGGTTGGTTGGGGTTTTTTTTTCAAATATTCCTATCATTTTTGGAGTTCATTTTGACAGGTAAATCCCTTTTAGAGGCAGATACTTCATAGCTAGAGTGAAGCAATTTAACAAACTTAGTTCTGCCCATCTTTACTCCTACATAATTCCTAATACTTGCAGAACAAAGTCCTGGAAAATGTGAGAATGATATTAAAGGACAATATAATCTGATTAAGTCCAAAATTTCAAAGTAGGGCTGTGGAGGGAACCATAATTTGGAGAGATGATACCATTTGGTGTATCAGCATTATTTACAATTGAGAAGACTGAGAAGCAGCAGAAAAGAAAGAGCTCGGTATAAATGCATGAGGACAGCATCCACATTCATTAATCCATTTCCCCAGTGACTCAGATGGAAAATTGTTTTGTGCATTTTGCTGCCACACCACATCACAACAACTTCTGAAAAATACAAGCAGCAACCTGGCTCCTTGTTGTGCATTAGCAATAGCAAATGGATTTAAGGCAGCATACACTTTTCAAACAGTTTTTTCCTTTGGGGAAGAGATAAGCAGGTAGAAGCAGGATAAGCAGTTAGAAGCATCCTGTGCACTGCGAGACCTCACTGCTTAAACATCCTTAAACATGCAAAATCTCAGGAATCTGACAGGGGTGACTGCCAGCACTGTAAATCACTTTATCACGGGATTTTAAAGGATACGAGTTAAAAAAAAAGAGAAGGTGGCAAATGCTGGTACCATGTAGGGAATTATGCCAAATTGTACCTCCTATGGTGCTGAGAGCCAAGACAATTCTTCCTGGACATTGCCATATCCTTCAGCATACCCCATGAGTGGCTGCCCACACGCGTGTTCATTCTGAGGGTATTGAAGCTAGCGATTCCTTGAGCACTGAAAAAACGACCTTTACCAGTGTACCTCTGCTTTACAGAGCAGTGTGCTCTGCTGCAGGATCCCAGAGCGCTCCCCAGTCCTTACGGCGTGTCCCAGTGACACCGTGCTTTGCAGCTGAACTTTCTCTGAAGCACAGCAGACATAAGGCAATGACATGCTCCAGCACATGTGCCTGACCTAACTGCTGATGCCATTTCATCCTGTCCCCTATACAGTCATCGGGCAGTTCTACAACAGAGGTTACAAACACCTGTAGGGAACAGATTTCTCTCTGTTTCTCATTCAATGATCTTGCTCCCTCCCCTATTCCTCCTGTAAAGGCTCCAGGACACAGCCTAGCGTCCAAGCAGAGATCCACCTTCTGCAGCAGCCCAGTGGTTGCAAAACTCTTTGTTTGGGATATCCACACAGCCTGGTGAGAAAGCTTTCATGGGCTGCAAGTCCTAACCCACACTATTCTGCACAATGGGAAGTATGCCTCCTCGGAGACCAAAATACATCCCATCATACCAAAGTCAGGCTGAGCAGACTGCTCCCACCACACGCACAAACATACATGAATGGCCTTGTCCCAGGACTGGGCATGCTCTCACTGCAGGATAGAGAACAGCAGCAGTTTAGCCATTTACCAGCTGTGCTTCCAGCCTCACGACACAAAAAAAAAGATCCCACAGAGCCCTTCAGAAAAACTGAATCCTATGCCACGTGGATCACCCCACAACCTGGGAACAAGGGAAGCAGGAAGGTGATTTAGGGAAAAATTAAATGACTGGGAAGCCAAAGCCATCCTGTGAGGTGCAGGAAGGACAACGTGGTTTTGTCCATGCGGAAGAGCAGCTCTGAAGCCACCATGCCCCAAAACACCCTCTTCTCTGCAAACCAAAGCACTCCCATCGATAAAAAGGCACTGACTCATCTTCACTCTTCGTTGAGTGACTGCTGTACATGATAACCTATTTAATAAAAGGAGAAAAGCTTCACTCACACCCTTTCTGCTTTGTAAATTGTTTATTCCTGCTTAGGACATGAAATGAAGGGCTGAGGCAGATGAAAGAAAGAAAAATCCTACTTTCTATCACTTTATTCCAGCCCAGGCTGAGGCATTTACGAGACATGTTCTTCATGAAGTTCTTTTTGCCATGTAGGCAGAGCCCTGCTTTGCATAATGCACTCCCAGGCCTGGCACCGGTGCCCAGGTGTATGCCATGAATTTCCTGTATTTACAATAGTGTGTGAAGTTAGGCAATGCACTTGGCACAGGGGATCCCTAACACACCCCTGGGGCTCTGGAGCCTGATTCACAAATATATTTAAACACCTAATCCCGATGGAGAATTTGAGCCTCCGCCTGCCGTTGGATTTTGAAAAGTGTCTAACTCCTATAGATTTCAATGCTTTAAACAGCACAGCTGATTATTTTGAAAGCCATTTCTTTAAAATTCTGCACTGCAACATTTTAGAGAAGCAGGAGATTTATTTTTTAATCCTATATTCTTTAGAAAAACCTATCCCTTGAATTTCAGAACTTTTGGAAAAAAAAAAATAGAGAGACCTCATCCTGCACTCCCTAATATTTTTATTCAAACTAGGAAGATTTGTGCCATGATTAGAACTACTACTGGTCCCCAAAATAGATTTCCATTTTCAAATACTCCCCAGTGACAGCTGTGTAGCATAATGATGCTTTATCCCATGTTAGTGACAAAATAAATTGCTTTTCCAGCACACGCACACAGCTTTATAAAAAGAATAATCCCACTGGAAAAAAGGATTCTTCAGCTTCGAATTCCTGCACCCACAAGGGCCTCAACTGCAGCAGCCTTCTCTGGAGAAGGCAAAGGGAGTGAAACCTCACACAAGTGTAGGGCCTCACCTGAAGGCAGGTGCTTCCATTAAGACCAAAAGAAAAGAGATTATATTACTCTTATGTCCAAGTGCTGCTGAATTATTTTTAAATTTAGAAGTATCTGTGCTTTATACTTTCTGCTGGATCAGTGTTATGCTTATAAATTGCAATTTTCAGGCTACAGCCACTTAAGTCACATTTGGCTGGGATGTTCAGCATATGCTTTCAATAGGGATTGGGATTTGGGTTTTTTTCCATTCTCTTACGAATTATTTCATTTCATTTAATTGTAGTGGAAGAATTACAGTGTCAAAATCAATCCAGAACCATTTCTCCCCACTTCCACCTCTAAATTAGAGCCCAGGTCTGCTGCACCGAACAGCAATGACGTCAGCTCAGGACCTGGCCAAGTCCTGTCTGATCATACGTGTCATCAGACAATTCTGAATTACCTTGATAGAAATCCCCGCTGTGCATAGTCCTTGGAATGGAGCCCACCGGCTTGGGACTGTGCTGAACCACTGGATATGATGCATTGGGTGTTGCAGGTCTCTTGGGATAATTTAAAAGGTAGCACATATGTATTCCAAGCAGACCAAAATAATACAGCTTGAAATCCCCATCCCAGGTGTGCATTCACTGCAGGGTGACAGCAGGGAAGACCACGTTGCATGGAGTAACTCAGCAGCCTCATGTTGCGTGTGAGGGAAGGCTCAGCCAAGCCTCAGGACTCATCAGTGTTGGAGCAATGCTAATTCGCTGCTCTCATTCTTACAGTGCAGGCAATTCTCAGATAACCCGTTTTTACAACTGGGTTATACACTGGTTTTGTCTCTTCCAAAGGAAACAAGAAACAGGAACTTAAACACAAAATACCTGCCAGACACAGGTATTAATTCTGTCTGGAATTAAAGGAAGAAGAGTTGTAGGTGTTGCTCACAGCTTCTGATTGAGTGACTTTCAAGATCAGACTCGAAGTCTCAAGGTCAGACTCAAACAGTACATAAAAGATGAAGGATCACACCCCTGCAGAGCTACTGTCTGCCATGAGCCTTTCACATCTCCAGTGAAGCTCCTGAGCTTTCTCAAACACTTATATGACAATATGATAGTAAAGTCACTGTGAAAAGGTTTTGCCAGGGACACTACGGACATCGACATCTGATATACCAGAATTATATGTACTAAAAATTAATTGTGGGTTGAGGACTCAGTCAAGGATAGGATGGCCAATCTCCACACACAGTAGTCCTACATCAGTTTACATAAATAATCTGGTAATAATTCCATACTGGGTTTCTTTCCTTCCCTCAAATCATAAAGAAGGACTTCCTTCTTTCTACTTTTAAGCCTTGAACTTGCTAAAACTTGCATATATAAACCATGCCTGTCAATAGGTATTTCCACCTATTCAAAAGGATATAAAAATCAACTTGGTTGCATCTTACTCTAAAATCTTCTCTTACTCTAAAATCTCTGATTTCTTTTTAATGAGTTGAAAATTTGTTTTGAAAAAGTGAATGGTTTTATAATATGTTCAGCAAAATATTCTCTCTGAATATACTCTATTTTTAATTATACAGATGGGTTAAATAAAAAAAGAGAATGAATGAAATAAAATGAAATAAAATAAAAAATCTCCAGGTCAAGAGTTCTTCTAGAATTCCTCGCACTACCTACCTATCTGGGTATTCAGTAAGAGCTGATTGGCATTCAAGACCACTGAAAAATCACTGCAGTTATTGTCAGGGTAATTGCAAGCTCCTGCTTCTGGAAAACATGGCCAAATAAAACAGAAAACATGACTGTACTCAATATTCCACAGTGTGTGAACAGAGAGTGGGCCCTGGCTCTCAAGCATGCTCCAAGCTGTGTGAACTGCTGGATCCATTATAATTGCAATAAAAAGCAATTTTCCACAACATTTCTCCTTTACAGAAAAATTCCTCTCAAAAGGGTTTGTTGATTTATTTTTTTTTCCGGGNGCAGGAAGGCAGAGCTGCAGGGAGGGTGCTGGGCGTCCCTCAGGGCTCGGGCAGCACTTTAGGCACAGGCTGTCTGCAGATCACTCTTAGTATTAGCTAGGCTGGTCCTTACTTCAGCTTGAGTACTAAAGCTGTGCCCCTGCCCTTGTTTACACTCACCAGCAGCAGCCCCCTCCTTTTGAAAGAAAAGGAACAGTTTCAGATACCAGAGGATTTGGAGCAGAGGATCTGGACATTTTAATGTTGTTCAGTCTTCAGTCATCATGAATATCACTTTACAGTTTCGCACATAAACAGTCCACTTCTGAGGCATGAGAAATTAAATATATTGGAACTATATTCTAGGCCTTCTGGCCCAAATCTGTTCCTGGTGAAACTCCAGGGGTTTTGGTGGAGTTTTTGCAAGAAAAAACTTAGCTGCCTAGCTGTACTTTATAATACACTATTTTTGATTAAAAGTGTTTTCGTGAAGGAAAAGATCTGGTTTTCCATATATATTAAATGAAAACAGCATTCAAACTTATTCATGTAACCAAGTGAATTGCTTATAAACAATAGAAGTTAGTACAGGAGAATAAAAATCCATAATAACAACAGGTTTATTAATTTCAGGAATAGGAATGTGGGGAAGCATGGTGTTGCTGAAAACACTACACACCCAGACACACACGTTTTTACTCTCATTGTCCTTATCTTCCACAGAAAAGAGAGAGGTGGGGACATAGTCTCTGCGAGGCAGACGTGGTCAGGACACCCCTCAGAGCAGACCACTTCTGCTTAAGAAGTCCAATTTCACAAGCACTTTTCTAAAAGGAACTTTCGGTGTCCTACTTATTAGGAAGTTTAGAAATAACAAGTTTCACATTTCAAAGTTTAGTCATTTTTGTATTTTACCCAGGAGATAAACATGTGAGAAATTTGCACCCTGTGAAAAATGTGCATTTCAGGCACTGGTAGGACACAGCTGTCTCAGCCCTTGTTTACTTGGTTTCTCCTCTACTTTGTGCTTGGTATGGGGGATTTAAACTTATTAAAAAGTTATTAAAACTTTTTCCCAGTTGCCCAAAGTCCCTTTACCATCCCTTTACTCCATACTGAGTATCTGTGTGACAACTGCCCTCCCAGCTGTCAGTGTGTACCTTTCTGGCTTCAGCAGGACCCCTTTTTCTTGTCACCAGGTTCTTCTTCCAAAGGGAATTATCAGTTCACAAGACAGTTGCTTTCTCCCAGCCTAGATGTTGAGCCACCCATATTTCCAGCAACCAAAGATCTTCAGATTACCGAGATGTCCCCTTTACCACTGCATGAGACACCTGCATGGGATGTGCCTTCCTTGGCCAGTCATGTGGCAGGACCAAACTCCTACATCACACCATGTGGGATCAGGCATACTCATAGAGTTGCAAGGATGATAAGGGTGGATGTTTAAATTCAGAATGAAGCCCAAAGAGTCCCCATTTAATCATGCAGGGATTATGAGCTTAAATCTTACTACTTAGGTGCTGCACAAGTCTTCACTAATGAGGTCACCTGCAGGACCCCAGGAGCATGATGGTCACCCATTTACAGAAGCTTTGTTGGTCACCCATGTGCAGAAGCTTTGCAGCTAAATAGTTCACATTTGTGAGCTTGCAGCATTATACATACCTTAGAAAAAGAGGCCAGAAGAGCTACCAGCTGCTTATTTGAGGTACAACTTTAATAAAATATAGAAGTTGTAGGACCAGAATGGCAGCCTTTGGTAGGCAGATACCCAGGAGAGAAGGGAGTTTGGTTGTCTGCTCCTAGGGACAGCTTGATAGTATCCAACAAGGAGAGAATCATGATGGCAAGGACCAAACAGAGGCAGCCAACCTCCCAGACTATAGCATCACAGAATGCTCTGATAATTCAGCTAGATCTAAGAATTTTTGTTGTGATCTATGCTGTATATAAAGGTGTTTACAAGTTTAGACATAAGCTTTACATTGGAGATTTCAGATATATGCTTCAGATGCACATTCAGCATGACCAGCAGTGACATTCCCTCTTCTGCCTTTCAGAGCACTCAGACAGCAAGACTCGGAATTGCACTATTAGCTCAATTTGAAGATGCTCCAAAAGCGAAATTGTAGAAATACATACTTTTCAGAGCAGAAATACCATTACTCTTTCTATGTCTTCAAAGCATAGCAAATTGTGCAAGAAAACAAAAAATTCTAGGATTTTTCATGATAGTTAATAAAACCAAAAAGAAATCTGCAACATGTGCATATATGGTTACTTTAAAACATGGAAATGAGGGGAACAAAATGAGCTTTCAGCAGGTTCAAATCCTTTAATTTACATTAAAAAAACCCACAAAACTGTTTGCTGGAGAGGTGGTGCATTTGGTAATGAAACCTTTACACTGAGCTACACACAGGTGTAATTAAAGTTATTGTTTGCTCGCTCTTAATTAAGGAGTTATTAATTTATTAATATAATAAATTCTGTGGAATCAAACAATTAAAGGCAATGAGCTGAATTAAAACCTGATTTAATCCACATTTTGGGTCCCTATAATGTATAGCAACTAGCTTGAGTTTTGTACTCCAGCTTTTGCTGTGTTCCCAAGTCCCTGCCAGTGTCCCACTGCAAGCAGAAGGATTTGGCACTTAAAAAAATAATATATTTAAAAAGCAGAGCTAAAGATTTTAGGACTTCTGGATAGGATATAAATTTTGCTTAGCATGTATGTTATATGGATTTTTAAAATGGAAAAGCATATCAGTTCAAAAGCATTATATCCACAGAAGATCAGAGAAAAAAGAGAAAACCCACACATTTATCCCTCTGCTGCTACGCCAGCTTTGAAGGCCTCTCAAGGAGTATCAAATTCAAATGCACTCAGTTTAATGGAGGCACTGAACTACATTTCTGATCTCTCACTGGGCTTGCTGACCCTTACATATCATGCCCACTATCACCTTCTTCAAGCACAGCTGAGCAATGCCTTTGGCATCACACTAACCAACATCTCCCAGCAGACTACAAAGCTCATAAAGCTCAGAATGAAGCCAGATGCCAGGGCTGGATGGTGCCTATCAGCTGGTCTGGGGGGCAGAAAGACGAGAAAGTAGCTGGACTCTGCAGTACAGTGGGTTTGGCATGAGGTCTATGAGCATCCAGGACGCGGGACCTCCTGGAGCATTCGGCACCTGCTGAAGGAAGAGAAAATGTATTGCACTGTGCTTGTGAAGGGGACTACCTTCCTCAGGCCTGCTGACTCTCTTGGACTGAATGGAAAGATTGGCATGAGATGTAGTGAGGACAAAGAAGGTCACTAGTGAAGCCTAAGCTAGTACTCAACAGAAAACTCAAATGAAGAGCAAGAAAAACAGCTCTGTGATTTCTTTTTGTACTCATTCCAATCAGCTGCAGGAGGAAACTGGCCCTGATGCCTTGGGGCAGCAGGTGGATAGATGCACTGCTTGCCCCACACACACATTTTGGGGTGAACTCCTCCGTCCCTTGCACAGGGTCAAATTAGCCAACAGGATCCCAGCCCAGTCTCCAGCTGGCCAAGCTCATTAGGTCTTTAGTTGCCAGGAAGGCAGTTGTGGCCAGCTGCAAGGCTGATACCCCTTGCAGAGCCTGCCAAAGGTCAACACTCATCAGCTGGCCAGCTGTGGGTCCTCATGTGGGACCCTAAGGTCCAGCTGGGAGGAGCAAGAAGTAATGAGTGAGTCAAGGGCTCTGCCGAGGAGAAGTGGAAGGAGAAGGTCTGGAGAAGGGAGAAGTGGCTGTCTGCTGTGGTTAAGTCTGACTGCTCCTGACGGGCAGGCTGTGCTGGCAAGGCAAAGATGCAGAATTTCCCCCAAAATGCAGCCAGGAATTGGAGGTGTTCCTAGGCATATTTTGACAAACAGTAAGAATGAAGACTCCCTTCATAGTCCAAGAGCTAATTACTAAAAGTTTATCACTTTTAAGCCTTACTGAAGGAGAAGAAAGAGGATGGTCTTTTCCTACAGGGAAAAATGAGTGGTTTTCCACACAAGCAACTCAGAAATACAAACACAAAGCAAGCAGGGTTTTTCTTACTTAAAGACAATACATAAACTCGAGTGATCTGCATGATAAAAAAAATATAAGTGGCTAGAATTGTTGTGATGAAATTTGCATTGCAAAGTGTACTTTAGATTGAGTCAAAATTTTCCTGATGGTATATTTAAGAGATATTAGCCACATCCCTAAATCAGTTCTGTAGTATAACTCGTATATAGATACGAGTTTAAAGCATGTATTTCACTGTAGATCTCTTCTTGAATTCTTAATGAAAGGTAAAAGATACTAGAAGCTCTTCACACACACACACAGAGTAAAGCTCTCTCGTCAGAATAGAAGACATTAAAGCATGATTTTCTGAGGTAAAATTAAAATTATCAGTCTATTTATAAATTGCACAAAATTATGCCACTCGTTGCAGTGAGTGACAGAAAACTTATGTTTTCTGTACTCTGCTGACACGACGAGACATCGCTCCACCTGCCTGCCTGCCTGCCCACAAGATCACTGCGTGCCACCCCAGGGGCTGCAGCCCTCAGCCGAGCAGGTGAGAGAGATGGAGCTCAGGTTTTCTAGATCATCATCCCATGCATCTGTGGGCACAGCCTTCCTCAAATGAAGGCGATTCACATAGAGTACAAATCTTTCTTTTCAGTTCCACTTATGCTTATGATTATTATTGAATAACCCAAATCTGACCCCAACGGTGTATCTCCCAAGATACATAACAAGCCTTTTACATCTTGTTCTTCCCAATCCACAGGCTAAAGGTCATTTCACAGTGCTACCCTCCACTCCTTCCAAGGATCACAGCACATTTTGACTCAGGGGAGCTTTGTTTCTAGATGCCCTGTAATTAAGTTTATTTTCTAGATGTGTAGAACAAACCCCTTGGATTGTAATCTAATCCAGTAGGACGGAGGAGGCTGTGGACAAACATCCCACAGACAGGATACTTCTCGCTCTCTGAAAAGCTGCTTCCCAGAAGTATTGACCTTTTTGCAGCTCTCAAAATGTCTGCCAGCCAAAGAGAGGTGTACATTACCGACATGTGATTTGCTTGTGTTACTCTGCATACTTCACAGGCGATCGCTTGCCAAGGTGCAGAATGAAATGCTGAAAGTTCTACAGCTTAGCTCATTCTAAGCCATCACTGAAAATGATCTGCACTGTGTTTTAGATCCTGGCCGCAGGCAGTATCCTTGGGGCGGTATTTTGGTTGAGAAGAGCAAGCACTGCAGCACCTCAGCAATGCGTGTGAGAAATGGTGAATAAGCCCAGTGACGTTTAGGGTCTTGCATAAGGATTTCTATGAACAGGAGGCTCAAGGAAGTGATCGCCTGTAACTAAGAAAGATCGGGGTTGGGTTAAGGCACTCGCATACTCCTGAAGGATCTGTTATCACATGGCCGTGGAAATGCGTTTGAACCTCTGCATGACCTCAGCCCTGAGTTTGCAAACATTTTCTGCCTGGTGAAAAACCTACTTGAGACCTATCTATACACACAGAAAGCCCATTCTATAAAATGCTGAATTACTCTGTGAGAAAGAAAACACCTCAATGTTACATAGCAAGGGCAGAAAGTGATTTTGAAGGAAGCCGGGGGGTGGAGTGGGTGGAACAGGAGGAGACAGGCTGGCCTTGCCCTGTGTCAGAAGCATGGCTGCCAGCTGCCCAGCTGAGCTGCTTGGGTGGGTAGGTGCCACCTCACTTTCTCTGTAGCCCTTCGAGGGGAGACGCAGCCCCTCAGTGTACAGCAAGGATAGGCTGATCCCTAAGCCAGGCTTCCTTCATCCTCAGCTCAGAGACTCTGCCAAAGAGCAGTCAGGTGGTATGAACTTTGATGACAAGACAAAGCTGGGCTGAGTTCAAGTGAAAGATTTATCAGAGGTGAAATGCCACTTCCAAGCCCCTTGGCCACCTCTCACTAACATAAACACAAACAGAAAATACATCTTTATCGCACACTAGGGAGGTGCAGAGTATTCCCATGCAGAGTATTTATCATAGCAGATTTTTCTGGGTGCACTAAAGGAGCCATGTCTCCATCTCACCTCCTTTTTTTATGGGGAGGGGGAGGTCAGAAAGGTTTTTTTTTATTACAACTAGAGAAGCGCAAAGAGCTGGAAATTTTTCATGGTAGGAAGAGTTAGATTTAGTGCCTGGAAGGAAATAATTAACTGTGAAGCTCACGAAGACTTGACCTGGCTATTTCTAGACCTATGCAGAGTCATTAACGTTCATCCTTGCTGGTGGGAGACCAGCCAGATATTAGGAGCAAATAGATCTGTACCGATTTCTGAATATTGTGAAATGTACTTTGTGGATTATGAAAGAGATACTTATGGTTTGTTCTTACTAACTCTACTAAATCCGTCTCTGCAAAAGCACTGAGAGTCACTGACAGCAAAATTCCCTGACAGGGTATCACAGCTAGATTGTGCAGTTGTTCTACAGAGGAGAGTCACCATTCAATGCTAGGGCCCAATCCTGAAGTATATGTTAAGTCTTCATACAGAGAAAAACTCGAGGGCTTTTTTTTCCCAGGAAATCAAACAAACAAACAACACACACACACACACCACCCTACCACCACCACCACCCCCAAAAAAGAAAACCAAAACCCACAAAACCAAAGCAAAACCAAACAAAAAACCCCAAACCAACCAGCCAAATCCAAACCAAACCCCAAAGCCCAAACATCAGGAAGGAGGACGCCTATGAAATACTACTCTCGCAGAAGATGAAGGAAATTCTGCCCATAGCAGGACAGCAGTGGAGAATCTGACCCTCAGCGTTTCCGTTCCTCGGTGAGACGTCTCAGAACAATAACCACCGGTGACGGGGAAAACAAGCTCCAGCCCCATCCCGGCAGCACCTCCCGGCCCGGGGGCCGCCGTGTCGAGGCAGGTCCCCGTGCGGGCAGGGCCCGCGGGGCACCGAGCCCGGGCTGAGGCTGAACATGGATGTCGGCGGTCAGGGTCTCGCTGCCCAACCGTCCCGTCCCGTCCCCGCAATGCCAGGGAATGCCGTTAAAGAACCAGCAGGCCAGACAGCTCTCTTACAGCACGCTTTATTTGCAGCGGGGGTTCCAAGGTAGCACATGTGTCCCGAGCCCCGGGGACTGTCTGCGTCCCCCGGGGAACCCCGGGCCGGGGCCCGGCGGGGCTCTTCGCCCCCAGCCCCGGAGGGAGGCAGCGGCCGAGCGGCGCTGGGGCTGCCCCTCTCGCCCGAGAAGCGTTCGCAGGACGTTCGCCCCGTTCGGGAGGACAGCGGTCCCGGTGGCGGCGGCGGGCGCGGTGTGCGGGGCCCTCCGGCCCTCTCATAGCGCCTGGTAGGTCCGTCGGGGCGGCGGCGTCCCGGGCGTCCCCGGACCCGAGTCGATGCTGGCGCTGGGCGAGAGAGAGTCGGGGTCGCGGAGGGACAGCCCCGGCTCCTCCGCTGGGGAGAGGCGGTCCACGATGCTCGAGAGGCAGTCCAGGCTGGACAGGGCGCTGCTCTGGTCGGCGGCATAGCCTGCGGCCGGAGGATGGCGGGGGAGGGGGGCACCACAGCGCGTTACAACGGGGTACCCGAGCNCGCGCCCGACGGCGGGACGGGCTTACCGTGGGCCATCTCGGAGCAGTAGACAGCGTCGAAACTGCTGCCTCTCGCCGACCAGACGGGGCTGCCGCAGTCAGCCTGCAAGACAGCGAGGGGCGAGTGCCGGCTCGGCCGCCGGCCCTCCGGGGGCCCAGGTGGAACTCTTCCCCCGGAGGGAAAGCGCCTTAAAGCCCGGCGGGCAGGGAACGCCAGCGCCCGCGAAGGAGCCGGGCAGCAGCATTCCTGCCAGGCTGCCGCTGGGCCGCCCCTTCCCCGTTTCCCGTCCCGTCCCCCGCCCTATACCTTACCCATCCTTACCCTCTCCTGAGCCGCGCTAAGGTGGGGGAAAAGACGAGGCCCCGGGGGCTGGTGTGCTTGCTGGGTGCCCTGTAGCAGCGTTACCATCCCCCCATGCATTCCCAGAAAGGCCGTGAGCATGCTCAGCGTTAAATCTGAGAAGGGGCCTGTTTTAACCCAAACTGCCTGCCTTTTCGTGATGTCCAAATGCATTCAGCCAGTCCCACACCCGTGAGACCGGTCCCACGATGCTGGGCCAAAGGGGCCCTGTCCGTGGGCCTTCCTGGGCTCCGCACAGCCCCACCGCTCCTGCCTCTCTCTTACCATCCCATCGGAGCAGCTGGAAGTGGGGCTGGTCGGTTCTGAGCAGCTCTGTCCTGGCAGGTGATAGTAGTTTTCTACCTGTTCCCTCAAGAGCTCCTGGAGGCTCTCGATGTATCTGATGGCATTTCTCAGGATCTCTACTTTGGGGAGTCTTTGGTTTGGGTTGGCAGTGGTGCACCTCTTCAGGGTCTCAAACGCCTGGTTCACTTTCTTCAGCCTCCTCCTTTCTCTCATGGTGGCTGCCTTCCGCCGGTCCATTGTGGTGGATTTTCTCTTGCAGGCTTTGCAAGCCCACATGAGGCAGTGGCCGGCCTGGTGGTGGCCAGTGGGAGCTCGAACATGCTCCTCTTCCTCGGAGAAGGCAGGCTCGGCAGGCTTATGAGCACCAAAGGCAGTCAGGTCCCTGGGCTCAAAATCCTCGGGGAACTCGCCCTCCGGGGAGGAGAGGCAGGCGCTGTCATAGAAGAGCTCGGAGGGGGAGAACTGGCAGCTGTCCATCACCTCCATCCCTACAGTGGAGGCGTCAGTATGGGGTGGCAGCCACCGGCTCTCGGTGAGGCGCTCTGCAGCGCTCTGGGGCAATTTCCTCAGTAATTAGCGACCTGAGGGGAAGTGTCCTTTGACTGAAGCGGGGGGCCCTTATATATACTTGTAAAGGGAGGCTGGTTCGCAGCGGCCAGTCTTTATTAGCATATCCCACCACATCCCCTGCCGGGGGCTGTCTGGGCAAGCCTCCTCCAGTCCCCAGGAGACAATTTGCTCCGCACTGCTCCTTTGGAGCGCCGTGAGCTGGGCACTTCTCTAATGAATGACCTCTTCAGAACTGGTTGCGATGTCTCCCAAGTTAAAAGAGTCTGGGAATCTGCAGGAAAGAGAAAAAGGGGCGGTGGGTGAGCACGAACCCCTGACATTTTATACAGAGCCCTTCATCGCCTCTGTGTTCCCAGTCTCCCATCACACGCTGGAGCGGGAGAGACACCCGGGGGAATTCACACAGATCCCGTACCCATAGCATCTACAGTGTCTGCCAGCGTATTTTTATTCCCCACGGCCCGCGGTCCAAGCCTAACCTGAAACAACTTACCACTCGTTTCAGACCTAGTATTTGTTCGTTAATCTTAAGGCGCACTTTGATAAAGCCATGTCACCAACCGTTTGAATTTACTAACTCAGAGGACAGAAACGCGCAGCTACATGTGGCCAGGGCGGGGAGGGAGGGGGGTGTAACCCCAGATTTTTGTGCTGTCGGACCGAGTCCCGGGGCAAATCACTCACAAAAGAAAAGTGTAGGCGTTCGCTCCGAGACACAATCCCCTTCCCAGTCTTTCTCCTACTCGTGTGACCCGGTGCTGTTAGAGACACAACAGCCGAGCAGTGCCTCGGGCTTGCTAATTTTCTGCTTTCAGGCAAACTCGTACCGTTACAGATGCGTCCCAGCTGCCAGTGCAACAAACCCCTCCTGGAAGTGTAAAATTTCTAACCCCGCAATCCCTAAGTAACTTTACACAAGTCGGGGACAAAAGCTTCGCAGAGCTCCAGCCGCAGCAGTAGCTGAGCGGAGCGGTGCAAGGGTCATTAGAGTGGTAATGAAGCCATTTAACAGGCATTTGCTAACGCGTAAGAATCCTTTGGTTCCATCCAGGTGGCTTTTGTAGCCGAGGAACAATATTGTGAGAAGGCAAAGGGAACCTTCCCTACCTGGGAGCACGATTATGTGACCCAGGCCAGCCCAAGCAGAGAGCAAGTGACACAGCAGCGGTTCGGACGCCACGGAGCCGGTCCGTGTGCCCAGGAAAAAGGCGTCTTCAGTTTGCCTCTCTTCAGGAAGAGGTAACGCGGAGGGCTCGCCTCGAGCAGCCGCTCTGCCCGTGAGGGAGGCGGGCAGGGCACACCTCCTCTTCTCCGCAGAGCCTGCCGACCTGCCCGGGCGAGGCGTGGAGCGGACGGCGCCTGGGCCTGGACCTGGAGAGACCCTGTATGCTCCCTGACTCCTCTCACCAAGCCCCCCCAAAGGCAAGTTTCCACTATTAGGCTAAAACATTTCTTTAAAAAAGCGTCACAAACTAACCCCTCCCCACCCCAAAAAACCCTCAGAAACCCCCATGCACACAGTTCTTCCTACAGGCAGATGCAGAATTATCTAAAGGTTGGGGAAAGGACCGCTTCGGTTTATTTAGGGCCATAAAAGGAGGCACCCTCTCCCTCCCCCACCTTTTGAAATGAATACTCTATGAAAAGCAGACTTTACTCTAGGTCTGGATGTAACTAAAGCTACAGAACTGGCAAAGCTCGGGATTTCAGGCCTCTGCCCCTCCGAGGTGCAGGTTGCTGTTTAGGTGGGCCACGTCTGAAACGGGGCAGCTCCCTATTGCTTTCCTAAGAAGCCGTCCGTCGGCATGGGTTCTGCGGTAACTTGAACTCTTCACTGGGCTCCAGCATGCAAACACACAGAGCCACAGATGCACACAGAGATACACAGGAACACACAGGCGGGACACTAGGGCACAATTTGATTTACCACTTTTTCTCTGGCTAAAATAGACGTGTTAACAGATTTATGTTTTGTGCACAAATAAACTTGTTCTTCAGCGCGCCAGTTGCAGTTCTGATCACCTTTCAGAGGTTCCTCTCCAAGTGTGCACTGCAGATCTCCTGGTGCACAACGCCAAGCTCCACGGTCCGGCTCTTGGGGCGTGCAGTGATCTTATAGCTCGCAACTTTTAACTCCTACCCCAGAGGGGATGGGGTTGGTAAGAAACCTGCCTTTTCCCAAAAGTCTTTGAAGACTTAGGAACATTTGTTTCCTTTTTTTTTTTTTCCACTTGAATGTTCTGGGAAGAGAGGATGGAAGGCCCTGGCACTCAGAAAGAAACAAAAAATCTGTATTTAGTATCCTTTAAGAGCCCCCAGCTCCTCTGGTAAAGTGATCTCAAAACAAATATGCAAAAGTTCAGTAGATGAGTGGAATTAAAGAAAGGGGAGAGAAAACACAAACTACACGGCTGGCTAATGAGGCTGCTGGGGTGCGGGGTGGTGGTGTGTGTGTGTGGTGGTGGTGGTGGTGGTGGTGGTGTGTGTATGTGGTGGTGGTG
>VXBZ01002207.1:50180-178492 GCA_013399135.1 Heliornis fulica
GGTGGGAGGGGGGGTAAGGGACGGGACGGGAGCGGCGGTTTCGCAGCTCTATGCCAGGACGGTGGGAGGAATCAAGCGGCGGTGCTTACATTTCCCTGCTTGGGGCTGAAGCTGAAGGGGTCCCCCCCGATCTCCTGCATTTTGTCCTGCTGATCCAGCCTGTGCAAGAGGTCCTGCAGCCTCTCGATGTAGCTGATGGCGCTCCTCAGGATCTCCACCTTGGGCAGCCTCTGGTTGGGGTTCGCCACAGTCCTCCTTTTCAGAGCCTCGAAGGCTTCGTTGATCTTCTTCAGTCTCCTCCTCTCCCGCAGCGTGGCTGCTTTCCGTCTGTCCGTGGGGGCTGGCTTTCTCTTGCAAGGTTTACAAGCCCAGATCAAACACTGGCCGGGGCAGTGAGGGGGTTGTAGTCCCGGGGGTGCCAGCACATGCTCCTCTCCGCTGCTGTCACTGCTGGCCTCTGGTGGCATTTGGTCCTGACAGGGAGACAAGGTGCCATCACTGCCTGGGTACAGCGGGGATCCCTCTGCCATCTCCAGCTGCTGCAGGGCTCCATTCTCCCCATCCAAGTAGAAGAAATAGGAGCCAGTTTCAAAAAGGTCCATCATCTTATGCTGTCCCTCGGCCTCTCTGCCTGCTTGACTTGGGTGCCAGGCTCAAAAACACCCTGAGGAACAACCCAGATGGAATTTAATTAGTGCAGTGACATAAGTCCCCTCTGCTTTATATAGGAGCTGCTGAAACCCTATCCAACTTTTAGCTGTCGCGGTGCATCACCCTCCAAAACTGATTCCAGCCAGTCTCCTGGGCGCTGTCCTGAGAACATCTCCTATTTAGAAGGGGGAGGGGGGCCACGAGGGAGGCACATTTAAAAAAAAAGGAAAAACAACGTCCCAACTTCTCTCCCCCTCCTCCCCACCAAGGAATCCCAGGAGATTGGGGTGTAGCAAAGGGACATGAGGTGTGGGCTTGGGAGCCACATCCAGGTGCAGCAGATGGCCCTGTCCCTGCTGCCAAGCGTGCAGGAGCACAGTGGGAGGACAAAGGTGTGGGGCTTCATGGGGAGCCCACCCCCAGCCCAAACCTCACACCCCCCAGCGCAGGCTTCTTGCCCTGGTGCTAAGTATAGATCTATAAGGAGAGATTTCAAAGGCAGCCATCTCTCTCCAAATAGACGGCTTAATACTTTCAGAAGAAGCTTCTGCTATTCCCTCTGCCTCCTCCCTTGAAGCATGCCATTCCTGTGACCCAAACCAACGGGGCCAGTCCAAGGTTAGGAGCACTGTTCCTCCACATACAGAGGGAAGGTTGCCAAGGCAGAGACTTGCTGCGGTGCCGAAGCACCAGTGGGTATTGCAACTTGGCTTACTCTTTTAAGCTGAGCTTTCCCATGTTACCCATGAGGTGACAGGAGTGATTCCAGGTGACTGGGTTACAGTCAGATGGGGTTCTCCAGACAGTCCCTGTCCTTGACTGTGGTTAGGGCAAGCAAAGCTCAGGCATATGGTGTAACTGCAGTTTAATCCCTTGTGCCTGACAAGGTATATAGAGCTTACTAGCCCCAGGGACAGAAATGGAGCTTGTGATCACTTTATCTAGTGTATACTGTACTGTCACATCACGTTTAGGCATGTAAGACATCTTCTTGATTGTCTTACACCAAGAAAGAGAAGGTATGGAGAAAACATCCTGTTGCTTCTTTCTCTGGACTGCCTTGTGTTCATTAAAACCCATGTAATTTGTCTCTGCTTATGAAAAAAACCCAACTTAAGTGTATATGAATATTTTTGTGTCTATATCTATAGACACACACATATGTCTGTATAATTATGTGCATAAGCAAGTATATCTGTATGTATATGTGTTATACATGTATACACATGTGTGCGTATGCTTTTTCATAGAAACAATAATCTATGAAGAGTGGACAAAGCCCCTGGAATACCACTGTATCTCTCAAATGTAGCTGCTAACTTCATTCTTCCTGAAGAAGGAATTCTACCCTGGAACTGTGGCATTTTTGTGCATTTCTCAAAAGCTTTAATAAAACAGATCATTGTCTTGCCTCTTTCTGCAAAAGTGTTTGCAAACAATTTTTCAGAGTACAAAACAAGAGTAGTTTTGATTTTGTTTTGAACAAATCAGTGTTGTTGGAATGGATCACATTTCTGCTTTAATGAGGCAGAACAATTCCAAGTTTTGGATAAGACAGAGAAATTTAGACTTTTCTCAGCGAAACTAATTTTGATTTTGATATTAATATTTCAGCACTGAGTGGTTTTTTTTTCCTCTTCAGATTAAAGAAAGGGTAGTCTCACAGTTAGTTAAGGAGCTGAACATAAGACACAGTTTCCATGCTCTGCAACTTGCTTTCCATTTGACCTTTGACCAATCACTTCATTTCCCCAGGATTTAATTTTCTACCTTTAAAAAGGGATATAATGTTGACCTTTACCTATCCCTTGTGTTTCTCATTTAATTTGGTGACTGCCCAGGGAGGAGCCACACCTTGGCGTTACATACTTTGGAGTCCTACACGGAGGTTACCTTTAGTGTGGTAGTAATAAAGATGAAGAAAAATCAGAAGTCTGCTGATTATTTAAAACATTTTCACATTTGCCACAGTTTTTGTTGTTTTTTTTTTCTCTTTCTTTAGTTTCTTTACTACTGCTTTGGGAATGTTTGGAACAAGACAGAGATTACATCGATCCACTGGTAAGGTGCTCAAACAAAAACTTAATTTAAGGGAGAAATATCATTACTGAATTGTCGGTGTCCTTTCAGGAGATTTAACTGGACTTAGGGAGTTGTGAAACTGGAAGTTTAGGAGCCAGATGCTCCTTCTGCTGTCAACAGTGTTGGCTTTGTTTTGTCTTGTTTTGTTTTTAAACAGGAAACTAAGCTCTTTCTTTCCAGTACTTAGTGGTAGAGTAAACAGATTTGGTTCCGCACAGTACTGTGGGGCACAGCATAGTTAGCCCTTTAATGAACAGAACTTCTATCAACTGCCCCTGAATTTTAACTTGAAGTCAGACAATTTCCCTATCACACAAGTAACTTGAATTTTGCTGTAGCCATTACAGCACATCTCCCATTCCAGCTCCTTGGGGAACGTAACGCAGCTACCAAACAACCCTAGCGTAGTTGAACAAAATGTCCTCCCCAGTGGTGTTCTCTGTTACAAATGTGGATCCAGTGCAGGTTTCAAAAGTTGGTGCTAGTCTTTATTTCTCTTCATGCCTTACATTCCATTTCATGTTAGATGTAAGCACAAAGATATAAGAGGAAGTAAAAGCACATGAATAAGAACAACTGGACATAAAATTGGAAGGAGGATCAGTGCTGAACTCTGCCTGTAACTTCAGTCAGATTTGATAGCCTCTTTCAGAAAAACTCACTCTCAGTCTGTGAAGCCGGTTCTTTTTTCAGTTGTTACTGTTTCCACCAGAATACCATAGTATGCCACCAAAAATGTGCTTTCAGTATGCTGTATATGTAAAATATGAGATGTACAGTATTTCACTGGTCTCCAAGGTCTTTTACTCTGTCAAAGAAGTATTTCAAGTAAGTCAGTGACTGGCAAATTAAGTGGTCAGGATGACCCAAATCCAAGAAAGTTTCACTGCATTTTAAGTCACAGCTCATCTCCAGAACTTTGATTGCTCCAAATTCACTTTTCCACATAAACTTTTCTGGGTAGTTGTAGTTGAATAATGAGCCTGTAACTGTCCAGGTCACTCTTGACACCTTATGGCTTAAGCAGAAGTTCAGCCCAGAATTATAGAGAAGTATAGCACTCCATACCACTCCAAATAACTCCTTTTCCTCCTTCACTCTACTCAAGGTCCTTCCAGCCACAGGCATTGTGTGCTTTTAATCTTTAATGTCTTCAACACTTCTCTGCAGTGGCATTGTTAATCAGTGGGGATCGGGCATATCCACTCCGAAAAGGTGAAGGATTTCACATAGGCAAAGGTGAAATTTTCAGCCTGTCTTTTGTTTGTTGCAGCCCTACTCTACTCATACAATACCTGCCTTGATGTGAAGGATGGTTAGATACCTTGTGTTCCAGGTAATGATTCACAAGTTGCTTCTTGCTGATTTTGAAAGTGCAGGTTACCCATGAAGGCCCAGCTGTGGGCATACTGGGGTTCTCAGAGGTTCTTTTCACTTCAGGTATGGGAATTCTTCATTAACATTCCCACTCTCCACTTTTCCTTTTACACTCATCTTTAGTTGCATTTTTCTTACTAGAAACTTTCCCTTTCGACATACTTTATTGTTAACACATGATGCTGTTTTTCTGCCTTCATTTAAGTCCTTTTAAAACAATATTTTCCAAAACTTTTGTTTGACAAAATTTCTGAAATCCCTCTAACATTTGACATGATGTATTCTACTGAGCTTTCTAACATGTCCCTTTTTTCACAGTAATAATAGCACCTTTTAATATGGTGGTATTTTTATCTAATTTCTCAAGAGAAAAAAAAAGTTACACTGTGCTCATTGTAGTCTCAAGGCAAACACTTTGCTACAGAAAAAGCCTAGGCTCTTACTCCTGTCCTGTTCTCTGTCAATTCCAGTTCTCACAGAAGATAACCTCGCTTGAGTTTGGTAATATATTCAGGTAAGGCTAAGGGGCATGTCTGGAAAAATGTTTTAACATTCATCTTTGTTGTCACTTGTAACCTGCATGTTACAGTTAGGACACCAGTCTAAGCTATTAGGGGGTTAATTGTCAGCCATTTTCCCTTACCTATCAAGAGGTGCGCTCATATACTCACCCGGATGAGTTTACATTCTTAAATTAATTTGTTAGGAATGATGCTGTGGAGCAAATTTCTGAATAACCCCCAGTTGCCACACTTGTGATGCTTCTGATGATTTTGACTCAGGGTGCTCTGAGTGTGTCATCTGGGAGAAACTAAGCTGGGAGGCACCCTGAAATGTGAAGTGGATGCTAGGTCTTTTGCGCTGCCGCTTTCTGCAGATCTGCTCCTGATGCACCTCTATTGTCTGCTAATGTACTTGTAGTCACAGTTCATTGGGAAGAACTTGGGAAAACCCTGACATATTGCTGCACTCTGAGATTTGCTGTGGAATATACTATATACTATACTATACTATACTATATATTTTGCTATACTACAGCATAATATGCTATACGTTATGCCAAGGATTACAAAAGCTAGGGAAGATGAGACTCTTCATCTCTTCTTTCCCTTCAGAAGGGAAGGATGGAGATCTAGTTACTTTGAAGATGTTTGAAATAGCTGAGAGATGTCGAAACTGTAAGGGGAAAGTTGATGCACAAAAAATAGGTAATCTGATAAAGAAGGTGTATCTATCCATGAATCTACAGTTTACAGCAGAAGTGTTTGGTTTGAAGAAATTAGATATTTTGCATGAGTTTTCTTCAAAGTCTGGGCAGTGGTGACTACAGGGGACCAGCATTTCTTATGCTGACAATGACCCGTGGGAAATTTAAGGAAATAAAACCCTTTACTGACATTTATAGAAACGTAATTCCTGATACTGGGAAAGAGTATATAGAACTTCATGGCTTCTGGTATGAAGGAGCCCTTCTTAGCTGAACTTCATTATCTTTTCTTGCCCTACAATATATGAATTTCAGAGAGGTCTGCAGGGGTAACACAGACCAGAATTAATTACTGATTTGCATTTGTATATGTTGATAGACTATCAGCGGACTTTCACTTACCTAAACTCTGATGTTTACTTGGCCTTATTTCAATTTTCCTTGTCCAATGAAATGATAAAATTTGCGTATCCACATTGCTACATGCACTCTTGCTGAAGATTTTGGAACTGACTAGAGGAAGTGGTGTACTGCATGTGCCAGTGCTCCTGTGTATGTGCCATTTCAGAGACTTTAAAAGCATGTGGAGCAGCCATCCCTCAGATGCAAGTTTGGCAATTGGAATAGTGAATGGTATAGTATATGCTCTGGAGCTGGGAAGCCAGAAAGGTAGAAACCTGGAAAAGACAACTTTGTGTAATTTTACGGTCTTTGTAAGGGAAGATTTAAGAATTCTTATTCACAGAGGCCATGGCTGTATAGCTGTTCCAAATTATTGCTGTTTTCCTTTGATTGGATATGGACTTTAGTGTTCATATCAGTTACAGTCCTGTTAGTATCTGAGAGGTGCAACCTTGCTAACTAAACAGACTTCTCTATTGCAATATGGTAAGGTAGGGTTTCATTGCAGCTCTCATGTTGGGCAGTTATGAGACACAGCTCTAAATGGCAGATGCTTTAATGCCTGTGTCAGGGTCTACAGTGACAGATAGTCACCACTGCACAAACACATTTATTTTACTACAAGACGTTTTCCTGGGGAGGAGGGAGTGCCAATCAGAAACCAGAGGCCTGTTGCGCTGTTGCTGCCTGGGACAAGCATTTTCCATGGTTCTATCCCCAAGCAGGCATTCCTTGCAGAAAGAAAGGTAGTAATATTGACAGATGTCTTCTGCTTGTAGTTAGTCAAAAAATGTGGCACCTGAAATGTGGCACGAGTACAAGAGGTATTGTGTGCTATACAATCATATTTTTGGCATCACATTCTTCGTAATTACCTGAAAGGACATTTTTACATGTATATACTTATTTTTCTGTTTACACAACTAACTACTGGAGGTGTACAGTGCATTTTTGCATTATGTAGGCTCAGAACATGATGGCTGTGACTAAAAGGGCAATAGTTAAATCATAGTCACTACTGCTAATTACAAAAAAACCCTACTCATTTCAATTCTGCGAGTGAAAGGAAGGAAGGGGTGTGTGGAGAGCTATTTTTTTCATCCAACACTCAGGCTAATCACATCCCTGCTGTCTAAGGACAGAAAGAGATCTTAGTGCTCAGACTGTGGAGACAAGACAGCTCACTTCTCTGAGCCTCACAAGGGATTTTTGTAGAGCTATGGATCTTCATGAAAAACTGGGATGATAGGGGCTTGTAAGTGGAAGCTCTGAAGTGAAGGTAATGGATGTAGACAATTCCCTCCTCAGCAGTAATGTAAGATGTATTTAAAAGAATGTATCACAATCCATGAAATGATTATGCTGAATTGTTGCTTTTTATACATAACTTGTATTCAGCTGTTTCATCATCTATAGTCAAATATTCCTTTGGTTTCCTGGTGTTAGCTCTCTGACATGTGGGCATGTCAGTTTAATGAGCCGTTTGATTATAGATACATAGCACTGGATGATTAAGATAAAGTTAATAAGCTGTAGTGAAATGCAAGCATTACTTATTTCCTGGTGCTGCATTAATTCAGTCCTCAATTATTCCATGCACATGTGGATTTAAAATCCAGAAACAACTGAAATTATAGTCTCCTGAGATATTACTGTTGCCAAAACATAACTACAATATTGGAAGCAATGGAATAATGCTCTATGGAATTCCCTATTCTTCATGAGAATTGCCTATTCTTTGTAAGAATATATTCTTCATGAGTCTATATATTTTATTTTTTTTTTCATTTTATTTTCAGTCTTCTTCTGCCTTTGTGGACAATCAGTTTAGCTTGTAACGACACAGAAGTGCTTATTTCCCTATGACTTGTGTTTTGTACATTTTACATGATTTGTACTTCAGACCTTTGTTCTCCATGTGTCATTATTACATCTTCCTTTCCACATCCTATATTGCTCTTAACTGAATAAATAAACCTTGTGTCATGCACTTGGTTATGACTTGCCTGAGATCACTTGAGTAGCATGCTGTGTCAGTCTTTTACCGTATATGGTAAATATAGAATGTTGGTTTTGAAGTCCTGTCACATTTTTTGCTTTAGTGGAGATAACTGCTATGTCCTAAGTGTTCTCCAAGTTCTTCCTTAGGTGGGACGATCAGCTTTGCTGAGTCAGTCTCACTTTGAAAAGCATGTATGCACCATCTTAATTTCCATAAATATGTTCCTGACTGATTTGAATGCAATGTTCACAACATGTACTTTGGGTAGTCTGATATGTGACCATTCCCTTTCCAAGCATCAGTCAGATTCCTTTCTCTGTGTAGCTTTCCACAAGTCTTTTGATTGCTGTACATCCATAATCCTTGGGCTTTACTGGGCTTTACTGAAAAAAAAAATGACAAGGAAAAAAGAAAGGAAAGGAAAAGTGAAAAGAAAGAAAAAGTGAAAGAAAAGGAAAGGAAAAAGAAGGTGTATATCCATTATATCCATTATCCATTTCCTATTTTCTCCCTCTTTTTGCATCATAGCAAAAAAAAAGTGTGTTTGTGATCTGCCTTTCTTTATCTCTCAGGAATTCACTGATCTTCAAATGTTTTCATTATTCATTCTAATTGCTTCTTACCATCTCCCCTTGGTTTGGGCTGGTTCTCTTGTTGGTGTATTTGGGGCCCTTTTGTGTCACTTATGATCTCCTGCATCTGCTGACTTCTAATCTTTGAAAGGTACTTCTGTCCCATCCTGGTGATAACCTACTCAGCTGTCCCCCTGAAAAATACCTCAAAAGTCCTTAAAGTCTCCCATCAAATATGGGGATGAAGTGCTCAGTGTGACAGAAATTATTTGCCAGTATCAGATGCTTTAGGTACAGGATGCTCTGAAGACATTTCAGCAGATAAAATTCTTTGTAATCCCTTCAGTTACAGTGGTGTGAGTCCCCAAACATGACACCTTCAAACTTAAAAAAAACAAATTCTGTATAATATATCTGGGACTAGAGAAAATGTTAGTACAGAATTCCCAGGTGATTTACCTACACGGGCTTTAAAAAGTAGCTGCTGCATTTGGAAAATAGAAACCATCAAGAGAAAGGCTTCCGGAATGAAATTTGCTCTATTTTAAATAGCAATAATGACCTTGAATCCAACATACATTGTATCATGTTGTTGTTGGAATCTGTTGCCCAGCTGCCAAACTGTTTTAGGCTGTGAAGGTCATAATGTTATTGGTCTGTGTGTCCTTTAAGGTACACGCTTGTAAACAGGGTTGGTTACCTGTGGTCTGTCAGCGCAAAGAAATACAGCAGTCTATATGGTACTCCTTCACCTCTCTGTTCTGTTTTTTTCTCACAGTTTTGCTGAACTTCTGCATGTTCATATGCTAAGTTTTCACTTTGAGATTCCTTAAGGCTCAAAAGTCTGTTCTTTAAAGTGCACTAGCATCTAGATTTATGAAGTGGTCTCTTGAACATGCCATGGGTATGTGGCACTTGGAAAATCTGCAAATTTGTTGAAATAAGTAACTCTCTTGCCACTAGTTCTGTAGCATCTTAAAACACCTTTGTGATGTTACAGAAGTACAAAGGAAACTTATGGTCATCCTGAAAAACAACATGAAATTTCTGAAGATATGGAAAGAACCTGTGTCACACTCTTCTCTCTCCATGCAGTTCACCTGGCACATAAGACACAAGGCAGGAATGAAAAAGGGATGGAATAGTATTCAAAAACTCTGCACGACAAAATGGATCTTGCCCTTCTTATTCTAGGCATATTTCACAAAACCTTGCTCAAAAAAAATGCCTGTATTTCATTTTTCACCAGGCCACTCAGGAGAACATTTCAGAGAAACTGCATGGACTAGAAGATTGCCAGCTGCCCTCTCTGCCTGAGGAATTGTCAAAATAAGCCTTCAGCTGAATTGATGTAAGTGCTTGGGTTCTTGGAGAAAGTGTACTAATTATGTTTTTTTGGGAAAATGTTTTTACAGTTAAGCACTGAAGAAAAGATTAGGAGAAAAACACACAATCTGTTCTCATCAGATAAAGAATCTCTGGAAGAGCAATCTTAGACCTGCGTTCTGAAACTGGTAACTGTACAGCATAAAGCTATGTTTAGACTTAGAGAAAATAGTGAGAAAATATTTTTGTTGTGAAGTGTGAAACAGCTGGCTTATAACAGAATCTGTTGAGCTGCAGTGTCAGTATTTTTAAACAGCATTTGTGGATTATAGCAGGCTAATAGAAATGTTTGGCTGGAAGTGCTCAGTATCATAAAAACAAAGCATTGCTTTGTGGTGTTATTAATTACCATATAATAACTGAAAAAACCCATAACAGACAGAGGTAATTGTGGACCCAGATTAATTGTGTTCCCAGATCAACTCTAAGCTCCAAATGACAATTAATTAATTACTTTTATTTTGATAGCTCCATACATAGTAGCCTAATTACATTCAGTTCAATGGGTGCTGCTGAGTGCTTTGGACTTCTAAAAAGCTCGGTGTTTAAATGAGATGACTAATTCTAGATTATAAATGTTATTTGATGAGAATACAATTAATTGTAAAATCTTTGTATTGGAACTACTTACTTCATCTTGGGACAGCAATAATGGAACAGCACTAGCTTTTGAGTAATGCCCATAGGTGGCTTCCAAAACTAGATAGTATATGAAAAGGGAGGTGTTAAAACCAGATGAGTCCAGAGCGCGGCATTTACCAATTCATGTATCTAGACCAACAACTTTTTCATTTGAGCTGTTATTGCACACTGAATGTCCCAACAAGTAATGGTGAAGGCAACAAGATATGGATTACAGGTATTCTTGAAAGGGATTGCGTGCTAAGACTCGACAAGTTCTCATTGTCATGCATAGCTCTTCTGTCCAGTCTACTAGCATCAGTTCAGCAAGATGGCACATCAGATCTCTCTGATATTAAATTTGTCATACCCAAGTCAGTGCAGTACTGGTAGAAACAGACTGGGTGATCTCAGCCACCCTTACATTCTTTTTTGCAACAAGAATTCATGTGTAATAGAAACCATTGAGCAGACCCAAGTGGCTTCCTTCAGCAATTATCAGTCATCAGACCTGTCTTCTGTATAGTCTGCATACATTACCCCCATACTTACTTTTGATACAGCAAGCTTACAGAAATAGCTAATTGTTATTATGACTTTTAACTTTTAGGACAATGGGGAAAGAAAATAATGAAATGTGAGAAATTCACCGCAGAGTTGGCCCATCTAGTCAAATATTCTGACCATTTAGAAAGTGCGTGTGGGCCTGGCCATTCCATTTGTACTTCCCCAGTACCAAGAACTGTCTGATCAGGGATGTTATAGGGCACATCCCTGCCCAGTTCTGTTTGTGTCTATTTACAGACATGTTCCCCAAGACTTCATTTAATCCCTCTCTGATCATCTTAATAGTGTCTCACCTCCCAAAGTATTTTTTGTAATTACTTATATCCGATAGTGCTTTCAGGTCCCAAAGGAGAGGCCAGTGAAGGGAAACCTAGATAGATAATCCTTCTTGGACTAGCCATGAGAAGGGTCTCAGAACTGCCAAGAGCTGCCAAGAGACACCAGGAAATACCACATGCCAATTAACAGTAATGCCAACCAGTGCCTGTGACCCACTTTGGTCCCTAAATTTGCAATGTAGATTTTCAGGCCTTGCTGCAAAACCTTAGATGCGTCTGAAAAGTGTATGTGCCAGGTTTTTCTTCAGTAAATTACCAGAAGCATCTAAAGACCATCGCCTGGACGTGTGCAGAAATCCCTCACTGTTAGCACAGCAGAGCAGCGAGGTGCATTATTTTAACATGCTCCTGCCCGGCATATGGGCAGGACCTAGCACCGATCTACCCACACTTTCTAAGTTGGACCTGGGACACGGCTTAGCCAGCGCTGTTTTTTGAAGCAGTTCAGGATTTACCAGAATGTCATTCCCCTTGACAAGACCGAACCTACCTCTTAGTGAAACCACAAGATAAATGGCAATCTCAACAGTGCAAGACCCTGAGAAACCTGATCAAACTTTGAAGTTGGCCCTGGCTAGATAACCTCCACAGGTCCTTTCTAGCCCAAGTCATTCTAATAATCTGATCTAAAACTGGGGAAGAGTGGTCATTAACAAGATAGGGGAAAAAATAATAATAAAAAAAGACAGAACTAGAGCTGGATGCTAAGAAAGAACTAAGAAAGGAAAGGACAAATGTTAGGACAAAATCAGAAAGACAAAGGACAAAGTAAGAAATCACTATCAAAAGGCATAAAAGATAAGAAGACACTTTCATTAAGTATTGTAGTAGCAAGAGAATTGAGGGAACCCAAACAGAAAGCCGTTAGCAGATGCTGATGTGCCTCTGTCAATTCAAATGGCAACAAAAAGATGATGGGAATTTAGCTGGTTAACACAGTTATTACCACTATTATCAAAAGGAGAAAGAGTCAGAAGGCACTGGACAATCAATAATTAGATTAACTTAGGTGTTAGAACTGGCCTCAGTGTACTTGGAGGATTGGCTGAACTGATCTCAGTGCCTGATATCTTTGAGGGTTTGGGAAGAGCAAATGAGATTGTGGAATAGATTGGAAATGTAATGCATGTTCTTAAACAGAAGGAAAGAGGGACTTGTAGATGAGGAGTTCGACCTAAGTTTCTGTGAAAATGCTGGAAAATGATAAAAAATTTGTGTAAACCTAGAAGAATATAAAGGGGTGAATAATGCCAACATCGAGTATTGTTATTCCTGTTAAAATATCTCCATGACTAAGCTGTGCCAAATCAATTTGTTGACCTGCCATGACAGGAGAATGATTCTTGTGGTTATAAGTGGAAGTTACTTACCCAATTTTAATTAAACTGGGGTTTTCAATACAGCTTAATATGATATCCTCATATGAGAAAATTCCACCTTAATATAAGGAGGAACTTTTTCACTGTGAGGGTGACAGATCACTGGAACAGGCTGCCCAGAGAGGTTGAGGAGTCTTCTCTGTAGACATTCAAGACCAATCTGGATGCATTCCTGTGTGATCTAATGTAGGTGATCCTGCTCAGACAGGGGTGCTAGACTAGATGATCTTTCAAGGTCCCTTCCAACTCCTAACATTTTGTGATTCTGTGATGACTAGGAGAATGAAACTCCCATGGATATTTAACTCCTTGGAAAATCATCAAAGAAGAAATCTGAAAGGAGGGACTTCCCAGTGTTCTGCTCTGGGAACTCATGTTTTAATTAATGACTCAGATGATGGAATAGAGCATATACTTAGCAATTTTGCGTATATCACAGTGATGGTGTGAATTACCATCTTGTTGGAGGACATGCCTGGATTTCAAACTGATTGGGATGAATCAGAAATATGATCTGTAACAGGTTTCAGTTTGTTGAGGGCAAGGGCACCAGTGAACACTTAGGCAAGCCAGAGCACTGCAGAAATACAGACCGAGTAATTCGGTAGGTGGTTATTCATACAACCATAGAATAGTTTGGGTTGGAAGGGACACCAGAGATTCTACAAAAGAGGGATGACTACAGTGTAAGATAAACATATGACACACTGTTGAGAAAAACCCCACACATTCCACTAGGACATACAAACAGGAAGGAGAAAGATGATGTCATCCTGAAATCCTGCTTTAGGCTGGTAATTCCATGGCCATTTTCAGGTACTGCACTACATCTCAAAGCAGATGGGGCCAGTACAACTAGAGAAAACAGAGAATGCTGACAAGAACGGTGAGGTGCTTAGAAACATTGTCAAAGTAAACACCAGCTGACCGTGTTGGTATAGACTGTGGAACAGAAAAGTAAAGAGACAGTGCAGTGATCAAGCAAACAGTAAGTGGTTGTTGCAGTGGGGGACGGAGCTAACTGGTGGTGGTGATTACGTGCGTAGAACAAAATCTATGCCATTAGTTATAACGAGACAGATTCAGGTAAGTCTTCTGAAGGAATGAAAAACACCAGACTGGCAAAGCTGCAGAACAGCTTTGTGAACCTCTGTTAGGAGTGATTTAGCTTTCAAGCAAAACATGACAGACTGCAGGGCTTCATTATTTATTTATTTGTGCCTTATTTTGCTATGAACTATGCTGTTGTCATTCCCTATTAGCAAGAACTCCACTTGTTTGAGATAACTGAGGAGAATTAAGGATGGAAATAAGAACAGTAGCCTAGGTATCAGAGCTCTGGCAGGGAGGGAGACGATCCAACCAGGTTCCTGTAATATTTTTAAATACTGTATTTCGGTGTTTGAACAGCTGTCTGCTGCATTTCATGTGAGAGCCTGCCCCCGTCAGGCTACTTTTCTTTCTGAATTAATATCTGAACATCCTTGAAAGTGGCAGCTAGTAGGGCAAGGCAGAGCCCATGTTAATTCCCAGACAGCCTTAGTCCAGGGATCAATGTATCTGCCTGAGATGTGATGAACAAAGACAAACAGATCCCTGATCTGGATCAAGGAGAGGATGAAAATAAACCAGCATCTCTTATGTATTATTTGAGTGCTGGATATACAAGCCTAGACATTTACTCCTGGATTCTCTATGGGACAGGAAATCAGAATTAGCAATTCCAGTTGAACCAGTCAAAAAATTATAATTAGATGGTGATTCCCTGACCAGAAGGTGCAACAATCATTCAGCTGTGTGGGCACATACATGATGCCACTTTGTATCTGCATTGTCAGTCCTTGTTGTGTCCTAAGCCTTGCTCATAATTCCTCAGAGTGCCTTTCCCAAGTAGCTGGCTTTCTGCATGGTTTGAGGTTGGGCACACACTTGTCACCTGAGGATTCTGCTCAGCAACAGGATGTCCAAGAGTTAAGCCCTGTAACACTTAGAAGTCCTTGAAATTCTCTACCAAAAGCCAACTCCTCTTTTATGTCGTTACTCCTTTCAGAATACCTCTTTCTTTGACCACACACACACAAATCCCAAACAAAACCCCTTCACACCTCAAAGAACTTCGTGGAATATGGAATTGGGTTGTAATCTGTCTCATCCTGTCTGCAAACCCTGTCCCTAGGAGCCACGGGTGTCTGTAGTGCCCGGACAAGCAAGAGAAGGGCATACATTTGGAAAGGCTTGCGAGGAGGGCGTAGTGCCAACTGCCCTCTGCTCTCACTGCTCCATTGTGAGGCACGACTGCGCTGAGCGTCTGGGCTATTTTGATGATGTTGGCTCAACAGCTTCCACTGGCTCACTTCCTCCCAGCACCAGGGGTTTGGATTACCCAGCAGTGCCAGCAGACCCTCAGTGCCAGTCATGTGATTTTTCTTTGGAATGTTATTTGGATTGTGTGTAAGCTGCGTGCTGCACAGGGCTGGCCTCTGCGGAAAGGTAAAGCAGTCGTTCCGCGGTCCTTCTCTAAGAACTACGCATGGTTCTTCTGCAGCATGTACTCTCTTGATTACCTGAATGGGACTGGAAATACTTTATACCGAACGTAAAGAACTATTTAAAAACCGTAATAGAAAGTTTTGTTTAATTGGATTTGTAATATCTTAGAAATAAAACCATAAGGGCTTTCTCACAGATTTGTTTCTTCAGAAAGATGAAATTTTTTACCAAGTTTCCTCAAAATAAAGAATTCTGATGTAAGTTGGAATTTTTTTTTTTTTTTTTCAGGGAAAACCACGTCATCTGATGTGGAATATCAGTAAAATATAGCATTTCTGAATTTAAGTAACATACTATTCTTTTCTCCTAAGCATTAAATATGTGCTGTGTCGAACATGTTGCTTACAATGGATTTTTTGTTAAGTACAAGGTTCTTTTCATACAAATATTGGCTCTATTAACATGGTTTCTTCAAGCTCATGTCTAAGGTTTAAATCCTTCTCAAATTGACACCAACTGTCCATTTTGACACTTGTTCATTAGTTTATTCTCAATGGAAGCATTCTCCTTCTTTCAGCTGTTGTAGCAATTTCATATTTCACAAACTCTCCTTACAAGACCCTGAACTTTTTCCTGGTTTTGGAGAACCAGATAATGTGACAGCCCAAAGCATTTCACAGCTTTGTTAGAGCAACTTTCCTTTTGTTCCAATGCACATTCAAAAAAAGGAACACTTCAGTCTGACCCCTTGCAAGGGTTGGGCTTCTTGTTTGTTTGTTTGGTTTTTTTAATTTAAAATTTTTTTAGATCAGAATTGATTACTTCTGTAGATCAAGACTTCACTGTCATGACAACTACTAAGCCAAGTCATGTGGCCCTTTGCTAACCTGAAGCAAGCTAGTGCCCCTGACCTGATTTAGACGTACGTTTACTTTCAAGGACTTGAGCATCTGCTCGTGTGTGCGTACATAATAAAGGAGGTGTGGATGGTGGTATGGTGTAACAGGGATAGAAAGTTAGAAAAAATGTTGGCACTTAATTTAACTGCTGTCATTTTTCTATTATTCCAGATGTGGAGCCAAGAGATTTCTTCCCAAAGACTGAAGAAGAACGATGCCTTTTTTGATAAAGGTGCTCATTTGAATCATAGACTCATAGAATGGTTTGGGCTGGAAGGGACCTTAGAGATAATCTAGTTCCAACCCCTACTTTCCATCAAGAAGAGGTAAGTGCCCTGCAAATAGTCTCCTAGCAAGTGCCCTCTATACTGAGAGCCGCTGCCGACAACTAGTTCTTTATTGTCAAGATGAGAGAACCGAAGGGAAAATGAAGGCAAAGCAAATCATGAGCCTTGTGTGGCAGATGCTGTTCCTCGTGGCTCTTGGCAGTCTTCTGACCATTTGCTTGATCTGGGATGATGTTGATGGGAGAAAGAATTTGTTACTTTGAAAGTATTCTCAGTTGCGATAGGAGGTCTGTAAAGACATTTTGGGAGAAACTGCTTTCCCCACAAAGCTTCCAAATATAAATAGATAGCACAAAGAAATGATAGGGAAAAGGTTCAGTTAAATTATTATTTTTTTTAATTTGGGATGGAGATTTGAGATACACAGAAATTAAGACATGCAAAGTTTGTGAAAGCTTGGAACTAAGCACAGATTTCCTCCTACGCTAGCACAGTTCCATCTTTCTCTGACTGCCAGTTGGCTCTGGTGGTGATGCCAAGGATCCCTTCTGCTTTCAGAGGAAGCACATGAGTATGCAGGAGATGAATGTTTGTCTCATTAACTTTTGTACAGAGTTAGTATAGCTGACACAATTAATCATCATTAACCAGCAACATGATATGTCCCCAAAATTTTCTTAGGAGCACCAGTAAAGGATAAAATCAATTGTAAAGGCAAAAAGAATGGGAAAAAAACAAGACGTGTAAATGTATCTGCCATCTCGAGCCTTTAGTCACATTTTTAGCGTACCGTATATTTGTATGTATGTGCTTATAATGATGGGCGGGAAGAAGGTATATGTTTGAGAAATTGCAATAATATGACCATGTTATTAAAAATTTTTTATCAAAGTATTCTCTTTATGGCTATCTGGTCAGTTCAATATTTTCCAGAGACAAGCCACAACTGTTCCAAAGCCACCATTTCAAAATTCCCATTTTGAAAGAGGAAAAATAAAAAGTAAGAAAGAGAAATGTGTTTCAAGTTTGAATGCAAGCCATGAAAAAGACAGTATTTGTTTGTAAGCTTAAAGTACCATTAATGCCAATTAAATGAATGGTTTTGCCTCTTTGTAGTCCTAAGCAGCAAAGGTGAGTTCCTGTGATGTACTTTTCTCTTCCTATGGATTTGGACAAGGAGGTGCATTTGCAGAGATGCCTCATTTCCTACTGAAGTTAAACTACACATTTGGCACAAAGCATACATTTTGTTCATAAACTCTCCTCTGCTGAAATTTACAGAATACATTATTTGATGGAGAGTTGAGTTGGATGAACTCCTGTAGCCCTGGGAGAGAGACACAATGTAAACCCGTTTCTGTATGGTGTGAATCTCTTAGACATCTGCTCTATCTCTGGCATGAGCTGTTGTTGCTGCATGACTATGTCTCCCCATTAAAACAGGAGATGGTTGGTTTAAACCGAGCAACTATTACATGGCTAAAACTAGGCAAGATTAATTCAGCTCTAACAAACAAGAAAATTGGGAGTGCTGATCTGAGCCTTATCAAGGTATTGCACCAAAGAAGAATATAAGACAGATCACAGATAATCAGTGATCTTTAGTGTTCAAGGTATAACATCCAGACTGGAGTGGGGCAGCTGCCTTATTTCAGCACATACAGAATTTTAGCTAGGTGCACAAAGGTAAGTAAAGGTTTCAGTACTGAGTCTAGCTCTGAGTTTTCTAATTTATCCTTATCAGAGTAATAAATAATCATGTTAAAATTTTACATATAACTGTCAGTCAGCTTTGGGGATGTTTTCTGAACTCCCTGCCTGGGACAGTGCCTTGTTGGATAACTACCCTGTTCTCAGCAGGGAGTAAGGTTACACGCTAGGAAGCCAGTCTCCTCAGGTCAATTACTCGCCCGTGCCCGGAGTGCAGTATTATGTTATTGTAGCTCATACAAGTATTCTGTGCGTAATGTTCAAACCCAGATGCACACTATTTGCATTGTCCTTCTAATACTAAGAACAGAATTAGCAGAATTCCATAAGGAAAGTACTTAGAGACCTCTCGTGAATGTCAACAGAAGACTGTAAAGAAAAAGGCACAAGGATGTTTTGTGATGGATTCTGAGAAAGGGATTACCGATATAATAATCAAATTAAGAATGTATACATTTCATATATCTGCAGTTATCTTCAACTGGTTAACACACACAGATGGCAGACTGAAGGAGGGAGAGTGATATATATAGATATATGTATGTTTACTTACTTTGCTGCTTATGTTTCCATTAGTGGAAGAAAATCCTCATCTTTCTCTGTTCTCTGCTCATGCTCTATACTTGTGGTGCCAAAATATTTGTTTCTGTATTTAAGATTAGTGAAAGAATTGGCTACAATCCTTTGGTCCCTAGCACTAATCGTAATCACAGAAGTTGTCACACTGGCACGGGTGTTTCCTGTGTTCATGTTTTTCAGGTGAGCTAAGGACTTTCACAGTAAAGCTTATTTAAGTGCAGACCTGGGTGGATGGCAAGAGCGACCCATATCTTACAGTACTCAGCTGAAAGGTTGCGTCATGTTGTCCCAGATATGCTCTGGGACACACTTCCTGCTCAGTGGGCTTTGTGGAATGCAACTGTGAATGGTAGAGCTTTAGCTGCATATTAGGTTTCCAGTACCCAAATATTCTTTTTATATCATTCATAACTTCACCTCCTGCAGAATATTTTAGGAACACCCTTGTAAAACTTCCTTCAGCTCATTATTGACTGTAGAGAGGACTGGAATGGTTTATTCGTGATTACAGTGGATGGCTGGGTGCAGCTGTCATCCTACAAAAAGATCACTCTGGTAACACCAATCAACAAGCAGAGTAAGATGATCCAAATGCAACTGAAACATTCCAAATGTTGTCTTTCAACCTAAATTTGGAGGCACAACTTCATCCCAAACTTTGCCTGATGATGTGAGATCTGTGAAATGTATTGTAGAATTCGTCAGTCACTGCTGAAAAGCCATTGATTTTCAGTTTTCTTTACGTAGTGGAACCTGAGAAAGGCCCTACTTGATAAGGGAGCTGTGAGAATAAATAATTAAAATAAGTAATTAGTTCAGCATCATTTGGGAAAAGTTATTGGGAAAAGAGAACCACCATGCAGAATGTCCAACATCGGATCCGTCTTGCTGTCTTCAACTGACATTGAACAGTGACCAGTGGGAAAATGGATCTCTGAGTTTATTACAGCAGGGAGGGGAAACTTCTAGAAAGGAAGTGACTTTATCCTCACAATTGCACAAAGTGCCCGTGCTGCAAAGATGGGCAGATGACACCGCAGTTCAGCTCTGACACCAGCACAAACATAGGCTTGTGCTTGTCTGATGCCTCATAACGTAACCACAGCCACTTAGAGGGCAGGGCAGAAATTGTGTTCTGGGCAAGAGCCAGCGCAAAACATTTTTTTCTGTAGATCAAAACAGAGTCGCATTTATTAGTATCTGGCTCCACTGTCAGACAAGCGTGCTACCGAATGTAGGGTTTGATCACGAGCAGGTCCCCTAAAGGAGCACAGAGGAATCTTCATTTTCAAGTATTTTACAGAACAGAAAACACTTGAGCACATTTGGAACTTCTGAAGTTCTCAGTTACAGAGTTAAACTGTAAGTTGCGTAAGGCTTCTTAGCTTTGTTCTCCAATCGAAAGAGGAACGACACACGTACAGACAGCTATGCCACCATTGTGGACCTAAGATTATACAAACTTATGACTCTATAATGTTAATTTATGACAATACTACATGTACAGCTACTGAGTACAAATACAAATCATGAAAAACATCTGCAAGTCCCTATAAGCAATTTGTCAGAATACTTTAAAGTGCATTTATAACAAATGAAGAACACATGTTTCATAGGAACCAAATGAAACTAAACCAAATGCTTTGCCAGAGACTGGAACAGCTGTGGACATCACCTCTCTCTCACTCCATCCAGCTTTAAAAGGCATTGTTTCTTTTTAGCTTGACAGGTGATGTTTACAATACTGTCAGTCTTCCTGAAAGTCAGCTTGCCCAAAATATCTCTGTAGATGATTTCCATCTCCCTAAGTGCTGCCTTTTGATTTTCACTTTACATATTGGCACTTTTGACTAAATTATAAAATGTCCTCACTGCACCAACCTTGCTAACCTCTAAAGAGATATCAGACACCTCCCATCATTTCCTTGTGAAGAAGTATTAGCTCACCTGCTGTACAGCATTTACTGTCTGGTAGCTGCAGTGGGTGTTTGCGCACAAACACACTTTTTTGTGTGTTTGTCTGACTTCCCTGAGCTTGGTGCCTCAACAAGGCCACAGATTTCTTCTGTCTAAGCAGAATCTCAGATGGCAACTCCAACTTGGATTCTTTGCTATTACGTTTTGCATCTCAGAATAAGGTCACAGCTTTAGTATTATTAGGAAAAATATGGTTCTGTACACAGATAAAAACTTAGCAATCAATAATTTCCCCCACTAATATCAATTGAACACCATCACTTCTATGTAAAACTGGGGCACACAGCTTAATGATCTCTCTAGCCTTCCTACTCTACCAGTTTTTGCTTCACTTCTCAGAGAAGAGCCTCTTGCTTCTCTCATTCCTATTTCAGATCTATTTCTGGTAATGTTGATCAGTGGGAGTGAGAGATGTTTCCTTTTATTAAATCTCCAAATACTAATAGTTCTCATACTTTGCAGTGTCTACAGGGATTCGCCAAACCTGAGGAAGGAGCAAGCAGTTTTAACTTGACTGCTCTGTGTTGCAAAATATATTATTAAATTTTGAATAACCTTTCAAAATGCTGAATAGTGAATTCACGTTTTTTAACATTCAAGAAACATGAATGAATTACAAACATTCCATTAGTCAAGATGATCTATCCTGCATTGTTCTATGTAGTAAATGTATAGTTGTACTTGGTTTTATCTGCTTGAAAAAGTATCAGGAATGTAAAGTACCTTCTTCAACACTGAATATACGCAATCACCATTGTATATTTGAAAAAAAACCCAACCAACAACCCAAACCCAAAAAACAAATAACAACCCTCTGATTGTAAGACAGTTAAATAGCCCCAAGTGTCCCTAAAGAGCTACTGTGTGCTGTGTAAAAGCTGAATAATCCTCCCCATGTCAGAAGGTGACTCTTCAGCTGTTCAGGATCATGAGCTGATATGCCATCACTCGTAAAAAAATAAAAATCAAAACACAGGCACATCCATTTAGGTTAAGATCACTGCGATGGTATTGAAATTAATCTGCAAGAGCTGACAACACCGAAACCAATCTATCATGAATCATTCAAGGAACTGGAGCTTTTACTTAACACCAAAACACAAAGGAACACGGCAAATTCACACCAAAATAAGTTCAATGCGAATATGAATTTTTTACATCATATTTGGCTCATTTTTCTTCTTTTACAAAGGTAACTGGAAAAAAGGAATATGTCCAAATAGTCTTTCTATTTAAATACATACTGAATGCATTTCTCATACAACGTCAGAAGTGCAGTCTGTGCAAAAGTACTCCATTATTGCTCAGTGATCTGAATAAAATACTTTAGTATATTTATGAAGGCACGTTGATAGAAGAAAAGCACTTTCAATTATCCGTGTTTGTTTTAATCACCAAAATAGGGGAATTCACTTTGGCCCCTGTGCTTAGAAAAATATGACTTTGACTTTCAAAATCTCATTATCTTTAATATTTAGCCTTAGTATTTACATGGTAGTTTCTTCCCATTCAAGCTCCACATCACCTGTGAAAGAAAGAGATACATGATTTAATCTGCATTGTAAACAAATAGTAACTAATGCCAGATAACTCTTTTGGCTTAATTTAAGGTACCTCGCAGAGAAAAAAAGTGGAAAGCTTGACCACTGACTGTTACTGTGAAGGAGATTAAAGGGCAGCGAAAAGCTAGAAAATTACCCTTCTGAAGCCAAAAAATGCTTGTCAAACTATTTGTTTCTGCTTCTAATCTTGGACACATTCAATGTACCTCCTACAAAAAAATAATCTTTGAGACAATCTGTATCTCCTTACCTTCCATGGCATCCAGAGAGTCCATCTTTTGCAGTGCTGAATAATTTGCAAAACATATGGGCTGACTACTTCCCTTGCTTGCCAATAGATCCAGTACACATTGATGCAAAAATATGTACTGTGCCTGTAAGATGTGAATTTAAAGAATATTTGATTAGAATAAAAATCTACTTTTAGTACCTAAAAGCTGTCCTGTTTTCTATATAACACCTAAATGTCCTCAAAGTAACTGCAGTTTAACTCAGCAACCTCAGTACTTCAATGACCATATCATAGATGCTTAATTTGATGTCATTCATTATGAGAGAATGATGCAGTTAAATTTGGCAAAACATGTTAATCCTTATGGCCAGTAAGATATATGAAATTAGCCTAGTCATAATTAAGGCTAAGAGGCTGTTCCATGATGTTCTGTAAAATTTTGTCCCAGGAAAAGGAAGGCATCTGTTTACTTTTGGCATTAGATTCAGACTGTAGAAACTGAACCACATGAAGGTGATATTTAGATAAGAAAAAAATCCTGTTTCTAGCACAGAGAAAACCAGCAGGGTGCACTCAAATGCAAAAGTTGAAGTAAATCTAAATCTCCATGTTTTCCAATTTCGGAAAAGCAGATTTTGGTTTGTTTAAGAGTTTGGTTAATAGAGTCCCTTCGGAGGTAGTACTGAAGGGTAAGGGAGTCCATGAAGGGGCAGGTTACCCAGGAAGACTACAGGGACGCTGTGAGGTTATGTAGGATGAACATCAGAAAGGCGAAGGCCCAACTAGAACTTAAACTGGCCACCTCTGTCAGGGATAACAAAAAAGGCTTTTATAAATATATAGGCAGCAAAAGGAGGGCCAAGGAAAATCTCCCTCCTTTTGTTGGATGCAGAAGGAAATTTGGCCACTAAGGATGAAGAGAAGGCTGAGGTACTTAATGTCGTCTTTGCCTCAGTCTTCAACCGTCAGACTGGTCATCATCAAGGTTTTCATGCCCCTGAGCTGGGAGATGGAGATAGGACACAGTACGAAGTCCCAGCAGTCGAAGAAGGGGCTGTCACTGACCTGCTCCTCCATTTGGATGCCCACAAGTCTATGGGGCCAGACGGGATCCACCCGAGGATACTACGGGAGCTGGCGGAGGAGCTTGCCAAGCCACTCTCCATCATCTACCAGCAGTCCTGGTCAACTGGGGAGGTCCCAGACGACTGGAAACTAGCAAACGTGACACCCATCTATAAGAAGGGTCGGAAGGAGGATCCGGGAAACTACAGGCCTGTCAGCCTGACCTCGGTGCCGGGGAAGATCATGGAACAGATCATCCTGAGTGCCATCATGCGGCAGGTGCAGGACAACCAGGGGATCAGGCTCAGCCAGCACGGGTTCATGAAGGGCAGGTCCTGCTTCACTAACCTGGTCTCCTTTTATGACAAGGTGACCCGTTTAGTGGATGAGGGGAAGGCTGTGGATGTTGTCTACTTGGACTTCAGCAAGCCTTTGACACTGTCTCCCACAGCATTCTCCTCCAGAAGCTGGCTGCTCACGGCTTGGACAAGTGCATTCTGCGCTGGGTTAAGAACTGGCTGGATGGCCGAGCCCAGAGAGTGGTGGTGAATGGAGCCAAATCCAGCTGGCGACTGGTCACCAGTGGTGTTCCCCAGGGCTCGGTGTTGGGACCAGTTCTGTTCAACACAGATGATCTGGACGAGGGGATTGAATGCACCCTCAGTAAGTTTGTAGATGACACCAAATTGGGTGGGAGTGTCGATCTGCTGGAGGGTAGGAAGGCCCTGCAGAGGGATCTGGACAGGCTGGATTGTTGGTCTGGGGCCAACAATATGACGTTCAACAAGGCCTAATGCCGGGTCCTGCACTTTGGTTGCAACAACCCCAGGCAACGTTACAGGCTTGGTATATAGATCAATACTTTATCTCTTTGGAAATCAGACCAATGAGACCAACAGCTCTTATTGTAGTTGTGGCACAGCTTTTCCCAGCCTCTGCCCAAATATTGAAATGAAGAGGTAAACAAAAATGATGCATGTTTAAAAAATTGTACAGCAATCTTATCAAATGTCTCACTGGTTTAGTATTTTATTTTGGGGGTGCTCTCATAAAACTGTTTTCCAGCCTTTGCCTTATTTTCATATAATTTCTAGTCAAAAGTGTAAAACAACCACCAAGAGAAATATTCCCAGAATTCATCATCACAGAAAAGTCCTGGCAATTGTTTAGCTCCATCAGGACTTCAGAAGGAAAAATTGAAGGCACTTGGTAACCAGGCAACACCTTCAAGAAACGCCCTGACAGATAATCACCAGAAGGTCTCACTCTGAAGTGTGGTTGCTGAACAGAGGGTAACCACCCTTTGCATATTCTGGTGCATGTTTTTGTACATTCTGACGTGATATGGAACAGCAGAGCTGCATTCATAATGGAACAAGTCTCCTGACATTAACACCAGCCATGTGGAAGTTCACCCTGAAGGTGCTGACCCATCCCAAGAAGCTGGTAAGTCTACAGCATGACTCGAAGGCGTCAGGCAGCAGCCTTAGGTTTGGCCTGTGCCAGATGCCTGATACAAATACAGTTGGATTTCCATCCCGATGGGTGTTTGGATCAGCTTCAAATTCTGCTGTTACTCTTACATACATCCAGACATCCAGATACAGCAGACACCATCCTCACCAGTAGGTCATCCCTGACATATCCACACTCACTAAGTCTGCCAGAAATGGCCTTTTAGAGACCCAAAAGCCACTGTTGCCTCGATAGGCAAACTCTGACGTCTGTGCTTAATTCTATCCAGATGTGTTATTTTATTTGCAGCAATTAAAAAAGAATCAAAGAATCATTAATGAGGTCAAAGGTAAATGAATAATGAAAAGTTTGGACTATGCTGCACATATATATACAGGAAAAAAATACAGTTAAATAGGAAATAAAGTAAAATTAAGTGTTCATGTGCAAATCTGTTTGTTTGTTATTTAATAATCATTCTTTACCCAAAAGTTGAAATGAATTTTCTCAGTCTGAGTAATGATTATTTGGGTTCTAAAAACTCAGCATCTCACCACGCTTTTCTGCACTTTTCAAGACTTTGCTGGCCAAATGTACTTACATAGATGCAAACCAGGCATTTGAAAAATGCTTGAAACCAAACCTAAAGCAAGATTTTGTAAAACATTGTTATGAACTTTCTAGACTTGTTATGTAGGAGATCAGATGATCAGATGGTTAACTTCTTAAGGATATGAAAACAGAATAGATAAATAGGTAAATCTTACCAGATTCTGTACCATGCACATTCTTTCACTTCTTAACTCAGCTACAAGTCCATAGATATCCACAAAATCATGGTCATTTACATGCTGGGTTAAATGGTCAAGTGCAATATAAACACCTGTTCTTCCAACGCCAGCACTGGAAATGCAATACAGAAGATAAAACAAATGTTAAATTTTTTTTTAGAGTAAAACACTTTCTTAGAATATTTTGGTTAAGTTTATTGTGAAAATGTCAGAAAAAAAATCTTTTCAATATTTAATTTTATGTGAATGTGTCTCTTTCCTGAGTGGGATCAAAGGAAATCTGGATTTGAGCTATGATCTGATTTTAATTTTACAAGGTTTTGCACTGGACAGATATGACTTAAGCAAACTTGTACAAGTGCAAAAAGTGATCCTGTGGCTTTTCTTTGAATTTTCTAGAGCTCACTAATATAAAGAAAAAATAAATCACAAGATTTTGTGAAATTTTTGTGAAATCACACCTGGTGTCTTGCTCTCAAGACAAAACAACATGGGATCCAGCAAAGCATTTAAAATAAAATACTTTAGAAAGGAAGATGAGTGTGCAAGACACACTGGTAGTCAGCGTTGTTTTATTTCAAAGGCTGAAAATGAACAGGATTTCCTCAAAATCATTGTCAGACTTCTCTGCAGTCAGTGTAACAAATGCAGTATATATCACTGCAGACAATCAGGAATCATATAGCAAAACTCTCTCAAACCTGCAAAATCTCATGAGCAGAAAGCATTGAATGAGTTTTCTGGACATGAGAACTCATGATGCTGCTTTATAACCATCAGGAATTTGAGCAGAGAAGTTCATGGCCTATGCTGGTCTCTTGCAATGTGACAAGGGGCTAGGATTCCCTGCAGAGGGGCCCCAGAGAAGGCAAGGGTCCTAATAACATGGAGTACATGTAGACCTCTCCTGTAACACCCTCTCTGGGCCCTGCAGTAGAGGGAAGTGCCCAACTGACATCAAATAAAATGGGGCTTTATCACCCACAGCAGGTGGCACGTGTAGGACACTGAGGACAAACAAAGAGAACTTCCATGCATGATAAACAGGACTGTTAGGGAAGAGATGTGTGGCACCAAACCCAGCTTTTCCTTCCATGTATTTCCAGGCTCACACTGGGTGAGAACGAGGCAAAGACTCAGTTGCAGACGTCTGAGTTCAGATCGTGATTTTGGAGTGTGCTCACTTGTTCGGTGGGAACACGGAACTGCACACACACACAATGCAGGCACACTCACGACTTTCCTGAAGACAGCCTTCCCCACACACTCACTCTCTGTTGAGTGTGAAATCAATTGGAAATATAACAGCTGAACACCTCTAACCAACAGACTGTTTATTTAAGGGCCTAAATATAGATTTTAGCTGTTTACAGGCATGCAACTTGAAATCTGACATATGCAAACCCTTCTTCTCTTTGTCATGCCTCTGTGGATCCCAAATAGTTTTCTTTTTTTTTTTGATACGTGACAAGTACATTTTAAATGAAGTTTTAAATCCTTAGTTCTTAAGAAGAGCTATAATTATAACAGAAGTAATTAAAACCAACAAGTCATTTGGTACCTCTTCTTACAATAAGAGGAAAACTGTGATAAATCCAGCATTACCTTTTGGTAACTGTCGAAGTGACCATTTCACTGACATCACCTCAATGGGATTTCCAAAAATGGAAGAACAGACACACTTTGGCAACTTCCTTGAATTTTAATGTGCACTTGAAATTCTAAGACACAAAATGCTGATTTGGCGACTGCGCTTACCTGCAGTGAACCACCATCGGTGTATTATCATGTGCTCGACTTGCCCGGATAAGTTTTACAAAATGGATAATTGGTGCAGTAGTTTCAGGGACTCCATGTTCTGGCCAAGAAGTGAAGTTACACTGCCGCACCATCATACAGTCTCCATGCTGAAATGTATAAAATAAGGCAGTTTTTGCAGGAGCGAAGCGTCAGAACACCCAGTAAACTACATGTAAACTTCTCATCGATTTCATGTAAAAAAGAAAATGAGAATAGCTTAGTAACTGTAAGACATGCTTGTACCAAGGGATAGTTTAGTGTGTGTGCACAGATCCTACAGCAGGTGTTTCAGGAGAGATAGCATTGATGTACCTTTCTTTAGCTATTAATGACTTCAGCAGTCACTCCCCATTTGACTTTAGTCACTATGTCAATGTAATTTGTAGGTCATAGGTTGAAGGTTTCTGTAGCTCGTTTAGAAGTTTAGTGAACTGGGTCGACAAATTTATTTAGCAAAAAACAACCATTCCAAGACTGGTCTAATGCAGTGAAGGCAAACACATGCACACTGGCACACACTGGTGTATTTCCTAAGTGTGTGATGCCCTCTCAACCAGAGCAGCACCAACAGCAACTCAAAGAAAAGAGCAGGCCATGATCTGATATCCGATTAACTATGAAGGATGCAAAAATACAAGCACAGGATCATGCCAAAGGCCTGTCTAGATCAATGTCCTGTTTCCATTGGTAGTTAAGGAAAAATCTTTGGGAAGATTATAAAACATGACCACAAGGTATCTATAGTGGGAGAATATCTTTCCCTTTTTAACAGTTTGGGACTTGTGAACTGCCTCAGTCAGAATTGGTATCTTGAAATTTAATAATGCTTATCAGAATTTTCTTCTGCTAATTTATCCAGATTTTATGAAGCCCTGTAAGTTTTTAGCATTCACAATATTCAACCTAAAAACCAAAAGAGAAGTGACTGCAGATGCAATATAGAAATACTGGTGAATGAGTTGTCTTACATATGCTTTTCACCTTCACTGGAAGATCATCAAGGATCCATCCACTTCTGAATGGAAGATGAAGTACAATCTTAAAGCCACCAATATAGCAAATAAAATGACTTGCTTATTAAGAGTATAGCTTCTTGTGCAGCTATAGTTATGCTACAGTAAATGGATCACTTAGTCAATTCAGTCTCTCCTCTCCTCTCCACTCCTTCCAACCGCCCAACCCACTTCCCAGCACAAGAGTGGGAGTAATACTGATGATTCTCATTTATATTGGGTGAATCTCCTGGGGGTGGAGACCAATACGTCTGGTGGTACAATGCAAAGCAGCTGCACAGCACCAGAGAATCTTGCCCTTTAATCTGAGAGGGATACATGCAACGGGATTTGTCTGATCCCAGAATGGTTAGGATTGCTCCTTTCTAGAAGAGACAACTGAGCTGTCCAAATAGAAACTTCACCTCCCACCAGATGAGAGGTTCAGTAACCTTGATAGGCCCTTCATAGCATGCCAGACAAATATCTGAGCTCTTTGTGACAGAAACTGGATAAAATTCTTGGGAAAAAAACCCTATAGGAATGAAAACAAAATGTGGGAAAACCTGATGTCCTTTGAGGTGTTGGATGGGTTTTATTCAATCAGCTTACCCTTTCAATTTTTAGATCTCTGATGGTCCAGTCTATCTGAATATCTTCCATCAATTTAGTAATCACGATATCCCCAAACACAGTCACCGGTTTATTATCTTCTGGCCAGTACTGATGACATCTTATCTGCAGGGAGATGAGACTAACTAACAACAATCATGTTGTAGCATTGACAGAAACTACGTTCAGAATTTCCAATTATATCAAATGCTGTTAATCAGTACACTGGTAACATACCCGTCCTTTCTCAAAACATTGTGTTAGCATCACAAGTGTCTTTGCTCTTGTCTCCCACACCATTCTCCAGAAATCGCCCACCGTTCCTGGCAAGGGACCCTGAGTTGCAATAAACTCGTTTGGACATAAATAACCCTAAGAAAAAGAAAACATTTAATACATAATGGTTGGCAAGGAGAAAAAGAGTTTGCACATGACTCACAGTTGTACCTGTAGCTACCATGCCTAAGGCTAAAACCTTGTTGGACATACTAAACAAATTGGTATAATCATTGATTGGGAGATGGCCTCAGAAACCTAAGGAAGTAATGACATTTTCCTCACTGTGTAACTCAGTTATGAGCCAATGCTCTAATGAATTTTGGGAAATGTCATCCTAATAGAAATACATTTGGCAGAGAAATTACAGGGACATAAGGTCAGTAATGCCCATTTTAAAATATTTAAGCCTTCATACTAGCCTTGCTGCAGATCCAGCCAGAGGCCACCAAGCACTAGGTCAGGAGAAGGTCAACAAAGAAGAGTTAAATAGTGCCAAGGTGCAATGGAGACAGGAAAACAACTAAGAGCGGTCTGAGAGATAGTACGAGCTATACACCACATTGATGACCTTCCTCCAGTGATCAGCAGGGATCTGCTGTAACTTGGGCATGGAACTTACTCAAGCACATCATCTCTGATAAAAAGCCTCTGAGAAACCTACTGCAGGGGTTGGCTTTTATGTTAGTGATGGCTTCTGTGATGTAGTTCATTTATAAACTGATGTAAAACTTGGGAAGAAGGATGTTTGTTGAAAAAAAAATCTTTGAAAATGCTGCCAGTGCACTGGTTCCTATGGATCTATTTCCTCAGTGGAAGTAAGTGTACCCCACAGGAACTCTTGTGTACTAGAGAAAGTCTAAAATAACAATAGCAATAATAGTAATAAATTTACAGGGTAGAGCTAGCAGTATATATAATACAGACTCTGTATTATCACAGAGTCTGCTTATTGCTCAAAGCAACTGACACAGAGGTTTATGGCACCACCAAATCTCCTTGTTGGAATTACAGCCCTATAACTCACAGCTGCCTGTTACTTACTCCATCTATAATACACAGAACAGGTGGCAGTGAGAAACTATGTTAATCCTCACTACTTTAAGAGTGAGGTGAGAACCTATAACTCAGATGCAAAGTTCACAGTTCAGACACTGCCTTTTTCATGTTTAACCTATGGAAATTAAAGTAGCAGCCAAGTTCCCATTTGTTAAAACTATATACAAGACCTCTCCTTCTCTTTATATGTGTGAATATGTACATACACCTGGATAAACAGGTATGGAAATGTACACACATATTGTATGCTTACAGCTATATGCATGCAGATATTTACACTTCCACACATATGAGAAGTGAGTGCATGTAATTGGCAAAGCTTTAGCCTTCAGAAATGGCAATATTACAGTTGTCTATTCAGTGATGGATGATGACCTAAAGGGAGATGCCTGTATGCAGTAAGGACCTGTAAAATCTCAGCAGAGAACACTCTCTGCAGCTGTATTTTGCTGCAGCTTTTTGCAAGTAACTGTTAGATTTCCCTGCTTAAGCCTTGGCATGTCACTTAGTGACAGGAAGGGTAAAGTCTCGGCCATGACCCAAGCTGTCTGGTCTCCTCAGTGGTTCTGTGAATCATCCCAGAGACAAGCAACAATGCGGCACAGGTCTTCCTAATTGCTGCCAGAATTAGGACATTCCATATAAAGGGAGTAAATAGCTTATTCTCTATGAATGCCTCTTAGTCACCTGGAAATAACTATTTCTACTTGCTGTTGTGACATCTGTTTAGTCTGCATGCCTTGCTACATGTGTGAATAGTTCTAAGTAAAAATCAAGTCTTGACCTCATGTGAGACCACCAGCAACAAATTAAAAGCATAATTATAATTCATACTTTGAGCTTCAACAGGACCAATATGACACAAAAATATAGATGAAGAATTTATCCAGAACACCACAGGAAAATGTCAGGTCTAGGAAGAAAGCCGGGTACAGTATTAGTTTCTTCTTCAAGACATCTATTTGCATTTTCCTCCATTATAACTTTCACGAAATAATAAGGGCTATACTAATCCCACTCACCAAAATTATTGGCCATTTCAATGAAAATTCTTAGTTTGGTTCTCTTTACATTGTCCTGTTCATATATGAGCTGCAACTCCTGAACCAAGAGACCAAATAATGCCTATCTAAACAATTGATCCCAGTTGGAGCTTCACTATTCTCTTCAATGATAATGGTACGAGACAATTTATAGAAAGTGGTTTGCTGGATACAGTGTTTATTATTACTTAAAATCATTGCTTAGCAATGAAAATAGGATAATTGGTATTTTTCAATAATCATGCTCAATGCCACAGGAAACACTTGAAGAATGCCATGGCAACAGTAGCCATAGTGAACACAAGAAAAATTGGAATTCCATTCTTGCAAATTATTTGCTGGCTCTCAGCAGAGACTTTCAACTTACAGACATGTAGCTGGCATTAATGTAGTCAGATCCAGGAATACCAGCATCAGGCATCAGCTTCACTCTGTTGTTATTATCTATCACAAATATAAAGTCTGGTTAATGCCAAGTTTTATTCAAAAACCATAGATGCATGTAACAAGTGATCCTAGAGTGCTAAGAAATAAAAAGAATACTGTTATTGTTGTCAAGCTAAAAACACCTGGCATAGTAGAAGACTAATTAAAAGGGAATGTAATCAATTTCCATTACTATTTGGTCATATACTTTAATGTTCCAGATGTATTTTGATATAATACTTTTTAAATTAAAATAGTGAACATGCCAAAACCTCCATTTGATGTATGTATGGGGGGTTTCTCTGCCCAATGGCAGCCCGTTCACTAAGCTGTGCTGTTCTAGCACAGACAACCTCCATGTGAATCAGGCAGCCGGGTCAGGGGTCTGGCAGTCTTTCCTATATGCTTACTGCCCGGGTCACAGAATTGAGCAAGATCCCAGCACTTCCGTATAGTTTTACTTCTTTTACGCAAGGTAAGCTCATTATTACAGAAAACAATGATTGAAGGTTTCTGAATCGTGGCCACATTATGAATGCAGAAATGACAAAACCCAGGAGAGATGTCATATGTGAGCAAGTAAATGCCGAAACCAAACACTTGGTCCTCAACTTCATAAAAAAATTTAGAATGCAAACTTAGAGACTTATGAAACTTATCTATTTGCATTTCATTGTGTGTTATGAAAATAAATTTTTAGTGACTGCAACTTAGAGTATGTTTTGAACAAAGCAGTAGATAGCAGGAACAGCTGCTCTGAAAAGTTAATAGCGCAGAATGTAGCATTATTAACCAAGGAATGCCGTGCTCCCCATCTCACATCACAGCTAATGCCTAAAATAATAATGACATTTCTTGTCTTATTAACTGAAAAATGAAGCAGTGTTGAGTACAGAGAGACAGACTCCTGTCTCCTGCGATAAAATCTATCCCTGGCTTATAAGTTATCACACAGTCACTCTGATCTTCCATGGAACCTCAGCAGCACATGTACACATAGCCACAAGAACGCATGTGCAGGCTCCTGAGGTAGATGAATGCACAAACATGTGGATTTTACATGTTTTAAAAATTGCTTCTCACTAAAGGGAGGGAAAAAAAGAGGAAGAATGTTAAGGAGTTTGCTGCATGGCTTGAATTACAAAGCTAAGAAACTATTGAAGCTACAGTTTCTTGCACCTGCATATTAAAGCTTGCAAGAGCAAGTTGAAAGCTACTTGCAAATAAAACTGTCTTTAAAAAACACAGTGAAAAGGCAGAAAATTATTTCGTAATGTGGACATGACTGTGCTGCCATTTCAAAGGAAGATCAAACAAAACTACAGTTGCACTCCAAATTTATACTGCACTATCAAAGGCAGAGAGCAAAATGAAGGAGTTGACTGATAAGCACACATACATGGCTTTATGTTTGGGAAACGATTCTTAGACCTGTTCCAAGGCAGATCAGCATCAGTTGAAGCAAGGTCTTCAAGAAACTTGGGAAGTTCCTGCAGAGGAATAAGTGTTCATTGGCAAACCTTTGCATTTCAACTTCAGTGAATATAAAAAAGACATGATCATCCAGTAAGAGGAAGAATTCTTTTATTTTGCAACAGAGTGCTCTTCTAAGAACAGCTGGAAGCAGCATGGAGCATGCCACCTCACTGTCAACCTCAGTTACACCAGCAACATTAGATGCAACAGTTACACCAGCAACATTAGATGCAACTCTGCGGACATGCTGTCAAGTTGAACAATTAAAGCTTACATGAACCTTCACCTTTACAAGTTTGGATAAAGTCAGTCTATCACCTTTTGTAACCCTTTTCTCTCCTCTCATGAAGTCACATACTTGGTTACCATACTCTACTTCCTCAGCCTCACTCTTGAATAATGCCTTTTCCTGATTTTCATCGCTTGGGAGAGTTCTTGCCACAGAATGAGAACTGATGAGAATTCAATTCAATTAAGACAACTGGCAATTTGCTGTTGTTCACAGGACTCTTTGCGAAAGGGGTGGGAAGGGTTATTTCAGGTTGTGCTGCAGTCTCATAACCAGACATTCTGGTACTGAAGGGCAGAGCTGGATAAATCATTCATATTGAGGAACTTATTTGATGGGGGTGTTTGTGTGTATAAATACGTTTAATTTCCAAAGCCAAGTAAAAGAGTGGAGACAGCTTCATAACTTGTTAATGGAGAAAATCTGTTTGTGTGATGACTTCGTAGTGGTGACAGAAAACTCAAACAAGTCAGAATTTGGCCAGAAACTCTAAGTTAATAACTACATTAATTACAATACATTTTCAAATTGTTTGACAAAAGTTATATGCAAGTTTATTTCAACATCTAACTAAGACAAATGAAGAGATCTTATTGCCTTGAGTGAGCACAATGCATAATTTTGATGCTTGTGCTGAGTAATCCCTTCATATTTATCTTTTAATATTAACAGTTACTCTCTACATGGGCTACCTCCAAAAGTGGGGCAGATAGCCTGACTATCATAATCAGTGATAATCACTTTCAAGTGCTCTTTTGCCTCAATATTTGAGACAGTTTGTCTTTTATAAATAAAATTCATCAAATAAATATGTAAATGAAAGCAGTTAATGGAAAATAGAAAAACAAGGAGTGGCTTTTATTCCAGTTTCTCTTTCATTGCTAATTCAAATATTTTTCAGCCTTATTTGATATTGAGAATAATTTAATACAAGCAGTAGCAAAACAAGATAATTTAAAACTAATGTAATAAACCAAGTCAATAATTTATCTAATCTGATATCCTATTGTTTTAAAACAGATAATGTGTGATATACAAAAGAGCTCAAAATCCTTAAACTGTATTATATGCAATATCAATCCATGAGAAATTTGTTTCTTTCACCATCTGACAAAAAAAATCCTGTGGCCTGAAGCATTAGGACTACTTCACTTCCAGTACTATATCCCAACTAATTTAAGTGCTGGTGCTTCTGAACAGGAAAGGAAGGATGGTTCTATGATGAAAGCAAAGAACTTTCAGATAAGGGAGCTGACTTCTCTTCCTAGCTCTTTCTCTGGGAAAGAATTAGGGGAAGAAATGCAGAAAACAACTAGGTACTTATTTCCTTTTGAAAATTAAGGGACTAGATCCCATCCACACCCTTCAAAATATCTCTAAATATCTATGTTTCCTAGGAATGAAAAAAATATGATTATACCCCCTCTAAAAAGAAGTTTCTGACCTTATAAAAATGGCTGAGTTTATGTTTATCCTTGTATAATGAAGAATTAAAACACATGGTTAACAGACATGAAAAAATTAAATGGACTGTAGCAAACTGTAGAAAAATACCTTTAAAGGCTCTCATTATTTTAAAGTTTTGTTTTTGGTCAACCTCTGCCATACTCAAGGCACATTTCTTTTACCTATTCAGCTGCTTCTTCTTTTTATCTCAGTAATCACTTAGAGAAGTAAAGCCCCACTCCTATAACATAACCTAGAGACAAGTCCCTGTTCTCAGACACAGTAGAGTCACTTCTGCACATTCCTGTCAGGATTTGACAAGAACAGTAAAACACAGCCAAAGGCAGAGAAGTTAAAATCCCTCTAATTCAGAAAGCTAAAACTCTCTCAAAATTTCTGTCACATTTTTAAGAAGCAAGAGCATGGACTTAATGTGTCTGGCATTTTGCAGGTGTTACAGGCCATGGGATCCCATCCCTGTGCATGTCATGTGAATTTGCCCCACGCCTCTGAGTCTTTGCTTACCAGTTAAATAGTATAGAAAGAGCACTGCTGCACAGTATTTTGCAGTAGAGAGGAAATAGAAGCAGATTATGTTATTTTTGTCATGATGCTTCCAAACCTGAACAAGCATGCAAAAGCCTCGCACCAATTTTCTGCCAGATTTCACCAATTCTCAGTGTTGATTTCGGTATAAATTGTTATTTTCAGAACTGTGAAAAGTCTATTTGAAAACTATTTGGATTCCCAGATTCAATAGCAATCTTTCATAGAAACCATATTTCTTTGTATATTCATAAAACTTTGAAATAATTTGCACTTTGTTTACTGTAGCACTTTCATGGTAATGTGGTGACATTTGGAGGTATTCCACTTTTTTATTGACAAACAGCACTTAGTATAAAACACTTATAGAAGTATTTCCATTTCAGTAATTTGCCAGTCACTAGAAAAAGCTGAATTTCCCAAAAGTACTGAGATTCACATGAATCATCTGGATAGCTGGAAGCTTGAATATCAGCTAGGTGGTACCCACCATCTGCTACTGCGACTCCTTTTGGTTTCTTTAAACATGTATTTTCTGACAAAACATGGATCCAGATCCGTTCCGAGGTCAAGATTCTCTTATCAGGCCATGTTAACATGGGGACCAACATTGAACCCTGGATATTTCCAGGCATAGCAGCTTGGTCAATTCAGCAAATTACGTGAGATCAGGAATGTCCCTGGTGACAAGACTAAGGAAGCAGTCACATTTCTGCTAGAAAAATCCAAAACTTTTTTTTTTGTCTACAAATTGTCTATTTTAAATGACCTTTAGATTACTTTACCTACCAGAACAGAGCTTGGAATTGTCCCAGAAGACTGCTAACCAAAACAGTCCAAATTCAAAGCAGGGCATATACTAATGGTTTATTAGTGTAAATGATCATATTCTCACATCGAGTTCCTGGTATACCTGCATTTCCTAGTACAGAGACAGGCTGAGAGCTCAAGGAAGCTCAGCACTGTGCTTTTAGTTATGTGCTTCAGATATAGTGGTCCATGGGTTTATATCTTGAGCTCATCTCTCCCACACACATTGTAGGGCATTGAGTCATTTATATGAAACCAAAATGATGAATGTGGATGGAAACAATGCAGGTCATGAGGCCTGCTTGTTCACTGCATGCATTGCTTGTTTCTGTGGTTGCCATTTCTGATGTCAGACCAAATGCATCACCAATGCTGGGAAGGTATCACTACACTCTGAAACATGGAAGCTGAAGCTCAGAAAGAAACAAAAATGGAGGGCCAAACAACATACAAAAGAGTTGATTATAAGTTGACTATATAATTTAGTTGAAAGAGGCCTCAGCTTCTTCTATTTTTCTAAATTTGAAATGCATTGCCAAGATTTTGATTTGATAAAACACTACTGTTTAAGTTTTAAGGCATTACAAAGCTGTAAGACTTACCCAATGTGGGTCACACCTAAAGAATGTAATACTAGAAACTTTTCAGTGATGAATGTTAATATATGAAAATGTTATTGCTAGTAAAAGTTTTCATCTGTTCAGTCATGCATAATAGAACTATAATCACTCTTGTTCAAGTGAAATAACACTTCTGCTCTTGAAAAAAAAGTTCTCCTTACTTTATTGCTCAGAGAATTTTATGGTGCTTTTTATTATTAAATCCAGACCAATTTTACCTAAGGAGCATAACAAAAAAGCTGTAGGAAATACCATTAATCTTTTCACACTTTTGTTAGTTTTTCCTCAGAGACTGAAATATTATAATCTAGCAGAAGAAAAGCCAGTTGTTGAATCTTCATTTTTGTTAATCCAACTGGTAAGCAATTCATGGTAAATCTATAAATCCAAAATAACAAAGTCACTGGAGACTGGCAAATTATTTTTGTGAGGGCAAATGACTGCACATGCTAAAAATGATGATGATACAGATTTTGAAATAACAAGTGAAGATGTTGCTGAGAAAAAAAAATACATTAAAGGTAAAAATGTTACATAATGAAAATAGTGAAAACTGAGATTTAAATTTGGAATTATATATGCACTGTAATATATGTAATGTGTATTTCAAAAGCTGTTCTTTCAGAAAGAAAGGTTTACTGTGTTATTCTGCTCGTATAAGCAGATGGAGGCTATTCACACAGAGACTATTCTCAAGAGCATGATAAGTAGGACCTATTATTTGTGGAGGAACAAAAAAGAAAAGTACAATGCACAAACTTTTTACTTTCTGCTCTGAAACTTGTGAAAGAAAAACATTTCTGAGTTCCACGGCAGCGGAACATTTCTGAGCATTTCACAGAGTATATGTCAGCGATGTTTTCAGGGTTATCATCACTCAGGCAAATAAACTTATTTAAAACAGTTAGATATTCCTGTATAGAAAAACATTTTTAAAATAAATTGTTCTCAGGTAAACTAAATATGCATTGCTACATACGTGAAAGCACAAATATTATGAGGTTCTTACAAATATTGGAATCTAAAGATCATATTTGCTGACACTTAGGTGGATAATTCTGATCAGGTTGCAGTGTAGACTGCAGAATCCAAATCAGTGTAATATTACTTTCTAAACAATCAACCTGGTAATTGGGTATTGATTATCAAGGCCAGAGTCTTTCACGGCCTTGCCTGCCTAAAATGGACATGAAATGTGACACATGAAACGACTGAACGTCTTGCGATGTTGTGACAACTGCTAGCAACATACCGAAAATTCTTCCTGAAACTTTAGGTTGTTGTTTGTGCAAAGGTCTTCAACATGTTGTAGGAAGGATTTCTTGCTTATTGGCCTGAAAGCAATGACAAAAGAATTATAAACTTATAGGGGATTGCTTTGTCATTCTCTTTATTCTCAATTAACTGCAGTTCATTAATAAACAATGTTTTTCTGTTCAATAGAAACTGAGAGTAAGTAGGCAGAAAATTATAAATTGCTTTCAGCATGCTTATTTTGTTTTGAGTCACTTAAAATAGAATCTTGTTCTCCCCTTGTTCCCCCCTCACCAAATTTCTAATGTTGCTAATATTAACAGTACTGTAGGGTAGGATTGTTTTTATAGGTAACAGCATTCCAAGGTGAGATTTTTGACATTAACAGAAATCTGTAAAGTTATCATTGCATTCTGAAGTACATAATAATTCTTTGTTGGACAGAACACATTTTATACATAGCAAGGTTTTAGACGTATAAAATATTGCAGTGACCTCATTCTCATAATGACATGGTTTTTAAACCCCAAGGAGTTTAAATATCCCTGTATTACTTCCCAAGCTAAAACACAGACATGCAGGCTTCACCCCAGAGAGAGAGAAAGCATTTCTCCAGTTACCATGCAATTAGTCATGCTTTTATGATTTATACATAGTTTGGAGTTTTTTTCTAATAAACATAGAGGACGGAACCACACAGTGAGACTCACCAATGACCACAATATAAAAATCTTTAATCAACTTACTTGATAGATTTTCTATAACTAAGTAACCTGTAACAGAGATTTTTGTTAAATGTAGCAAGCTGAGAGTTAACCAATGTTGTGCATGTTAATAGGTTTTAGGTAAAATATTTCTCTCATGTATTTAGAAACTATTATATGTCAGATATCTTGGGTCATTGTCTTGCTTAGTTTTTATCTCAGGTATTGGCAGATATGGTAGTTAAATTTTCCATCAATCTCTTCAAACCATTTACAGTGCTCTGCTCTCATACAGCCCTGGGAAATCCATACTTCAGCACACCACTTCATAATCATTGACCAGTCTAATTTCACACTATCTACTCAGAATCATTCTTCTAAGGGCCATTTCTAAGCACGAGGATAGGATCCATCTGACTGACACCTATTTCTGAGCAAGCCACTCTGGATTCCTTTTATAATCACTGAAGAGAAATAGATGTCATTTCATCTCATTTTAAACAGACATCTAAAGTGGGTCACAGATGAATCATGCCATCTTTGTGCTTCTGCAGAGACCAAACAGCTCTCTCTGTTTTTCTGAAGATTTTAAAAATGAGTGGCCATTTTCAGGCTCATTTTTACATGTTCACTGCTGATCCTGGTACATGGTGATTTTTAAAGATTAAAATCTTTAACTTGTTCTTACAGCACTATTCATGAAGAGGTTACATGAGGATCATTATTCAGGGGACTTCCAGATGGCCATGTAACATGGTCATCATCATCATCTCTGAACCCATTTTTAGAATGTCTCAGCACTGCAGACTAAGAAGCCAAACTTTGCGCACTCAAGACTGAAAAAGGTTGTCTGAAAGACCAGGCCAAAAAAATTTATAAAAGATAATTTCCCCTCTAAGTATACTTTTTATGTGTCTGTCTCTCCAAAAATGATATGTTCTTACATGCAAATATTAAAAAAACTATTCTATAATACAATAAAATGTCTGCTGCTGCCATAATTTTAGTATAAACGACAACAATTTGCTTTAAAAATACTTTGGTTTATGAAGTTACTCTTAAATATTGAATTTTTAAATTAGATAATAAAATAAAATTATAGGATTGTTGAATATTTAATTAATAAGCATTAGAGAAGTTAATTTCAACACTACTAAGGATGTCTTCGTGGTACATATATCTTAATGACGATTCTCTTCAAACAAATCCTATGAAAGAGGGGTCATTCTCACTGGACTAAAAAGAAGTGTAAGAATTCACAGAAGTGAAAACTCAATGTGCTTCCAAGGATAAGTGAAGGAGAGCTTTAGAATGAAAAAGAAGGCAGGAAGAGGACATAATAAGCATGCAACTCTGTTTAATCATAATGTTTAGGTATCTATCTAGTATTGCACTTGTTTGCCTTACACGACAGCTGAAACTACCTTCTGGTAACACTGGCAACATCTTAGAGCTAAAGGTTTCTGAGGAAAAAGTATTCTTAATACCTGTGGCAATTGTATGCAAATAGATGTGGTTTTGAGCAGAAAGTAAACATTTGTTAGGCCTTTTTTTCAGGACAAAATTATAAGCAGTCTCTGTAAAGAAACCACACTTGTTTTTTCTTTGAATTTAACTATCTTCACCATAGAGCAACAGAAAAGTAATGTGCCAGTTGACATCCCAGTAATTTTTTTAATATTGTTGGCTTTTCTCCACTCAAACTAATAGCAATTAGGAACTTACTGTGCCTAATTTGCAGTAAGAAAATGCAACTTGGTAATTAGGGAATAAAAATGACATCTATGCTATACCTCAGCAACCTGGGTGTATCATTTAGTGCCTCAATGCTGAAGGTACACAGATCCAGCAGCAAAGAACACAGGTGACACACAGCACCATTAACACAACCTTACTCAACAATATTGACTTTTTTAACTTTCACTCAAAGAAGAGAAGTAATGGACTGAAATAGCACAGGAGATTAACTAAACAGTGTTATATATGTTGCTCTGTATTTAATTTTTAATATTAATCACAGGTGATTTTTTTAAGTATAAGTATCTATTACCTTTCAGAAGCTCTAAAAAATTTTAAAGAAATAAGGTACATATAGTTTGATACTTAAACCGATTTGTGGGTATTTAAGGGAAGAACTCAATTTTTAGAGCTACTGAACTCTCCCACTGCTGTTGATAGCAAGCACAAAGTGCAGTGACTTGGCAGCTCCAAAAATAAGGTGATTACATTTAAATGCTTATATGAGAATTAATGCCTAAGTTGAAGACTGGTAAGGACTTTGGCTTTATTTTGGAAGAACCTTCAGAAGATAGGAATTTTGTTTGCTCACTGCAGACTTACAGCTATGCTCAGATAGCATCTTCAGGCTTCAAAAATTCATATTTTTTCCAAGTCTCTTGACTTGGAATATGTCATAATATTCTTATAGTACTTAATCAATGAACAGGTACTTGTCCACCTGTAATCTTGTTCTCCACATCTCCCGGTCTTTTGTATAAATTGTGAGAATATAAGTATCACTAGGTCTTCATGAGCACAACCAAAACCACAATGTTGCAATTTTCCCTATTTCAGCTGGACAATTCCAGATTCCCACTTGTTTGACTTTGAAACTAGGAAAGAAAAACAATCTCTAAGATAAAGAATGCTTTATTGCCTTAAATCTGATTTTCTTTTAAAACAGTGTATTGTTTCATGTGTGGGATTTTTTTGAAGTCTATCAAAAATCTGAATCCCACTCAGATTACTTATGATAGAGCTAAAAAGAAGCCATTTATTTGTGTTGGCAGTGGTAACTGAAGACCATATTGTGACACAGACTCAGCTTTCTCTCTGGGTCAAACATCTGAAATCCAGAGGGAATTAAAACTTTGTCCAAATAGAAAACAACTAAAATGAGTATGTAGGCAAAAGGCTTAACTCATAAGCACCATTGACACTTCCTAGGCACAGTGGAGGAACTAATTTTTAGCAAGTTAATTGAAAGCAATATGGAGCTTAACCCTTCCTAAATATTAAAGGCCCAAGGAAAGAGAACACATGCTCATTTCTTCCATTTTAGCAGGACATGTACATTCATAAACCTTGTTCTCCTGGGATACAAAGCTCAGAAAGGCTATTTTTGATAGTTTATTACTAAAGCAAAACTTGTGGAAGAAAAAGGGAAGGCAGGAGCTATGTCTGTCCCCACTCAAGGAAAACAGACTGATCTAGAGAAAGTAATATATGAGCACAAGTGTTTTCTCAAATATAGACACCCGTGGAATCCACACTATATAGGAAACATGAGATCACACAATTTTATATGTACTGTTTTTCAATAAAGAGTTGTAATTGCCAAGGGTTACTGTGTCTGTAATTCAGAAATATTACTTGGACATTGAAATTGTAAGGGACCAGCTCTATCACCTGAATGTTCACAGGTCCTTGGGGCCTGATGGGATTCACCACTGTATTCAGCTTTGGTGCAGCTTCACCTGGAGTAGTGCACAGTTCTGGGGCTTACAATATAAGAAGGGTATGAAGATCCTGGAATCCATCCAGAGGAGCTCAGCTGGTTACAGTGTTGGCAGGCGTGTCCTCTGAGGAACAGCTAAGGACTTTGGGTTTATCTAGCTTGGACAAAAGTAGGCTGAGGGATGACCTCATTGCTCTCTGCAGCTTCCCAAGGAAACAAGATGGAGAAGTGCGTGCTCTTCTCCCCGGGATCCAGTGGCAGGATGAGCTGGAATGGTTCAAAGCTGTGCCAGAGGGAGTTTAGACTGGATATTAATGTCCTGGGTTTGGCTGCTGGGTTAAATCATGACACTTAGGAAGCATTTCTTTAGTGAGAGGCTGGTCAAACACTGGAATAGGCTTCCTAGAAAGGTGGTTGATACCCCAAGCCTGACAGTGTTTAAGATGATGTATTTGAAGCATGCCCTTAACAACATGCTGCAACTTTTGGTCAGGCCATTGGAATAGGTGATATAGTAGATTCCTTCCAACTGAAAATATCTATTCTACTCTACTCTTCTGAATCTGTGCCACATTTGCCTGACAAGCTGTCTCACAGGGAATGAAACAAAAGTCCCAAGTATCCACCACAAGATACAACCTCTCAAGGAAAGGTTTTAAGAAACAGGAACATACATGGCTCTATCTTTGCTGCAGAAACCACGGCAAAAGTAGAGTGCCAGAGATGTTCTTTCCCTGGTAAACACCTGGAACAGGGAAGAGATATTTATCTCTTGCCAAACCTGGTGGGTCCTGAAAACTTTTGGATTGAATCTATTCACAGCACATGTCAGTGTGATTTGAGAAAGTGAGCTGAAAAACCCTATGGACATGTTACAAAATGTAAGTTATGAGAGGCCTCAGAATATTCAGTGTAATTAAGGAAACAATCTTTTGTTCAGCTTACACTGATGAACTGTATATGTTTTAAACAAGGGCTGGGTTTCCTTTTTTTTTTCTGTTACTGCTTGTCTCTTATCATCTCCATGATCATGAAGATCAATAATGTGCTAAACACTGAAAGTCAGTATTCTGACTTCATAAAGGGGATCTCATTTTCTACTCAGTTCTGTAGGACATAATTCTCTGTATGCCCTCAGAAGTGACATCCCACTAATTAATATGAAAAAACAAAGGCTTTCTGAGAGATGGCATATAGGTATCAGCCAGTTTCTAGGTTTTGGGGTTTTTTTTCTGATGGACATTCCATAAAAAATTACTATTGGGAAATGAGATTTGCCAAGAATTTCTTGATTTGCAGAAAATGTTGACCCCAAGAAGTTTCAAAATTGGCAAAATGATTCTTTTAAATTTGATGTCTTTTTCTATTTAAAGTGACTTTTGTAATGAAAAATAAATCACAATTAAAATGTGAATGCATGAAATAAAATGTTTTAATTAACCTATACTGAATATTTGATGAGTTTTGGTTCATTACATTTTTCAAGCTTTTGAATTTTTGATCTACTAAGAATGATAAATGAAGATTTCCAGTCACATTCTTGCAATACATGGCTTTTTTTTTTTCTACTTCTCTTTATTTCTTATGTGATACCAGCTGCACAAAGGTTTTGAGAATATGAGCCAAGATCATAGGCCACAATTCACTGAACATGAGAGAATGTCTGAAGAAATAATGCATGAGAGAGAGTCAGGAAGGACGTCATGGAGCAGGCTAGAGTATCTTGGTTCAGTGGATGAACTGTGTCTGCTGTAGGGTCCATCCATGCCTTTACTGATTTATAGTAGCTAACATGATAAATAGTATAATGGCTGAGAAATGATGAAACACTTTGTTTCCAAAGTATGTCCTTCAAATGAGCACTGAGTGGGATGATTACTAGGTATAGAAAAAAAATATCTATACTTCTCTTTTATCACATAAGATTTCACACAAACTCACCATCGCCCTTTCAGGGTACAAAGTGTACATGGTTAGACCAGATTTCAGCTGATTTACTGCTATACAAGAAATACAAACAAGCCAGTCTGGAAGAGAAGTCTTCCCATCTATGTTTTCCTCATACAATTACAAGACGCTGTGAAGTGACATTGTGTGACACAGCAAGCTACACAAACAGCCAAGAGAGCTGACTAAATGCAGACAGTGTATGACACTAGGTTATGAAGATGCAGTGACACACAGTCCCATTCCAATGCATGGTACATTTGCAAAGGTTACACTATAGTCACCAACATGTAATATAATTATTTAACATGTTAGCATGTCACTGCTTTAATCACAAATCATGAAAGTGATAAGGACAACACCAAAACTGAGACTGTGATTGACTTCTGCATAGCTAGCCCACAAAGGCAGCAGGTACAAAAGTTATTTTGTGGTTTAACTGCAGAAGTCTGAAAACAGGAAGCAAAAATATTTGGAAATTAGGTTTTGCAGCAAGCTGCCTTGGTGCATGCTGCCCATGCTTCTGCCAGCTTCTTCATATAGCTCATTGTTACCAGGAAGGATGTGTCTATATGAAAGACAGCATTAGAGATACCAAAAGTCTCTCTTCTGGCCACTGATATTATCCAGAATCTTACACATACTGAAACCATCTTAAACAAAAACCCAAACCCCCATAATAAACTAAAAAGTTTTGAGCAGATAAAAATATCTAGCCCCTCATTACTAGATCTATGTTATCTCATATTCTAGTAATAATCTACTATTATTAGTAGGGTCCAACAGTGTAAAGGAGTGGAGAAGTACGAAAGAGAAAAATACAGACATGACCAACTGCAACCCAAAATGTGGGACTGACTGATTAAATAAGGGCTGATTTAACAAGAACTGCTGAAACACAGCAGTGTTTCAGTACTTTATACACAGCAAAACTTCAGTAAAAGTTTTGCTGTGTGTAAATCACATAATTGAGGTGCACATAAGTATGTAACATTACAGTTTGCAATTACCCTGTAGAATCTGAGACAGTACAAATCCAAACTGCACATAATTTAGATTGAAAAGGGGCACAATAGTAGTGTGCAAACTGCTAAAGGATTTGACTGCATGGCTATGTTGCTGACATTGTAGTGGCATAGTACAGAACAGCTGCAGTAGAAAAGGCAGTTTAGAAAAACTAGAGAATTTTTCTTAAGTACATATATTCTGTCAAAGGAAAGAAGCAGCATGGTTCTTATGTCACATTTGTACTACCTTTGCTTCTAGAATTACTGTAGCTATTAGTGTTGTATTGTAACATAATTTCTATGTAAAACCAGCCCGATATATTTTGAAACAGTTGTAGAACTTTTGTACCTTAACACTAGGGACTAAAAGTAAGCAGGATTTCATGATGACAAATACCACCGTCTTGCCATCAGTACTTGCCATCAGTATAGTTGCGCCGACTGACATTTCATTACGATTAACGATATCATGCAATATAGTGTGGTAGCACACAGGTAAAGAGAATAGAATGGAAAACACACCATGTTGATTCAATAACATGAAAACTTACTGGATGACAAATATCTCCTTGCGTCTAAAGAAAAATGAAGAGTATCTGGAAGTAAAACCCATTAACACTTTAGTATATAAACAAAATTAATACTATTCTTATTCAGCTAACGGTTTGGAAACAAGACCATTGTGAAGATCCATCGAGACCATTTATACCAGTCACAGTTATTCTGGTGCATTGTCAGTGGTTCTGTCTCCAGGGAATTGTTTCTGCTGTTATTAGCAGGTACTAAGCAACGCTATCTGAATGACATGTGCCCCGAACAGAACATACCACATCTGTTATGTCAACAGTTCCCAGATGATTCATAGTATGTTTTCTCATCTGTTACAAGCAGCCATTCCTGTGCACACTGTGTTGAACAGGTTTGCACATGCAATCAACTTACCCTGTGCCACACACATAGACATCTACACACTCAAACAAAACAGGTCAACAGCTACAACCTTTCATCTTCCAGCTATTCCTAGTCTGCAACAGTAGGATGCCTGGCTGCTAGGGCAAGACTGTTTTAGGCTTCTCATCTTTAAGGAGACTGACTGCCTACCACAGTGTTTCATCTGACACAGCAGGGAAATTACAGGTAGGTAGAGAGTGTTCATCAAACATTTCTATCTCAGTTGGATGTTGTATATTATTGCAATTATCAGTATATTTATTTGGTAAATATATTCCTTTTTTTTTTTTTTGGCAGTCAGAAAGAGCAGTTTTCCTTCTGAAAAATATCCGTGAGGATTCTTTTTTTTTGTCAGAAAATATGAGTAACTTGGAATTGCTGCATACACTTTAAATGAGTAGATGGCAGGAAAGCCAGTGTGCCGAACTCCACAGAAACCCCGATGCCATGGAACTCTCTTTGTGAAAAAATACTTTCTAAATATCATTTAAACAATGACAGATTTGTTCTTGAATTAGCTGACTGGGACTTCTGGGGGTCTAACTCTTTCAAAGTGCTTATGTAATTTTGCAGTTTACATATAACACTAAACATTCAAAAAATCTCAGCAATTCTATGTTCAAAAATATGTAGCCCTTTTTTTGCTAACACAATTAAACAGCGATTTGCACGTAGATCTTTTTTCTGTGCAAAAAGAGCTGAAGATTAAGTGATTTTCTAAAAGCTAGTGAGAAGTGTCTTGAGGATGGAGGTCATTCTTTGAAAGAGGATCTCAGTGACCTGTGTAAATAAGAACACCACAAACACTTCCAAACAAGCAAAGGTCATAAAGGGGTCATGGCTACAGCCCCTTTGGACTGCTGTTTTGCCTAAGGAGTACGCTTACCGTGTAAATCTCTCATCCTTCAACTCTAGATCTGCCACTGTGATCAACTGATCCAGTTTAAACTTTGTGTCAATAATTTCAGCATCTCGTGGGGAGTATGTGCCCCCCTCCTTTTGCTTTTGACGAATTCTAGACAGAAAATAATAGTGAAAAATAAACATGGGAAAGATTTAAGGACATGTATGTCAATACTTTGATTAGACAGGCTGAAACTTAAAAGCATTGCCAGAAATCCTTCTTTGGCCTTTATTCTGCCTTCCCTTCCAATGCTGTAATTTATTCAAATCCAACAAGTTATGCTGTGTAAAATTTGCATGGAAATAATCTAGCGTATATATTCTTTTACTTTTCCTACACAAATCCTTTGTCAATGCCTGAATATGCAGCTGAGGAAGAACAGACCTTCTGGTGAAGGAGCAAGCTAACATCATGATGTATGCCATACCCATTCTCATTCTTTATATGGGCATTTTCTTTGCAGCTTATATTAGAGGTCAGTTTCTCTTTCACATCTGAGACTTCAATGTACTTAATTGATACATTTATTAATAAAAGAGAAAAGAGAATTCAAAGTGTTTACTTCATATCAAGCAGTCAATAGCGCTACCCAGCATGCTAACTTCAGTCAGCTGACATTCTGATCTTTACCCTCATCTCAGGTCAATAGAAAAGTGGCTCTGAAAGGGTAAGATAGCCTACTGCTGCGGAGTACCTAGGGGTTTTTCCTCTTCTATAGAGTTTAGCCTCACTAGACTGAAGCTAGCCTTTTCAGTCCCTCCATAAGTTTTTCATAAAAAAAAAAGCAATACATTTTGAAATGAGAGATTGGTTCCATTTATAGGACTGTTTCAACTCATCCTTAAAACATTTTTGAGTGCTTGCAAACATAGTATGGCAAGGATATATAAATCTCACCTTGCAAAGGCATATACTGCTGCCACCAAAAGAACAACTGAAAGTATACACAAGGTAACAGCAAGGATAACTTCTACAGATCTTCCTGACAGTCCTTCACCTGCAAGAGAAAGTGGAAATCTAATATTTCATACATTGGTTATAATTTTTGTATTTCTGACATGGTGAAATCAGGGAACAATGAGAGACAGGCACTTTTGTTTTAATACAACTGCATCCATTTTGTGTCAAAGAAAGGAAAAAAAATATAACAAAACCAGAAGCAAGTCTATTTAAAGGTTTCATAGCATTGCTGATCTATGTAATGCATAATGCTAACAGTACACATCTACAACTATATTTGGTGAGTTTTTTCACAGAATCACAGAATGTTATGAGTTGGAAGGGACCTCAAAAGACAATCGAGCTCAAACCCTACTGCTAAAGCAGAATCTCCTAGATTAGAAGGTTTTGAATGTCTCTCTGGGCAGCCTGTTCCAGTGCCCTGTCACCCTCACAGTGAAAAAGTTTTTGTTACACTCACATGGAACTTCCTATGCTCCAGCTTGCACTGTTTTCTGAGACTCATTTAATTTCCCACATCCAGGCTCCAGGAAGGACAGAAAAATGTACTGGTTCCAGCCGTATGAAACTGAGATTTTCAACTCGAGAGACATCTTCCCAAGCACACATTGGGAAACACCCAAGCCCTGTCTTTGTTTCTGTCAAAAGTCTCTCATTTTTGGATTAAAAAGAATATTGTAGGAGATCTGTACTGCATATGCAAATTAATCCTGAGGTAGTTAAAAAAAAAAAAAGGTCCTAAAAAAGTTGGGTGCAATTTTTTAAGATCAAGTGAATGGCTCTACAGGTAGACAAGAATAATCAGCTACAATGGTACATATTAAACATTAAGTCAAGTAGCAATTAATCAGAGGAAAGTCTGAAACAACATGAATAAGCAATATCATGGCTATATGAAATGATAGACATAATCTTGTGATACACAGAATTAAGTATAGTTTCTCAAACACCTGAAATAATTCTTCCACCAATTTAATGAAGTCTCAGGTACAAGGCTTGACCCTACATAGGTAAAAAAATTTAGGCCAACGGAAAACAACAGAGAAGAAATACATGTATCTAGACAATGTTGCAAAGATAAAAAGAATGAACAAGTCCCTGCCACTCACTGATTTCTCTGATAGGGCACAAATCTTAGTAATGTGGAAGAACCAAAGAATCTCCTGAAGACCTCTACAACAGTTCTATCTATATTCCACTAAACAGTGAAGTTGATGTTAAATCCTACAGTTAACCAGTCTTAAGCACCGCCAATGTAATTTAACAAAACAGTGCTGGCATGGTAGGAAAAATAGGTCTTATAAAACTAGCATGCAGTTCTGACATCATGTTCTATAATTCTGACATGATATTAGTCGATACATGATAAAAAATTGCCAGAATAGGATATCATAAGGTAGGTTTCTATGCAAAAGGTCATGTCAGGAAACCCCATTTTGATTATTTCCCATCTCATCAACTTTGTTTTTCACATGGAAAAAGGCTACATGTACACAGGACTACCAGCCACCCCACAGTGATTTGCTGAACCAGCATCAGAGTTTATGAAAAGGTTATAAGCTGCCTTGACGTACTGGAAGTTTAAACTGTATTTGTCACTCCATCTTAATTATCTCATGGAAAAATCCTGACCTTTCATTGTAGTATGGATGTTACTTTTGCAATGTCAGTCATGAGTTATGAGGAAGAAACCACACTTCTCCAGCTCAAGAGGAGAGTTGTGGTTCTCCAAGTACTGTTGAGTGGGAGGGCTGTAATAAAATGTATCCTTTACTATAATTAAAAAATCATTGCAGCTGTGTGTTCCAATAAATTCTACTTCAGTGTTCCTCCCTAGCAAAATTCCTCTTGTTTAACAAGAACATCTGACGTCTGCCATAAAGAACTCTTTCACAGGTTTCCCGTATTTTTTTTCTGCTTCAAACATATTTAAGACACAGTATTAAATTCTGCAGCTACTAGGTTACCTTTCTGCTTTTCTAGATCAAAGACCTAGATATACTATAAGTTGATTGAGAAACCAAAATAAACAAGCCATAAATACCTCTGCCAAAATTCATATTAGTCTTTAATCTACTAAAATGAAAGCATCGCATTGGAAATACACAAATTTCAGTGATTATTACAAACGAATATATTAAATTCAAAATGAAATTGTTATTGTGACTTCAGGCAGCTTAAATTTCTTCTGAAAAGCTACTGGTGTTTCAAGTGGAATACAAATAATTTGGTCACAAAGATACCAAAGAGGTATTGATCTTTCTGGTGTGCTTTCTGGGTTATGCTTCCAGAGCAAGTCTGAAGTTTATATAACCCAAGCATGTTCTATAAGGAAACACTTGGGCTATGCGTCTCAGGAGAAAATGCATCTGAAAAAAGCCCTGTCTTCCTTCATTCACATAATAGGACATCAGTAATGGCATTGCTGGTGCTGTATCTTCAAAGCCACTCAACTGCAGTACCTGCATCCCTTGTGGTATATCTACTTGATTTGATTTCACAACCCTTTTGTAAGAAAGCATAGAAGGAAGTGTTACTTTTCTGTTCAATTTAAGTTTTAGTTCTTGATGAATAGGCTATGAAAAGTAAAAGTTAAAGACAAACAAGAGTTAGCTGCAGTGCTTATTTTAAAAGCAGTGCTTGATGTCAAACTTCAGCTTAGAAGGCATTGGAACATGGGTATCAGGAGTCATAGATAGCTGAGGAATTTATCAGGGCTATTTTTGTTCCCTATTACACTTTATTCAGCATACACACAGATCTTGATTCTTTATGATCTACACCAAAGGAGAAGTGTCACAAGTTACAAGTTACAGAAGCAAGTTAGAATATCAAGCTGTTGCAGGCATAATTTAAATATTTGGGGGGGGGGGTCAGGATGATTTCTTTAAGCTTTATGAAGGTTTCTGTTAGAAAGGAGAAATTTGCTCAGAGGACTGGATACAGACTCATTTCCATGTAAACTTGCTTTCCCTGATTGGACACACAGTGTGACCCTCACTGTGCAAGCTATTTCCTTCATTGGTTTAGAACTTTTAAACTCAGAACATGTAAAGAAAACTTCTGTGTGGCACTTTTCAAAACATTCAAGTCTAGAAAAAATAGTGCTAGATCCTTTCAGAATATACAGGTAGCGAATCTGCATTTCAAGATCTTCAGTATCATATCATGTAACAAATTTCTAACAGGGATTAAATGAATAAGGGAGCTCATATCACAGAAGACGAATGCCAACAGAAAAATATGTGCCCACTAAAATTCTTCTGGGTACTCATCCAGTTGTCTTGGGATCCCTTTTCAGAAAGTCAGGGCTAATGCTTAGCTAAGTAAGTTTTGGCTTACCGATATATTAAAATAACTTACAGATCTTATTGCGATCTGCCACAAGTCTTTGCTCCCAATCTTGGGGGTAGATCAACTCTGCCACAGAGAAATTTATGGTGGATCTGAGACCCTGTAACATCTGGACTACTGGCCAGTGACATTGGAACGAGATGAGTTCTATTAGAAAATATTCATTTATTGATTAATACAGAGCTTTGTATGAATCTAAAGGACAAAGAGCTAAAGGGTCATGTCCTGGGATGAGCAGCCACTAGAAGGAATGATCCACAGCTGAGAGCTTTCCTACACTAGGCTTGAGAGAAAGCCTTTGCATCCTACGGAGAGGGAAACTGCACAAACAGGATAGCTTTTGGCAGTTCACCAATCTTAATGAGCTATCCTGGAGAAATGGTATTTTCATTCTTATTACTCTGCTAATCAACTTTGTCAATACTGTCCATGCTGAGGTAAGGCCTCCTGACATCCTCAAATGGACAAACCATGCAATAGATATGTTTCCTCCAGGCATTAACCAAGCTGACTAAGCTAAGTACAACAAAAATAGAGATTATTTACCTTAGGAAAACCAGTCTACAAAAAAGAAACATGGAATTTGCTAGATTCTTTGGAAATAAGGGAATACTTTAATAAATTACGCTCTCCTTACCTAAAGTTTTGACAGGGTCAGAATAGTCAGAATCTGTAAACTGTCCTTTAACATTAGTTGCTCTGAACTTAAACCTATAAAACAAAACCAAGAAAAATAATTAAATAAAAGTTTATGTTCATTTCATTAAAGCTACAATCTATTTTTCAGTTTTAATAAAATATAAACTGGAATCATTATTCACCCATAAAAGTCATACCAAGGACTCGAGCTATGCTAATTATTTATGTTGAATTTGGGCTTATTTAATTTTGGAACTCAGAAGGAATATTTGGCTACCTGAAACATTTAAAGAAATGTAGACACCCAAATCTATGCTTCAGCCAAAAAATTTATAATTAAGACACGTGAAGATCATTTCAATCTCCAACTTCTCATAATGGAATTTCTTGTTTTGTATGCTTGTATAAAAGTGTACTTCATGGAAACCTTTCTCTTGGAAAACACAGAGACAAATGTACTTACAGATACTGCTTTCTTGGTTTCAATGGGCCATTGCATATTTTATCTTGACTGCCCGGTATCATACATGTAGTATCAGCACCTATAACATATATCTCTTCTTTGCCACTCAGATCTTCTTTTCCTTCTATGCATGGTGGGTTTGGAAAGCCCTCATTCGTAAAATATGGCTTCGGTCTGTTGAAGTAGGCATCATACCACTTAGTAACATTCACATCATGCTGAGCTATTGTCAAGAAAAGAAATAACCGGAAACAATTTAAGTTCTAACCAGACTGCAATTAAAAAAGTTAATTAGGAAAGGAATTTTTAAAGAGCTTGGACGCTATCAGTGCCATTTGCACAACTAAGCCTATAACTATATTTACACTTGAACACAAATTTCTTTATTACCCACACTATTTTGCTACCTTGGAGTAAGTCAACAGATTCACAACTAGAAACTTTCAGGGGCAGGCATGCTCAAGCTCCGCCTGAAGAGTGGATCAGATGTGCAAGTCATTTGATTTTGAAACTGAGCATGGTTAGCAAAGACAGTAAAAAGTGTTTATTCTGAAGGCAGGAAAGGTTGTTTCATAAATGAAATTTATCATTACGCAGCAACTTAGGAGAAAAATCTTTAAAATGTCACTTGACATGGTCTTTGCATGCCTGTCAGTTCACGAGACTCTTCACAGCAGTAGCTATGAAGTAAATGTCTGTAGGATAAGTGCTTAAATGAAAAAATTGAGAAAAAGGTGGGAGGTTTAATGTGGGTTTACTTAAACTGAATGCTTTATTTCTATACTTTGAAGGAAAGCAAAACAAGGGAACTAGATAACTGGAATTTTCCTTCTTAGGTAAGTCTGACCATATGATGTCCTATCATGAAACTCCCACTCACATTGGTAGGCAATTACTCAAAAGAGTATCATGGCACTGTTCATATAAGTTAATATTCACCAGGCCTCACAAAGCAATACACATTCTAATCCACAGTCTACAGATGGGATTTATATAAATCCCTCTGCCCACCTTATGAAATGGCAATAACAACTGCGCATGACTACATTCTTTTACAGGCAACACTAATTGCAACAGAAGGAAAAACTTGGCTAAAAAAAATCATATTTTTTACCTTATATTTCATATATTTACCATATATCAAAAATGCCAAATGTATTTTTCTTGAAGGAAGTCGGAAATAAAGAAAATGTATTGATACCAATAGGGCCAGAATAATATTGGTGACTTCAAACTGCATGAATGACTTTTTGTTGGCAAGTGTTTTCAAAATCCATGACCCAGCCCACTGGTATTTTGAAAGAATCTTTGCTCTTAATACCATTGCCACAGCTAATGTGACTTTGTGAGCTGTTTTCTAATCTGAAATTACTGAGACCCAAGAAAAGAAATAAAAAAGACAAACATTCTGAAAATAAATTCTAAAACCTGAAAGCCATTTTTAAAGAAAACCTATAAAATTCTACCTCCAGCTTCCACAACGAGAACTTGGATCTTCTTGATAGGGCCATGATCATCACTGTAGTAACATATTGGCATTCGGATCGTAATTGTTGTAGCTGTGACAAGTAAAGCCCCGTTGGTATCATAAACTGGTGCTGGTTTCTTCTTAGGTCGTGGTGGTTCTGGTTTTTAACAAAAATATACACCAGAGTTTCATTTGTAAGTGTTTTCACTAGAAGTACTTTGTTCAGGTACATAGCTGTGTCATATATTTATCAGCATATTTTCTACTAAAAGTCTTAAGCCCCCAAAAACTTTATTCTGATAACTGCCTGTGCATATCAATTTTCAATTAGAAGAGATAACAATAAAAAGACTGAGTCTTATTTTTTCAATCAATTTTAATCAACAATGATACTTATTTCCACAAGTGTTTAGTTACACCTCTGTGATATTTTTCTAAGCTGTTGCTAACTAAAATACTGAGGTCAATATCATTACTTCACTGAGTCTGAACAAGGTTTACAGTATCATATAGATAAGAATAGCAAATGATGAGTGATACACAGCAAAAATGAGCACTGTAACTCAAGGCTGTTGGTTATGTGTTCCTGTTCCTACATTATGCAGCCTCTAAATAGCAGAAAAAAGCACACAGCCATGTACTCACAGGGAGAACAGCAATTCCTTCAGGATTTCTAGAGATTTCAGGTAAAGGGCAATGTATGAGACATACCTTTGATATCCATGGTTATTTTCAATTGTATTTTTGGCCCTGCACCAGCACCATTAATTGCATACACCTTAAAAAAACCAAACATTTTTTTAATGACTATTAAAAGCAGTAGCTTCAAGTTTGCTAACTATGGATGTATTTGAAGTAAAAATGAATGCTGAAACACTCCTTTTATCATTCACACTTTGCTAGAACTTACTTCATATTTCTTTACAATTCTAAGTACAGCAACTGTTTATCACTTTTAATGTTACTCTTACCAAAAGGTTGAAAAATCAAGCCCATACATAAAGCCCACTTTACCAATGTCATCTCCTCTCGTCCCAGTTTCTGATTATTTGAAAGGACTTTACGCCCATACATGTAGCAAGCTCCCCTTGTAGAACTGAACCGTTCATCTGCACCAAATAAGCATGCAAGTGGCAGCATTCTGAGAGAGATTTAGTCTTGTACCTGTGACCATGTGTCACAGGATGTTTTGCCCACGCATGAACCAATTGTCCAGAGTGCAAAGCTAATCACTAATGAAGTGTCCTGCTACCATTCCCTCCACCGACTTCATTGCTCCACCTCGTTCCTCAGACTTGTCTCTCTTCAGACCACGATTGATATTGCCAGCATGAAAATCTCATATTCAGCCTAGGCTTGTGCTCCCTATTCAGACTAATCTCTCGCTCAGATCAAAGAAAAAATCCAAAGAAAAAGAATCAGTTCTTACGCTGACATTATAGGTATGTCCTCCTTTCAGTCCTTCTATCATGGCAGTGACTGACTGATCTGTTTTATCAATGACACTAAGGTTATGGATCCTGATGGCAGCGGGGTCATCTTCATTGTACACCATAGCTTGATACACCTGAATATTTCCATTTGGTTCAGATGGTGGCACAAATGTTACTTGGAACTTTGTTACTTCATCTGGTATTTTCTGAAATGTTATGTTGTTAGGTGGGTCTTCAGGCACTGAAATAAATATTTCAATGATCTGCTTAACCAGTTTACTACTACTATTGCTATTAGAGCAAAACCTGAAAAACTGCAAATTGTAATTTTGCATATCAGTATTATTTAACTGGTATTTTCTGGTTTTATTAAAACATCTCAACTACTCATTGCATATGTAAATATTTGTAGACAATAATAAGTTAAATATTTAGTGAAATTTACTCTTAATGATAGCATTTAATGCTAAAAATGCTAAAAATAATGATGAGATAAACCTGAGTAGTCTCTACTCAGAAAAGTTTCTTCAGATTTTCTACTCAGAAAGCCTGAAGACATCATTATACCTTGAAATACAACCCGGGTAAACAAATACTTGCATGGGCTGACAAGCAAGAAGCAAGTGTTAGTCTTGAATATCCCTTTCTGAAAGCCCTCTGTCAACAGTGAGCTCCCTCCCAACATATAAATGAGCCACCGTGCTCCTACTACTCTCTGCTTATCACAGATAACTTAAGGAAAAAAACTTTTCACTAGCTAATGCCAAGACAAAACACATGTATTTTCCCCAAAGACGGGGTTTTTTTTGTCCAACACTTATTCCAGTAGCTTATTCTCAAGACAGCAAAGGTATAAATCACTTTCCCAATGTCCCTATCTGAAAGAAAAGGCTCTAACATTCTTTCCAGGCAGCTAAGTATTTATTGCTCTACCTGCACTGACAAGCATGTAGCATGACCTCTAAATAGTGAAATCAAACAACTGAAGATCAACATATTCTCTCAGCCAATTCCAGTTTTTTTATGTCAGCCAACAAATGCTTACTCAGGCTTCTCTGTGGTAAGTCTGTAAATTGGTCCTAATTCAGCCATGTGCTAGACTGTACAGATCAGATGAGGCAAGATGAGATGGATAAAATAGCTGTTCTTCTCTAAGGTTACTGCACCACCTAACTTGTCACATTTTTATAGAAGAGACAGGGCTACCAAAAAAGATTGCTCACAGGATAGACCTGTCTACTGCCCAATTTAATCTTCATTCATTTTTCCACAATAAAACATATATCAACCTCCAGGGATATAAATAGGTCATGAAAACCTTAGAATTAAATGTATTAAAGGCATGAGAGAAAAAGATATGTGTATATATATTATATATGTAAACGCATAACGTTTCATATAGTATCATATCATATACCATATCATTAGAGACACTGGATTTTCATACATCAAAGGAAAGATAGATGATAAATACAGGCAATGTGTAGTATGTGTAAATCAGAAATTAACCCGAGTACATAGCTAAAAAACCTGATCTGCAGCTGACCTCAGAGATAACCTTAGAGGTAAGGCAATTCTGGTTTATGCACACTTGGTAATTATTTTAAATGAAACATAAGTTCAGTATCTTTTCAGAAAATATTTCTGTTGTTTTGTTTTATAGTTTGTTTAAATATCCCTCATTAACAATTCAATACAGGCAAAGACAGTAGACAGAGCATAACCAGGCTTTACATTCATATTTTTTACATGTGTATTTTTACATACATGTAAAAATAAGACTAAATTGTCTCCATGTACATCTGCATATATTTTCCTAAGCAAATGCTATCTAAGTTTCTGTAATGTAGCCTCTTGGTGTCATCAGGTCCTCACACAGTTCCTCACTCTCATCTCTGTTTTATTTATCTGAGTAACTTAATAGCATCAGTAGCTTTTGTCACTTTAGTATCTACCTCATTCTCCAGGTTGTTTTGAGTCTGTGGAACTGCTGACTCAAGAGCAGATCATTGTGGCCCTTCACTAATAACCTCCTTCCACTCAGAATACAGAGACCGTGTCCTCAAATCAGTACATCTATCCTTTATACACATTAGGATTCAAGTCACTTAATTTTTATATATTTCATTATTGCATCGAGACCAAGGATGTTGTATAGAGTTTCCAATATCCCTTCCCAAGACAGGTATCTTACATATACATGTTAATATGGATAGGAACTGTCCTCATTAAATACAGAAGTAATCTAGATGGCTATCTTCCACGCTTCCATATTTTACATCTAGCAAGTTAAGGTCTCTGAATTACTAAAGGTCGATTTTGGTATTTGTTATCACCATTACTTTTTTTGACTGCAACCTCGTTAAGTACTAAAGAAAAAATACTGTGAGAACAAATCTCCATTAGAAGTGCATCATGTGTTCAAAACTCTCATTTATTTGTCAGATGAAAGAAAAATTGCAAAGATTCCATAGAAAGAAGACAAAAATACAAACCTGCTTCAAAAGTAGAGACAATTACTGGAGAACTAGCCTTGCCTTCAATGAATGCAGCATTAACATCCCCCGTAAAGGCAATGATTACTACAGAATACCTTGTAAATGCTTTTAAATCAGAAATTTCTAAGACTTTGCCCTCATCATTTGTCTTCAGAAATTGAGCTTTATAATTGTCATTATCTACCTGTAAAATAACAATTGAAAAGATAAAAAAAATATTACAAGATTTGAAACAGCCAAAAGCAGGACATTATTATTTGAATACTTATTTGACTTTTATTTTTCCACTTTTCTAACCATTTACATAGAATGGTTCACAAGAAATTTCTAGCTACCAAGATGACAAAGCTGCACAGGGAAGTATGCTCTCATCTTGCCCATATGTTGTTGACTCTTTAGCAATTCACATAGTATGGGATTAAGGAAAAGGGACTGTTTGCTTGGTGAGATCTTCCACCAGGCAAACAGGAACCAATTGGTAGGCACTGCACCAGGGGGGCTGCAGTGACCTCAAATGGGAATCAAACCAGGCAGAGATCTGGAAGATGAGTAGCTATGTAGCAGAAAATTATTTGGAATACAAAAACAAAAAGGAAAATTGGGAAGCAACATGTAATGTTGATATGACTGTAAAAAGTGCAATTCCTCTTGGTATATATTAATAGAAGCGCTACTTAAAAGACTGTGGGGAGGGAGTAATTGTCTCACTAGAAAAGCTGGAAAGTAGAAATAATTGTTCAGTCTAGAAAGGGGAGGATGGTGGAAGAAATAGCAATATCTTCAAAATACAAAAAAGAGTACTGCTAAATTGAAGATAATCTATCGCTTCTAGTGTTGATGAAAAAACAGAAATTTTATTTCTATAATAAGAAAAAGAATTAAATATTATAAAATATGCAGTGATACACCTACATATGTAACTAAGACAATAGCTATGAATTTATTTAAAACCTAAAACAATCTATCAAGGTTTGCTGAGCAATTTTCATCGCTGGACACTTTTATGAACAGGATAATGAATCATTTGTGAGGAAGATTCTAGGTACACCTGTTTCTGTGTTTGAGCAGGATATGCACTGGATTACTTCTTGGGTCCCCTATTGTTCCTACATCTCAAATAATATGTAGTACTGTAGAAAAGTCTAGAGTGTTGGGTTTTATATCCAATTAATCAATTCTAATATTGGCTTAAAAAAGGAGAAAAGGAAAAAAAAATGGGAGCTTTTCTAGTGTTTGATCAAGGATCATTTACAGAATTCTTTTTATGTCTATTCCCACTACTTCAGATAATGATGTTTTCATTATTGTTTCTTCAGTGTGTAACTTGAAAAGAGGATTAGGTAGCTGTACAGTAGTTTTCCCACTGGATGAAATCTGTATTAAATGCAGCTGGTAAAACATTAGACTGGTTCAAGCATACCTTTTATTTGACAGATATGCATCTCTCCCCACTGAGAATTAACCTAAACTAAACTTTCTGATGGACTAAACAGACATTCATTTCCTGTAATGGTCGTGAATAGCTGAAACACTTTTTCCTATTTCAGTATAAAAAATCTGGCATATAAATATTTATAAAAGAATTAAAATGCAATCACAGTACTACATCATTACATTTATTTCTACTCTTTGTGAACTTCAAAGGTTCTGTTCCATCTTCCTTACTCATTTTTGTTAATACTTTATTCCAGACTGCGTCTAATTATAGTAGGTAAGCAAGACAAACTAAAATATTACTTGGAAGAATAATGAGGGAGTACTTTTTATTTTTTCTGATCTACAAAACTGCAACGAACATCCTAGTAATTTAAGCAGAACCCTGATAATTACTGACTCCCTTTTAAGAATAAAGACATCACAGTGTAGAAATCCAAAATTATTCTGTTCTGTGAGTCTATTTTTATAAATCCTTAAAGATACTTAGTTGAGAATTAAATGAGTAAAGTAACATATATATATATAGGAAGTTTGGGGAATTTGTATTCTTCCTAAAAATTTTCCCACTGGGACAATAAAATATAAACCCACATTTTCAATGAAAAATATCATGACAGCTTTATTTGTCTTTAAGAAGAAATAGATTTGTCTACTAAGGTCATTATCTACAGAACTGACCCCTGTAGTTACTGATCATTAGACAGACCACATGTGATTACAGTGAATCCCTACACATAAAGCTAGATATCTGAAATATATTTGGAATAAAAAATCCCACTTTGTAAAAACAAAAACAAAGCCTTCCAGACTGAACATTCAAAATATGTTTTTCAGTTCCTTCTGAATGCTGGCAGACTTCCATGAAACCTTCCACAGTTCATCCTATTTTAGGAATTTTACTGTAACTTATCAGTAAGTTATTAAAAATTTTTTCATAATGTAGAATCACTATGTATAATTTAGGAACTATCAGAGAGAGAGAAATTTTAAAAGTACAGATTAATTAGACATTTCACACAAAAAAAAAATCAGGTTTGAAAATTTAATTTAATTTAGAAGTTTTCTCAAGAGATTTAAATATTTTTTTTCTGTTGATACATTATAATGTTGTTTAGTCAAAAATTATAAGAAATTTAATGAGGAAAAAGTCTTCTCTAATTTTAGTAATGGAAACTTAAACAATTTTATGTAGTTTCTAGAGACCTACCTAATGGGCCAAGGAACCATTGCATCCTACATCCTGTTGCACTACTGCTGTGGTGTGTTCAGAACAAATTGCACAATATATAGACTACACGTTACACCTTTAACTTTACTGAGGAGCTTAAAAATAATTGATGTGGGTTTTTTTAGTGGACTCAATGATCTCTTGAGGTCCCTTCCAACCCCTACAATTCTGTGATTCTGTGAAATTTTGATCGCACGAGAAATCTCAGTATTTTAGCATAACTTTATTTCTTATGATCGATTCAGACACATTGAAAATCAAAAATATGTCTTACTCTGTTCTCAGAAAATTGAAAGAACTTTAAAGTCTTGAAATAGTTTGAAGTAACACTGATTAAGGATTTTTGAAGCTGCCAACAGCAGGTTTTCCCTGGGTAAAGTGCAGTAAACAGTTTCCCATTTTCACTCGTAGCTCTGTCTGTATCATTTTGGATGAACAGGGAAACTACATCCTATTCAAAACTTCTCATGTGCTTGAACTTAGAAAATTTCCTATCTTGCCACAGGGCAGGAAATTAGGTTTATTAATGGTTATTTTAAGGAGCATTATAAGGGTAGTAGAGGATGAAAAGAGAAAGGACACTAGAGCTTTTCTCTTATGTAAGCCGGTGTTTTGCTTAAAAAGATCAAGGAGAAGAAGTGCTATTGCAGTGCTACCAAAATACAGTTAATCTGATGGACAGAGCACCAAGTGGTAATTCAGAAATCTAGATTGACTTCAAAGTTTGCCCTCGGATATGGTCCAACTTTGTAGAACTCCCTTCCTTTCATGAGTCAGGCTCTCCACTTTGCTTTGTAAAACCACAACAATGAACTTTTCCGTCTTTTGAAGAAAAAAAAGTCATTATTTCTACTGGCAAATAGCATCCTTATTGTCAGGAGATACACCCTCACAAAGCTCAGCTTTTGTTTTCCTCTATACATTTACAGTTACACTTTTTTTTTTCTCTCCAAGATATCTTGCTAACACACATTTTATAAGACCAAGTAAATAATTTATCCCCCATTAAGAAACTTACAAATGTACGATTAATTCTTATGTGTCAGTTATGTGGGAATAGACACAGTCACATTGGTTTTCATTCCTGTTTATGTTTGTCCTGGCCTTTTTCTATAAGAACATCTGCTGTGGTATTTATATCACCAAACATCTGTATAACTGCCAACAATAAAACAGTTGTCTTACTGAGGTAATGTCTATGAGGTAGCATGTTGGTCCAGTAATGATGACAGGTTCACTCCAGCTGATATTAATACTGTGAGGAGATGTAACTAAAACAGTCACATTTTCGGGAGGACTGTCTGGAGCTGTAGAAAAAAATATGTAAGAGAATCATGGCCAAAGAATTTCACAACAAGCAACCCAGCAATTTCAATGGCCAGTAGAGATTATTTTTCAATTTGAAAATAAACTTTTTTCATACATTTACCATTATACAATGCTTAACTAACAATAACAAAATATATATACAACTATTTAGACAAAGATACAAGCATAATGTATTTGTTTATGTCAAGTAACCATCCAAAGAACAAGACTGGAACAATACAAGGTCTTCTGCATACTGGAAAAAAAAATTCCAGCAGTGTTGGAAAGTACTATTACAATTAACAGGAAAAGAAACACTTTTCTAGATTTCATTTCAACTTAATATATAGAGAAACTCTGGAAAACACGTGCAAAAAAATGGTAAGAACCGTAAGTGGGCAAGAATGTTCACATTAAGAAAGAGGATTTTCCTGGAATTCCCTTTTGTCAAGGTGATATTTGAATTAACTTACAGTTAATTAACTTAGTTATATTGTATTCATGAATAAAAAATTAATGAAGTCATAATAACAGAAAGCAGTTCTGATTAAGTGGCATTAATTTTTCATAGTAACTGTGGTAAATTTCAGGAAAATAAAATTTGGTTTTGACAACAGATTTGTAGACAGTGACAGAACTTGGCTCCATGGTACCTTTTTTGTTGGGTCTGCTATAAAAAAAAAAAAAAGACAACTGTCTTTTTGTCAGCAAACAGCCTGTCATAGAAGCAACAAAAGATTTATAGATATATCCAGAACTTGGATTTTTTCTTAATTTTCCACCAAAAATGCAACTGGTTTACACATATCCATGGATTGTGTGTTATTAAATAAATGAGAAAAATATCATATCTATTCTAATGAGAAGATGCTATCTCTTCTCAAACACGATTAATATAAGAATATCCAATTTTTTCAGCACTAAGGGTTTAACAAGGAAAACTGGAGTGTATACAAGGCTACTAGGTTTTTAGGCAGAAAAAAATTTGCACCATGTTTGCAGAATGAAAGAGCAAGAATTGGGAGTTGGTAAGGTGCTGTGAAGAGTTTAGACTTTTGGATATAGGAAGTGGATGACCATGCTGGGATTAGCAGGAGTATACAAGACTTTGTAGACAGGATCAAATTCAACCATTGGAAGCAGTCCCCAAAAGTACTGAATAACATGGAACATGAAAGAGGGGACTGCTCAGAGAAGTCTGGCTGTCGAGTGGGGTGCGAGAAGACATACAACAAAATATGAGGGCAAATAACTAGAACTAGCACAAATTAAACTTATTTTGCAGCTAATGTGTGTCAGACATTGCTCAGAGTGTCTTTTAGGGTGAACAATGCTTTCAGTAACTATGGCAGTTGTATGACCTTTATTTCCAGCTGAAGTTTCTGAAAAACAGTATAAAATGATATATGCAGATTCTCCAGCCTTAATTTCCAAACCAACCAAGCTTCAAGAGACAATTTCCCATTCCTTTATATAAAATTAATGGATGCTTTAATCTCTCAATATTTTTTTTTTCAGAAACCAATTTAGATTTGTGCATTAGACAATGATGGTGTGAAATAATTTTAAAGCGTAATCTGATCTATGAATTATCCACCCTGAAGTTATTTCTACAGATAATTTCTGTATGCATAAATACATTTTCAGATCTTTGCAAGAAAATTCTAATTGATTATGCTGTATTTAAGATACGTAAATATTTAAATTGTAATTTCTCCTTTATTTTGATTACAAGAAGTACAACAGCATGCATTAACTAAATGATACTGAAATTCAGAAATATATTTTGACATAGCCTGTATAAGTAGAAAGAAACATAGAAAATTAAATGTGCCTAAGATATCTCATGCCTCAGAAAACCCATCTTTTTAAAAACTGTGTTTGGTTCAGTCGGTAACTGTCATGTTCTGATTTAGGTTTGTTTGTGAAATGAATCTAGTCAATACAAGGCCATGATATCACTATACCCTTTCTCTTATAAATCACAGCAATTTACTCAGTAGAAATGACCCAGTCTTATTCTCTCATTCCCCCATAATCCAATCACTTCCTCTCATAAGCACTTTTCTCCTGGTTTTCACAATAATGCATTTTCTGTAACTAATAACCATCATTTCCTGATTATCATGCTTCTATCCTTGCACAGGAATGTGGGTCTTATGGAGGTCAGGGTCATCTTTCCCATCCATCTGTGTCCTGATGCTAAGGCAGCAGTTAAGTGTGTTAGCTTGAAGATAAGTCTGGATAGCCCATCATTTAGGATAATCCTCAAAAATAAGAATGAGTACCCCAGTCTTCTAACAGAGATTCGTCCCTGCTAGTTTGGTTAAGAACAGCCCTTTCTTTCTTTTTCCCAACTAAAATCAAGTGTGAGGTCCAGTTATTTCATTTTATAATAAGCTCAGTTACTTCTATCTATATTTAAACATTCATATCTCATACTTACTTTCAAACTTTTTTTTCTGAGAGAATGAAGGAAACCCATCAAAACAAAACCTCTCTTGGTTGAAAACTGACAGAAAGACCATACAACAACAGATGCAATACTATTGCTTTCCACCATACAGAAACATTTATGTATACCAAGCAACTCAGCATCAGCAGGGACTGAGAAAGAAAGTGCTGAAAAGAGAAGCATAACCCTCTGCCTTATGCATCTATGTCCTAGTTTTCATGGGATATTCGAACATCTGGGTTTTTCCTTTGTGTCCTCAGTATATTCTGGCATTAGGAGACTTGGCAGGTTACCAAAAAGCATTGCATTGAGCAACTGTACAAGTTCCAAAATGAGGTCAGTGATCTCCTTGCCATTCCCATTCCACCTAACCCTGACCCTTCAAAGGGATTTTTCTCCCAGAAAGCTTGAGTTTGGCTGATCTTATTCTCCTTGTAAATGTAAAAGCAAGACTTGGGTTAAGCACAGGGGTGAGGGAACAATTTCCCCAACTATGGAAAACATTTCTTGCCCTTTCCCTTACTGTGACACAACTCCGTGATCTTCTATACTGGTAGCTATATAAATCTAGATTATAATGAAAATATTTCATCTTGTAGAGTAGATTTGGCTCTTGGGTAATCCATCAGATAAGCAATAACAGTGCTGTCAAACTACTTTATGAGACAGTAGTACAACTCCTGTGAGAATAATCTGCAAGACAAGAAGGCTGAATAGTTTATCTGGGTGATGTGAGAACTGGACTGTACCAAACAACCTATAACATTTTCCACAGAGTAACAGTATAGCCACTTTCAGTACAGAACACAGCCATTATTTTTTGTTTGAAATTTCCAAATGAGTTAAAGAACCTTAAAAAGAATTCCCACAGCCTTCTATTTACATTTATTAAATAATGAACAACTGAAATACATAGCTAAGAACTATAGTATTTTCTTTAGGGCTGAGAGAAACAAAGTTTTCTGATAATTCAATTATTTCTGAAGAAAAATTATTTTACTATTATTTCACAACCAAAGTAGTTCTTCCTTTGGCAGAAGTGATGTCTTACAGAGGCACTTCTTGAAAATCAGAAACAGTGGCTAACTTCTGCCCTCAAACCTGCAAACACAACTCCCATTGATTTTATGGCTAAGTACTCAGGCTATTTTACATAGCAGCTAAGCACCCTTAAGCCCTAACAGACCATGTATATTGGCTGTGTACCAGCAGGCTAATCCAGAGGATGCTTGGCCCGGTCCACAAGGGAAAGGAAATGGGGAATGACACCTGTTCTCTGGATACACTCCGCAAGGCTGCCCAGAGTTACCAATTTGTTTTGGTCACTGCATTTCTGTTCCCTGGTACAGGCAGTACCTTTTGCAATAATCTAATTATTATTATTTTATAGATATGTCACAATATTTCTAAAGACTAGTCTTTGTAAAGTATGAGGTCAGGTAGTTAGAGACCTGCCCTTGCTGAAGATCAACATGTGCTCATGGAGGGTCCTAGAACTGCTGAAGCATGCTGGAGCTGCCAGCTGGATACCCAGCTGTGACATGTCACCTTCCTCTTTCTTCCTCCTCAGCTGATTGCCATTACCCCAGGAGAAAGACCAGCACCCAGCCATGATATCTGGAATAGTGCCCATGCTTCCTTGACTACATGGCGGTGTCTTTTATAGGCAGCTCATCTCTTGATGTGTCACTGATTTAGCTCACAGGGTATTTGTTGCTGCCCACTTCCCTCACTACAGACACAGGCCAGCAGCCCCACACACTTGGGCTGGAAGAACTGCTGGAACGTTTTTAATTTCTACACCGGCACTGTTTGTTAGACTAGTGACTAGAGCACACAGAGGACCTACTGCCGAGAACAATGCTGTATTGGCATGGAAATGGCTTGCGCAGTCTAATGAGATTTCTATGCTTTCCAGTACCACCTCCTTTCCATTCTCTGACAGGAAACTAGTTCTCTCATAAACCAAATTATCACTTTCCAGAGAGGAAACAATAAAAAGGAGATCACTTTGTGTAAATATATGTATTTTCATTACTTAGCTCTCTGTCTAGTTTAACTCCTTAACTTTTCTAAACTCAAGATAAGAGTTTCCATTTGTCAGCATCTCTGATCTATCTAATCTCCATAAACCATCTGGTTTACGTGGGGGTTTTAATTATTTTTTCACTTTTGATAAAAATATTGTGTCAATTTAGTGGCATGGCATCCCTGTAAGAAGCACTAGACAAAGAAAGTAAGTGTGCGTGAGAATGACTCTGCAGCTGATACCAGTACTTCTCAGTCCAAAGGACTGCTCCTGCACTTCAACTGAAAAATGGGCTGTTGGGATGTTCACTATCATGGTGTCCAAATCTCTGCCCTTTGGGACTTAGAATATCTCTATTTCAAGTTCTCATTTGCAAATGAAGACAAAGCTACTCTATTGTGATGTAAATGTGAGGTAATACCTCAACATGTGAGGTATATAAGGATAGATGGACATATTACCATGCAGAGAGTGCACACATCGTATGAGAAGCACTATATAAAAGCCTCCTGAATTCACATCACATCATCATAAAAGCATGAGTGGAACAAAATAATAGTAAGTAGTCCTTGGTATCTCTATTAATATTACTTTGGAAGGGGAAAGGAGTGAAGGAGCTGTGGCTTAGGCCACTCATGATGGTTCTCAGTTTTTCTACCCAGGCCAGAGGCTGAATCTCAGATGTGCCCTGACCAAGGCTGGCTGCAGACTGGGAGGGAAGGTCCTATGTCCCCATGGCAACTTCCTAAATAATTTATGTTTCATGTCCCCTTATCTTAAATACCTAGTGATGACCTATTTGTGACAACTAACTTTTCTCTTACTTGGAAATCAAAATCCTCAGCTGAGGCATGACATTCCTGATATGTATAATGACAGACATAGAGGTGTTACATGGCTACTCTGCTTTGTAATTTCTTTAGTTAGATATGGTATTGGAAAGAAACCTTATTTCCTCTGAAGCTATTGTCAGGAATATACAGCAGAATTTCAGGAAAGTGTTATGATGGTAGAGAACAGACTTAGTCAAAGAATTAAAAAAGGACATGGAATAGGGATGAGGAATTAAACTGCTATCAGGTAAGCAGTAAATATAGTAGAGCAGATAAAAGGCATTCAAATCTGAAGCAGTGTCAAATAAGCGTATGTACCACAAGATTTGTATCATTGAATTTTGTATGTGAAAAGTAAATCCTTATTAACTTAAACAATGTTATAGGTCTATGAAGAAATAACTTCTATCAAGTGTTTTTGCTTTGTAAGGTGAACATCACATTCTTACAGCAATATAACACACGGCAAATATCCTTACTTACAGCCAGGAAGTGTTTGCGTAGAAATCCAAGGTGAAGAACTGCCATAGCCAACATTTGTACTGGCAGCAACTGAAAATCTGTACCATCTGTATTTTTTAAGTTCATGCACTGTCTCTTCTATCCGTTCATCCTCCACATTTTCATATAAATATTGGTGCACCTCATTTTCAATACATTCCTTAGTTTCCCAGTCACTGCAGTGGATGGACTGTAGCTGTGTGGTAATCTTGTAGTTTTGAAAGTATCCAAGGATAGATTTTGGTGATCTCCAATTCAATGTCACACTTGTTGACTGCACATTGGAAAAAACAATATCCCTGGGAGAGCTGGGAACTACAAATCAAAAGACTTTCAAGATAAGCTCATTTGTATGAAAAGCAACTGTAAAACTTTTACATAGTGCTTAAAAAATATTTTAATATGGATGTCTAAAGACCAAGCTTGAATTTAACATGGTTAATAAGGAGTAATTCCATTGGTGTAAATCACATCATGCATATATAAAGGTGGCATCTATTTACTAAAGCTTTTGAAATAAAGTACTTCTAGGTGTGGCATGCAGGGACAGGTTTGAGAGGTGGGACGCTGTTGCTACATTTGGGGCTATGTCTCAACTGGGGGAGGGAACATCAAGCAAAGTTGTTTTTGGCCTATCCATAGCATTTTTACTGCTGTTGCTAACTGGAATTCCTCACCTCTCACTTAGAAATATTAATTTCTTTCAGTAACATACAAAATCCTCAAGCAACACTTCAAGATTTCATAAGTGTCCTGTTTCACCTTCTGAATGGAAAGTATCAATACATACAGCATGTTTATATAAGTGCTTTACAAGCTGTTCAGTAAGCAACAAATTAAAGGACCACAACAAGAAGAGCTAAATAATGTAGCAATGAAAAGCAACAAAAAGGAAATTCCCATAAACTTTTCTTTCATATATTTATATACATATAGGTTACATTCATATAACCAGACAGAAGTAGTCTGTGGATGTACACACACATGCACACACATATATCCATAACTATATTAAGTCAAGAGTGTACTCTCAGCTTTAGCAGACTGGATGCAACATATGGTTTTGTGCTATGTCACATAGTCACAGAGTAAGCTAATATCATCTCTAAGACTTTGTAAGATAATACTAATACTCTGTGTGGCAAAAAACTGTGCAGAGAAATGAGCTTAGAAATCATTGTGTGCACTTAACTTTAAAGAGTACTTTAGAGTCTTTGGGGGAAGAAGTATTGCCGATAAAAAAAAACACATGATACATTCTCAACCTGAAACTGAAGAAGCCCCAAGGCTTACATAAAGAGTAAAAGGATCCAAGACAATGTTACTGGGGAAGAAAGAGAAAATATTCCTTTTTTTTCCCCAGCCTTATGGGAATATCTGATCTCTGCTTTCACCTCCAACAATTTGTTTATCAAAAATTATCATAATATAATAAGTTGAAACCTTTCCACTAAATACAAATATTTAACAAGAAAGTAAATTTGGAGTTAAACCAAGCTGTGATGATGAAAAGGTGAAGAAATTCAAATCCCTTCAAAGAGCCCAAAGCAGGTGGAGCCTGAAGGAGAGGGGTCAGGTAGAGGAACTGTCAACAAGTCTTCTCCTGACCTTCCACTCAACTCTTATGAATGTGTACACAACATCACAGCATGTAACAGACCCCTCTGCTCCCACCCTGCCACATATTAACACACACAGAACAAGAATAGTCTACGAAAAAAGTCTTTGCTAGAACAGACTTTTGCCATACTCCATACAATCAAATTAAAGTTTTGCTGTGTTGCTGTTAGCATGAAGAGAAGAAAATTACAGGAAGTAGTAAATGAAAGCAAAACAGATAGTAACCTTCTTGCTTGATCAGTTTTGGAGACTAAATACTCAGTTTGTCCACTTAAGAAAAAGTCAACTCTGCAATATATTCATAATAGTTTTGTAAACTGTATTTAGTATTTGAGTAAATTGCAAGAAACAGTTTAGTTTTATTGTTAGGTAATGGAAAATAAAGGAAGAGAAATTTTCAATGATTACTATAAAAAGTTTGTATTTTTCCTCTAAAAATCCTCTATTATAATAAAAGCTATATATATATATAATATAAGCTCTAACATAAGCTGTTAATATCTGTTAAGATACCGCAAAGAATATGAATTGTATACACTCAATAGTGGTGATGATAAAATGTGGGATAGAATGGATAAAACAGAGAAACAAAAGTTACCACCCCTTCTCAGTCTGAATCTGAATTAAAGTATTTTTAAGACCCAGTACAATATATACCAGGAATTAAAAAATTGTCAGCAATTCCAAAGACAGGAGAATAAATCAAAATTTGAAAAATTTGAGAAAAATCCAATTCTCCTCCTTCTCACTCAGAGGGACTATTTTTTTAATAAGGAATATGACCACAGCTTCTCAGACACACAACTTCAGGAACTCCTGCTGCAATAGCAACAGCATTGGCAGGTTTGTAATAAATGTGTGAAAGTGTGTAACATGGAGATGGAACATCCTGGATCTAATGCCTCTGAGTCTACCATTACTAACTTTGATCTGCTGAAAGCTGATTGTTGGACTATACTCCAATTTAAATGAAAGACTAGATCAAATATTGAAAGAAGAAACTTGGAATAAAGGAGATAGTAACTGGGTGCTGGCTGTGTTCCAATAGGAAGGTAGAAATATATAACTTCGACTGCTGAAATGTGCAGCTGATAGAGCGGTGGCTGGCACAGCTGCAGTCTCTGCACCTAAAACAAGGCAGGTAAAGGAGGCTGGTCACAGGCAGAAGAAGCTGTGCCCATATTCAAGCCGGCACAGTGGGCAGTCCTGCTCAAGGAGAGTTCCCTGTCCCCCCAGTTTCAGTATGGATGATGCCATCAAAAAGAACTGATACCTAGTAATGTGACAGTAAAGATGGAAAAGCCACTTGGCAGTTTCACAAAACTAAAAATTATATCCAGAAAAATAACAGTGGCTGTGATTTGTGGACATAGATCAACAAAAGCCTAATAAAACCTGTTTCCATGAGTGCTCCTTGTGGAAAGAGACCAACTTCCAGAAGGTGGGAGAAAGAACAGAGGAAAAAAAAAAACCCAAACCAAAATCTCTTTCCTTCTGTCACTGGCTACAGAGGGAGCCCATATCCAGGTCCTCAAAAAGCTGAAGATAGTATCTGATTATCTCAATGAGTAACACAACATGAAAACCATCATTTTGAAAGATAAGCTTACAGGTATCATAATAAAAGAGAGTTTAGACAAGCATTTCTTTAATACAAAAGCATTTATTCCCGTTTTTATGTCGCTATTTTTCCAGTTAGCTAAGACACAAATAAACAAATATTTCAAATCCACCAAGAAAGGGTTAGTCAGCAGAAGACAGGAAGATTCTCTCTGCCAGTGCCTGGACAGACCTTGAAAATGGAATCAGAGCCTCAAACATTAGTCAGTTTAAAATCTAGTCCATTTTGTCTCATTGCTTACATAGACAAATCAAATACAAATGTAATCTATCATTACAACAAGTGAAAAGATGTGATTTGAATCCGGAGCAAATGGAAGAGCCTTGCTCTGAGGGCCACGCTGAGGAGCAGTGACACCCAGTGGCACAGTGCCTCTGGCATTTGATGATTGTGTTCAATGAGACAATTTCAAGACAACTACGCAATTGGGTTACAGATACAAAGAGGATTACAATTACTCTAGCATGGAGAATCAGATTTCCATTCCTCAAGAATGACTAAAATTCCCCCAACTTTTTCTGTCCACAGATGGTACTGATTTGAACAAACCATTCCATGCTTCCTAGAGTAATCATGCAGCTTGTTTAAATTTTCTAAACATGACTCAACTATGATGAAGTGATCACTGTTCACACTAAAAACAATTAAAGCCAAAAATTCCATCTTTGTCAATTATTTTTTGAGATTAAATTGGAATGGTAATAAAGACTTTTTTGTATGCTTTTATACATTGGCACTTTTACATGTGCCTAACAGGAACTTTATTATTCTTCCTGTTTTTCCAGAAAGGTTTATTAAGAAAACCATGGAAAGGCAGTGTTTGTGGTGGTGTAGGATCCTATTTGTCTAGGACTGTGTTCTGAATAGCTAGTTGGTATTCTAGTGCTAAACACATATTTAAATTTCCCAAGAATCATGGGTATGTAGACTCCCTTAAATCTCATCATCATGCATCTGTCAGTTTTATTGCATTTGCTATAATTCAGCTACTCTGGGAGTAGAGACTTGTTCCAAGTGTGAAATTTTTAGTGCAATGTACTCTATCGTTTCCCATATAATAGCTTTTAATTTAGTTTCTGAAAGCCATCCAGGGAGCTGAGAGAGAAGCTGGACACGAAATGTTGGTGAATCCAGTTTCTGGACAAAATGAGGAATGAGGTATTTTCAGATTCACCCGCCATTGTTTAGATGATGGCCAAACTCCAATGAAAAGTGCCTGAAGCCAGATCCACATAGGATTTTAAGCTCCTAAAACCTATTTACGTGCCTGAACTCCCACTGAAGTTGACAGGAAGCTAAGCACCTAAATAGAAGTTACTCTCACATATCTTGGCCCTGGTTCCCTGCACTTGCCTGGCTTCAATGCTAACCAGCCCTTCCAAAGCCAGTGGACTGCTCTGAGATTAAGTTTTTATTCGAGAAACTAAATGAAAGGAAATTCCTTGTATCAAAGGACCAGAACCATGCAAAGACTCAGGTCAGCTTGAACCATGCCAGTGGAACTGGTTTAAATCAGCAGAACTCTTTGGTAGAAAACTTACTCTCGATGCAAAGATAACCTAAGGGCAGCAAATAACACACACATACACACACACACCAATGTACTGAGCAAAGAGAAGTTATGGCTTTCTGTAAGCACTTCTGCAGAAAGCAATGACTACAGCTGCACGGGCCGGGAACAGAAGACGGTAATATGATATGGCATAGTTCCTAACGAAGTTAATAAAAAAAAGTCTGCCTACAGAACAGCTGCTCGGCAGCCTAGAAGTCAGTTGGGTGGTATTAAGAGCATCAATAGGAGGAAAATGAAGAACAAAGTAGAACAGCAAGCAGTGGGCACACAACAAAAGAGTCTTCAGAAAATGCTTATCTGAAAAGAAAATGAATATTCTATATTAATTATCTCTACTAATTTTTGAAAGCTCAGTAACCCAAACAAGTTTTGTGGGTTCCTGATATTCCTGATCATACCTGATTGTACTCTTCAAGTATAGACTGCTAATTTCAGGGGGACTCGTCGTGATATAAAATCCTGCTCATGACCGAGGATATCACAAATAGGTCCCAAATGAGTTTACCAACATAAAAAAACAAAAAAACTGTAGACTGTTTTTCCCATGACTTGGGACTGATATTATCAGACATGCTTTAAATTAAATTGCACAGTTGAGAACACATCTTAAAAAAAGCCTTCCTGGACTGTGTTTTTACTCCTTTGCATGTTAGAAAATTTTGAATTTTAGCACTAAAAATAAAATCCTATAAATCAAAGGAGAAATGCACTCCTTGAAACTAAGCTTAGAAAAGTAGTGAAAAGCTGTTACTATTCTAGTCTAAAATAGAATTCACAGCTTTCTGGTGAACTGTCTATTTTTCAGCAAACTTTTTCTTTTGACATTTCAGTGTATATGTCACCACGATTATTTTTGCATTAATCCAGAGCTTATCTAGTCTTTAAAAAAATATTTCATTCATCCTACACTATCTACACTATATGCTTTTTCTATTTTTATCTACCTGCTTATAAAAATATCATCATTGGCAGCCATGACACGATCATTGCATATGTCTAATGAAGATCTGTCATAAACATCAAAGCCATTAACTGACAGTTGGACATACCAACGAATCAGAAAATCTAAAGAAAAAACCATCCACATTACATTAAGGAAACAGAAATCTGGTACATTAAATTTGTTTTCAGTCATCCTGAATGAAGTGTTTCAAAGATTCTTAGCCATGACTCACTCCACAATGCTTTTACTTTAATACAGTTTAGGAACGTGAACTTGCAGCATTGATGGAACATGTGAAATAATCTGCTGTAATCAGCAGCAATGACTGGGGACATGGAAGCTCTTCTGTTTCCAGGGCTGTGGCTCTGCACTGGCTTGGTTCTTCTGGATAACCAAGCCAACACCCTACACTCCATACTGCCCTGCATGTCATGCTTGGAGCCCTAAGGACCGCTTTAGGGTACAGATTGAAATACTTCTTCCAGTGCATTATGGTCATCTCTATTTCTCTTCATAAGTTAATGAGGAAATTATGCAACTCCGTCTCAGAGCTGCCACAAGCTGCCATATCCTAAGAAAAGGACTTACAGTGAAGGAAATGGAGCATTTCCTGTGACTAGTGGTGTTCCTCGGGGGTCAGTGTTCAGTCCTGTCCTGTTAAACATCTTCAGCAACGACCCTGATGAGGGTATAGTGTCCCCCCTCAGCAAGTAGCGATGATACCCAGCTGGGAGGAGAGGCGGACACACAGGAACGTTGCACTGCCATTCAGCAAGACCTGGACAGGCTGGAGAGGAGCCAGATGAGGCTCAATAAAAGCAAGTGTAGGGTCTGGCACCTGGGAAGGAACAACTGCAACTAACAATAAAGGCCGAGGGATGACCTGCTGGAGAGGAGCTCTCCGGAGAAGGACCTGGGGGTCCTGGTGGATGACAAGTTGGCCACGAGGCAGCAGTGTGCCAGTGGGATCCTGCAGTGCATTAAGAAGAGTGTAGCCAGCAGGTCAAAGGAAGTGATCCCCTCTCTCTACTCTGCCCTGGTCAGGCCTCACCTGGAGTCCTGTGCCCAGTCATGGGCTCCCCGGTACAAAACAGGCAGGGATCTCCTGGAGAAGAGTCCAGCAGAGGCCACAAAGATGATTAAGGGCCTGGAGCACCTCACCTATGAGGAAAGGCTGAATGAGCTGGGGCTGTTCAGCCTTGAGAAGGGAAGACTGAGAGGGAATCTCATCACTGTTTATAAATATCTGAAGTGTGGGAGACAAAGGGAGATGGCCAACCTCTTTTCAGTGCCCTGTGGAGACAGAACAAGGGGCAATGGTCAAAAGTTGGACCACAGGAAGTTCTGCAGGAACGTGAGAAATAAATTCTTCATGGTGAGGGTGACGGAGCACTGGAACAGGCTGTCCAGGAGGTTGTGGAGTCTCCTTCTCTGGAGATATTCAAGACCTGTCTGGATGCCTACCTGTGCAGCTTACTCTAGGGAACCTGCTTTGGCAGGGGGTTGGACTCGATGATCTCTCAATGTCCCTTCCAACCCCTCCAATTCTGTGAATCTGTGAATCATGTCATTAGATATGAAGAAGGCTTTAAGCCCATGTTACATTTTGTGCTCTTCACCAATCTTGATGAAAACAAGGTCTATATTTCCCAATGGGCACCCCCATCCTGGAGGTAGAAACCCAGAATCTTTACAGGTTCCCCAGTGCAGAGAATAAAGACATTTTGTGCATAAGTAACAATAGATGACATTAATTTGCTAAGGCCAAACCTAAGAAGCTTTCCCATTACCAATCCCTTAAGGCACTACTCTCCATTATCTGTACTCTGTGTATAGCTACAACATAGTATTGGCCAGGAAAAATAAGCAAAGATTAATTAAGAAAATGTTTCCTGGTTGAATTCCTAGTCATATTTATTTCAAATTTAAGTTATCAGTGAATCTCTGTTTAATGGAAAACAGTAAGGACTGTTACTGCAGTACGGTGAGGGCCTCAACCTGTTCCAAGACTCTGTTCAGTTAAAATATTAAGTAGGACTAGAAGTAAGGCAGGAGAAATTACTCTGCATCTCTTAATACTATAATCTATATGATTAATATTTTCAGAGAAGAATAGAGTCTATGAAGAAAAACCTACTTTAAAAAAATTGAAAGCAGCAGCAGTTTTCTTTTGATTATTCAGGCTTTGAACCCACAAAGTGGCTTTTTAATCACTTTATTTTTATTCTTAACTGAATGACTATTACACTAGTCCCAGACTTGTGAGTTAACTGAATCTTTACAGATTCAGTATGCTTTTCGGAGAAGTTTCCTACCATTTTATGGCTTGCTTTCCCTTCTGAAAGCTCACAAAACATTAAGGATATTTCATATTAATATCTGCATGTTCTTGAAAATAACCCAAGGATAGCTATTCAGTCATAAAATCCTCACTAATTTATGCATGTGAACTTGCTATATTATCTTTTATGCCCTGTATAATATATTTAAACGCAAAGTAATATTACTGATAAAAAGTCAATAATTTTATAATGCACTGCAGCCCAGAGGTGGTTTACCATGACAATGGAGCTAGATTAAGCACAAAACACTACTAATCTCCTCATAACTTTAATCTCCATGATTCATGTTTAATTGTACCTAGATATGAACAAATACACTTAAAAAAAAAAAAAGGCAAATAATCTTGCTAAGAATTTAAAGGTCAGACACTATGCAGTGAGACACTGAGCCAAATTCAATTTCACTTTATGTCAGAAATAAATGCATTGTCAGTGAGTCAGTGCTGGCTACATATTCTGTGACTAATCTTAGACCATCATAAATAAGAAGCTGACAACAGCTATAAAACTGTTTCCATTCCCAACCATGACTCTCCAATTCCTAGTACCCAGTCACCACAAAACAATTCATGCAAACACACAGCTAAGGAAATGTCCTCATCAATAGGGTTTTTTGTAAATATGACTAAGCAACAGCATGTAAGCCAATGCTAAAACAGAAATAAAGGGTCTGTGCAGCATATGTGTCAAAAATATATTCAGTGTTAAATAAATCCTTAGAAAAACTCTCAGTGATCAGACACATAAGCCACATGTTGTTACAAAATAAAGTCTTTTTTTTCCGCTGCTAGTACAACTGCATGTAACATAGACCGCAATATACCAGCAGTCTGTCTCTCAAACCTAAGCTTGATACCACATCCACAGTTTCTCCAGGCTTTCCTCAAGCACTAATCAATAGCCAACCCCAAATTGCACAGAAATCCCAACAATTCATTTTCCCAGGTGCCAGGCTTCTCTATGAGAAGTCCTTCCTCCATCTTTGAGGAAGTGAGGTACCTAGGAAGCCTCTTGGTCTCCTCTAGTAGAGAGTAACATGCCACCTGAAGCTTACTTCAGAAGCAGATTTGGTGCATGCTGATGGACAGAAGTTCCTTAGGGTGGATGACCTTGGTAGAAGTCCTAAATGCCAAAGAGATGGACTAGACCATCAGGGATCAGAAAAAGGCAGAATTTGTAGAGGAAATTTGATCAGGAAACCAATTCAGAAAGGACATTTTTACCAGAAATGGATATGAATATACTGCCTCATTGTTAAAATAAAGGATGTGGCCAGGATTTAGTGAGACAGGCCATATTACAAGGAGGGATAGTCATCAAAGTCCTCACCCTGGCTACTTTCATAGTGTTGGCCACTTTATGCCTGCAAGGGGATGCTCTGCTTATCTTCATTTGGAGCTCGCCATTTTATTTGGAACCAAAGCAGTAGTAGTTCAGCTGATGATATCGATGTGGTCTAGATTCATTCAGAATTACCCAAGTTTTATTTTAAGAAGCATGGAAATCAAAGCTCTGAGTGGTGCACTAAGGCTTTGTGAGTAGGAGAGATCCAGAGGTTGAAGCTAAAGAGGTGTATGCTTAGAAATCTACCAACAGGATGCTTAGAGCTGGTCTCACCACTTGTCATCCAGTACCTAAAACCTGTCACTGAAGTAGACTCTTCTATCTATTATTTGACAGAAATGAGTAGAACTCACTCTTTCAGTTTAAATATGCGCATGAATGAATGCTGACACTCATGTCTTAAGTTATTCAATGACTTAGTAATAAAAATTTTCTGAATGTTATGTGGGGTTCCTAAACAGCAAAGGATACAATTCTGACCTCTCCATCCCAACTCCAAGTTTCCTAATAAACCATCTGTTTTGAATTAAAAGAGCTCTCCTCAACTACACTGCATGAATTGATGCCAGTGAAGAGGAAAGAGCAGTAAGAGCTAATGCAGTACTTGCTCCTATAATTCAGTGGGAAGGTGAAATGTTCTGGATCCTACTTGCTGAACATTATTTTTTATTGTTGTACTGAACTATCACTGAGAAGAGAAAAATGCAAGAGAAACAACCCCAAGAGTATAAATCACCCCTAACTAGGGAAAAGAACTGAAACACGCATTTACTTCCTCGACTGGGCATTGGGCTCCCCTCCACTTGCGATTTAGAAGATAGGCTATTTGCCCACAAGCAATACTTTAGCTTTCACAGAAGGAAGCACACACATGAAGTGTGAAGTGTGCATGGAGAGAGCGAGAAAGATGGATTTTGAGTAACAATTGCTTAATACAATGCCAAAAAACCCCAACCCTGACTACATTCTCCTTTGGATTTTGCTCACAATTTCCTTTGTTGTTAAAATACCCTATTCATCATGATTTATGACAAAGTCTGCTTAAAGAAGTTAAATGCTTCTTTACTGTACAAATTCTGAACAGCTTTACTGTTCTCAACACACAAAAGGTACTCTTTCAGTGCTCTTTTAAATGGCAATGAATTCCATTCTCATTATCAAGTGCATTCTAAAACAGGAGAAAGAAGGTGGTCTATTTCTCCTCACCTGCAATTAGCATGAAATTTAAACATTAAAAACCCAAGAATTTATCTGCCTCTATTGAAGCAAGTATATTCAGGCCTGCTTGTATCATATTCATCATTTAAATTAAACAAAAGAATTAATTTGTATAATTCATTACCTTTTTCTGGAAGTGTAGTGGCATTGCATATTTGTTCTTCACCATCACCAGCAGATGTTGCAGCCTTTATTTTAAATTGATAAGTAATATTGGAAAGCAGATTTCTAAAAGTATGCAGTGTAATGTAAGATGAAAAATTTGTAGAATTTCCTTCAACTGTTATGATGTAATGAGTAATTATACCGTTGGATGAAGCAGGAGGGTCCCACTGCACTAGGATTGATTGCCAACTCATTGCAATACAATGAACATTCTGGACAGCATCTGGTACTTAAAACATAAACATACAGCAAAGATTAACATTCACACACAATGAAAATGTTAATCACAGAGCAATATAGTCAGAGAAGCAGACCTAGCCTTCATAGCAAGGGTCAAACATTCCAGTGGCCAAATAATTCTACTGTAAAAATGCCCCAACAAACCCACAGTGAGAGAGTAAAAATGTGTCTTTGTCTTCATTAGTTCATTTCCAACTACTACAAGCATGACAGATGCTGGTACTTGAAACAAAAGAGGCCATCTATCTGACTTATTCCTAGTTGTGTGTGTTCCAATTTTATTTTCACATCTGCTGGTATTTTCCGCATGTTTTTTTAATCAAAGTGTAGTGAAACATACACAGTAGTGTGAAACCCATACGCAGACTCCACAGCAGTATCAGCAGCAGTAGCTGCGTATGTATGTTAGCTTTGATTCTTTTAGGCATCATATCATATCTGTCCTCTCAGTAGAGTCAGGACCTGCACAGAAGCCACTGGGAAGGTTTCAGAGATGTCCTATTGATGATTTTACCTTAAATTTTCCCCACCTCCTTGCTGGTTCCAGCAGTAGAATTTTATTTTTTTTAAAGTTCATGAAAAATTAGTAAAAGGTAGCAAATATTATATTCATGATGAAATATAGAGAAACTATCTGTGAACAACTGGCTAAATAGAATGATGAATTATCTCAGAAAGGGTTGAAGTGCTGGCTGCACCAACCAAGAGAAAATCAATACACAGTGAGGGGTGCTGCAACCTACTTCCTCTATTAAGACATGTCCAGGAATCCATAAAATAGGGAATAGACCATCAGTGAGGTACCAAGAATAGTGTGAAACACGTTCATTATTACTGCACAGAAGTAAATGAATCTCTTTAAATTTATTAATTCTCTTTTCACTGTTCAAAGAAAAATCTTTTTTTTTTTTTAAAGCAACATCTGCAGAAGAAAGATTAACTGACATTAATAAAGACTAGAGACTGAATCCTTAGAGGAACTGAGTGAGAAACTAATCCAAAAATTGGGTTGGTGGGAAAAGAAACAATGCTGCAACTAGCTGTGCATAAAATCTGAGAAAAACTCCTGTGGGCAATGACTCTCCAGTATTTCTGAAGAAAGCATTATTATAGAATATCAGTGATGAAATGAGACAACCAATGGATGATCATGGCTCTTGGTTGGGACAAACTCTAGCTGCAGAGATCCAACAGCCAGCCTGATGCAGTTCAGCAATGGTCCAGATTTTTCATCTGTTTTTTTTCTGGAAAGTGCCTTTCACTGGAATTGCGGTCTTGAAAAGCTGTTGTCACCATGTGGGATCTTTTAGTACCTCATCTGTTCCCTTTGCAGGCAGCATGAAGGAAGCTGGGAGTGCAGACATGGCTCACTAATCCATGCTAGTGCCTTGACTGATAGACCTTATAAGAACACGAGCCTGGGGATTGCTCTGACCTGGCAAAAGAGCTATGGTTTTGCACAAGGGCCAGTTTGACAAAGCTGCAGAGCTCCCGGGCTCTCTTCAGTGAATGCTGAATATTCCCTTTCACATGACATAATTTTTCATTTTGAAGCAACCTGCAACTTCAAAAGGCATGTAGAAGGCACCAGATAAAACTGTATGTAATTAACTAAGCCAGCTATATTGCGTAGTCCTCCCCAGTTGTCAGGAAGAATAAGATCTAAGCAATTAGGAGATTTAATTAGTGACTAGCTTCTCTTATTAAAATAAATTACAAAAAATGTTATAAATTTGTACTTGTTTAATACAATTTCCAGTTCATTTGCCAATCTGTTGTCCAGCCACTTTTGATACTGCTGAAGTTTCAGTTATTTTCACAGGGATCTGAATTATCATTTTGATCTGCAAAGACTGATATCTATCTAATTTTCCTCCCTTTATCTGTGATGCTATTAAAAGATTTATAGTAGCCACATAAGCCTCTCATTTCAGATGAGGACATTTCTAATTCTACACTTCCGACATCAAACTTTAAACTCAGCCTATCCGGTACAATAGGAATGTGAATCGGCATTACACACGCAGAAGACCATGAGATAGTGTTATGTTATGTCTTCTTTGGGGAGGAGAGGAAGACTATACAACTTCATCTGCACAAGGAAGATGATATACAAACAGGACTGCAGCTTAGAAAAAGTCATGTCTAACCTGATTCCATCGTTGCAAACTGGACAGCATTACTGAACTGATTGCCATTCCCAAGCTTGGTAAATGCAGAGACACTGATAAAATAGTGGCTGAATGGTTCTAATCCAGCAAGGTGTGCCTCATGGCTAGAACCTGAAATGTTCTTAAGAAAGGAAAAATGATTAGTAAGCAATTAATCTGTGTAAACATCACAGGCCTCAGGTTGAACGCACTGAAATGAACAGGAGAAAGACATCTTTGGTGGCTTCTGCAAGTACCCAAAGAATGTGTTTCCAAAAGCAGCTGGCTGCAGAAAACACTGTTACTCTTTATGTGCTCTGTTCCTCCCCTTCCAAGGATTATGGAAGACACTGGGGTGATGACAGAATTTTATTCCACAATGGGAACAGCAGACTGCATAAGGGGGAGCACAACATGTCACCCCACTGGGACTGATTTCCACAATACATATGCTTAACAGCACAAGTACCTTCCTTGCATGCTAAGTCTCTGCAATAAGGTTTCTTTGCTGAGGGAGCTGGAGTAATGGAGCTCCTCACTGTCCCATGTGTACTGTACACTACATATCTTAATCTCATAGCTCACTGCTTTTACAAGTGTCTTGGGTGAATGGAACCCACTAAAACATTTCTAAGCCTGAGATGCAATCCTGGACTCAGCTTGATGCCTTTACAATTCATGGATCATTTCTTGATGCCATCCCAGCAACCAGATTTAAGTAGATATGAATGATATGATGATTTTTTTGTACAACATCTATTTCAGAAATAATTTATTCAGTCATTCTGCTAAAAATTAAAAAAATGCAAACCTCTAAACAGTTTTTAATCATTTTTCAAGATGACTAGGAACATCTGTCCCTCTTTTTGAATCTTGAAAGTCCAGATACTCAACAAATGTAGTCACTGAACAAGTAACTTCTGTCATTTTTTAACATCAAACTTCCACTGAAATATGAACTAAAGATTAATACATTTAATGATTAATGAAATACTAGAAGCACAAAGCAAATTAAAAGATAACACAATGTTATTTGTCTAATTTTAAATATTGAATTATAGCCATGGTGGGAAGGTAAGTAACATGTTTTAACAAAGAGGAATGTGGAAGATCTTTGTATTTCTAGAAGCATAACGGACATTTAAAATATTTGTCATATATTTAGTTCTTTAAGCATGCAGAAGTATTTATTTGCCAAAAAGAAACTCAATAATTATAAACATACCTGATAAAATAGTTTTCCAGTGTTGTTTTGATAAATCTGAAAATTATATCTCATAATAACGCCATTTGGCTGAGGACTTGGATCCCATTTTAGCCACACAGAATCTGCAGTGTAGTTGGTAATGGTTAAGTTTTGGGGTGGAGCCAATGGAACTGCAAAAGAGAATTTCCTAATTACAAATAATTCCTGCAAAATGCAACACTTTGGAGAAGGAGGAGAACATATGTAGGTTTGTTATCATTTTTATCTGAACAACGGTACTTAATTTCTATTTCAATCTTTATCTTTCCTTTTGGCATGAAACAGATTCCATTAATTAGGAATACACATTTAATCAGCATGGGATCCTCTTAGAGAGCTAAGCAATCTATTACTTAAACATTCCCATTGTCAGAACTAAGACATTTAACAAAAGCTGTATTACGAATATTACTGCAATGTGATATACTTCATGTCCTACATTATACTGTGAGCCCAAATCAATATCTGTTTACAAGATATGCCATTAACATGCAGGTGAGAGAAGGTCAATGTAAAGGAGACCTGTGAATGTGTCAGAAAAATTTCCATCTTTTGTCATCTTTGAATTACACTGGGGGATGAAGAAAAAGGTTATGTTGCTTGCTTGAAAATCCCTGACACTTGACAAATTGTAACACATTCCAAAAGCAAAAGATATTTCTCCTTGAAGCTATTTTTGTAATCCTATGCAGAATATGACCTCCTCTTGCACACTGTAGTGGGAGAACTCAGATAAGACTTCCCTTGAAGTGTTTCCTTCTTCTGAAAATTCTTCATCCACATGACAGTGGAAAATTAATCTTTGATCTCAACTCTCTCAGGTCTCATGTTCAGATCTACAATGAATACAATAACATAGGGCCAAAATTTAAACATTTGTTAGAACTGAATTTGCTCACCTGACTCATCTGTGTAGAACTGAAGCACAGTAGATGGACCAGGACCTTTTACTGTTCTTGCAGCTGCATAAATGGTGTATAATGTGAATGGCAGAAGGTCTTCTAAGATGATAAAATTATTTGTTGTAGAGAATGAGCTATTCCTTTCTGGTCCAAATAAGTTTAAATCATAACTTACTATAATACCACTTGGCTTAACAGGAGGGTCCCATGAAAGCATAACTGAGGTAGTTGAGAGATTGGAAAATGTTTTGATTAAAGGTGCTGTTTCTGGGACTAGAGGAAGAATTAAGAGAGAAAAAAAAAACAGGAAAACCTCAGAAAAATAGGAGTTACAATGAAAAATGTCTTATGGCTATCAGTTAAAGTTGTGGTCTGAGTGGAAAAGTCTGTTTCAAAGTTGCAACACAGAAATGTGTAGCAGTTGGTTTTTTCTACATTTCTGTAAGAATGAAAAAAATATCTTACCATCTTCATCAGTCTTTATATGCAGACTTAGAGCATGCAGGTCAGAAGATCCTTTTTCAGTGGCTGGTGTGATTTCCAGTATATAATCAGTGTATTTCTGAAGATTATCAAAAATTATGCTTGTGTTGGAGGTAAGGAAAGACAAGATCTTACTGGTTCCCAGTTGCAATAAACTTAGAGAAATGTGAAAGAAGACTAAGCCATTTGGCTGGGATGGTGGAAGCCAGCTTACATTTATAGAAGATGAAGAAATGTTTTGATAGACCAGATTTTCAACAGAACCATCTGGAACTATGAGAGATAAAAAGCAAAAAAAAAAAAGAAAAAAGATAAATGCACAAATTGCAGTAATAAAGAATCTAAAACTAAAACAGAAATAAATGCCCAAAGTTTGATTAGTTTGTAAATCTCATTTGCAATATTTTGTACAACCTTTAAAAATAAGTTGTTTCACTACCAAAAGCTATATATTTTAAATCAATTTTTATTAAATTAATTAAAAAACTCTTCATGATGGTTTCAGACAGGATTTTTATTGCTTCCAAAGAAGAAGCCTCTGAGATACTTTTTTAGTATTAGACTTTGATCAAAATGTCTTCCTGGCAAAGTAAAATACTGTAGTATTCAAAAAATGTAATTCCTGTTGCTTTTTTAACTTTTCCATCATAATAAAATTATTTTAAAGTTAGAGAATATATAATAAATGGAAACACTGGTATACACTAAATATTACCGAAATTATTAACTTACTATCCTGATCTGTATGCACATCTATTATTTCACTGGTTTTGTTTCCATCTCCAAAAGCCGTGCTTGCAGTTAGCCATAGCATATAATGGCTGTATTTTGCCAAGTCATTCAGAACTGCAGACTGGGGCATATTGACATTGCTGTCATTACCATAATTTGTGAAATTCTAAAGAAAAAAAAAAAAAGGGTTGTCATTGATTTCTCTTTCTAGTTCTCCAGTTATCCATCACCACCACCAAGAGGTATGATTTACTATAACATTCAGCAGAGATAAACCTGCGCTTTGACTTATTTAGTCCTGATGTTTACTGAAATACTCATGTAATTTATTGTATGATGTCTGTTATTAATCTTTGTAAATACTAAAAAGTACATAATTGATGACTCCTGTTGAATGTTGTTGAATTGTTAAATGCCAATCCACCTTTTATTTAAAACACATTAAATCTGGAATATTGCAATGTGTCTATCCATACTGCATAAAAAAAAAGCCAACGAAAAAGTATCATTTCTTAACTGTTCCTGGATTACACTTTCAGACATGTGATTGCCTTGCCTGATCTGTGTGAAACAAATCTATGGATTTCTCTCATTTTATTGCATTTTTATAAGAGTAGATCTTACAGAAAATTGCCTGATTCTGATTTTAAAAACTTCTAGTAGCAGAGACTTCACTGTAACACTTGATAAACTGCTTGTTTTGTTTTTCACCCTTTGCATTAAAAACATGCCATTGTTTCTAATGCAAACCCAGTGGATTGCATTAAACTGAAGGGACTGGCAGAATTTTATTTTCCTTGTGTGGTTACTTGCTAACAAAAGGATAGTGCCACTTTCCTTTGAACTATATAAAAACAATTCCAATCAAATTGTGCTGCTGCAATACGTTAGTGTTCTAGATCAGCCTCTCTGAGGAGGCTAGTCCTATTCATTTTGAAACCGAAAAGAAAAAAACCCCAACAGATTATTTATGTAATGTCAGCTATACCAATCAACTGAATGTGCCAAATCACCGCTTTTGGGAAACCTGATTTAGATAAGCGAAAGCATTTGGTTCGTGATTTGAAAACTGTTGAGTGGTCAAGCACCCCATAAGCATATTCACTTCCAGCATTGTGTAGAAGCTTTGCTTTTAATTTAGAGCTGGTATCATTCCTCTCCAGCTGCCATATTGACCTACTGAGTCAATGACATGGGCAGCACTTCACAGGACCAAAGGAATCCTCCCAGTTTTTCTGTATAGCAACATTTTCATGGTGAGGTGGAAATTGCCCAACCCTCTGATGAATTGCCTAGTACACAAACCAGTTACTTGGCCCTCCCACTGGTTTTGGTGTTATATCTTCTTTGCACCCTCCATCTCCTTAGAAATCAAAGCTGGCATTAAATTAAATGTGTTTCTAAAAAAGAGAGGATGTGACAGCCAGCTCACTGAAGCAGCAGGAAGGTGTCTCCAATATTTGTATATTTAATTTAGAAAACCACATATAAACTAGTTCTCACTAACATAAATAAGCAAACTGTTTGGCAATTGCAATATAAGCCCTTGGTTTAAATGAAGAAAAAAAGCTGCACAAAATAGTGGTATAAATTTCTATATCCAATCCTATTAACAGACTTAAAGCACACCCTTAGATCTGTCTGAAAGATCAGATTAAGTCAAGATCAGTCAAAAATACTAAGAAATTCCATCTTAATACATTTCTTACTTCTAAACATAGGTGGAAGCTCTCACTATCTTCGCCTAAGTGATAAGGGCTGGGAAGAGCTTTGCTTTACTCTTGGAAATGTTAAGGTACAGGAAAGAGAATGAATTCTAAGGTATTTAATTAAACTTCCTGTACTCAACCACAACATGAAAGAAAATACTTTCTGACCCAGAATCCTCCAGTTCTATTCTAATTATTAATTATTAATACTTTATAGCAACATATAATAATATAAAAAATACCTTAGATAATTCTGAGTTTTCAAGGCAAAAATATCAAAGATACCTCATATTTGATTCTAGATGTAATGGAGTTCATTGGTATGAACAAGGGAAAATCCAGCCCTTAGTTTAAAAGGCGTACCTTTGCAATTGAGTCAGCTGTCTGGCAGTTAAAGAGTCAGTGAACGCTATCAAAACAGGCTTTTTGGTGGTTCAAGAAAATCTCATTTGAGAGGTAGTCCCCTTATTTTGAGGAGTCCAAGGGCAGGGGACTACTCATAAGTTCTGATACAGCAAAATATTAGAAAAGAATGAACATATAATTAGAAGTAAGGGTGAGCAGGAAGAACTGTGTGGGTAAAACTGAGAAAAGATGAAACTTGCACTAATTGTACCCCGGGGATAGAACACTATAGGAAGTTTTACAATTAACCATGGCTGCAGATGAAAGCAAACAGCTTAGGATCTTTGGCTACAGCTGAAGAAATTCTTCCTTCTGTCTCCTTCTTCATCCATACATGAAAGAAGTTTTGACATAGCAAAGTATCAGATTATTAAAAGCAGCCAAGTGTAAGCAATACACACAGGCCATGAAAGTGTCAGCAGAAAGTAGTATCTCCTCACCCCAGGAAGTGGCAGAAATTTCCAGAGGCATAAAGCTGCAATTATTTGTATACAGACAACACAGTGCTACTGCTCTTCACTGTAAACCATTTTCTCCTGTTCTGTTTCCTTCTTTAGTTTCACTGTGTTGTACTGTTGTTTTGAGATAGACTATCACATACTTGACCTGGCAGTAGTGATGCTGTAAGTGCTTAATCCAAGCCAGTCCTGATGGACCATATAAGTACCCACCTAAGTGAAGATCACAGAATCACAGAATTGCAGGGGTTGGAAGGGACATTGAGAGATCATCGAGTCCAACCCCCTGCCAAAGCAGGTTCCCTAGAGTAAGCTGCACAGGTAGGCATCCAGACAGGTCTTGAATATCTCCAGAGAAGGAGACTCCACAACCTCCTGGACAGCCTGTTCCAGTGCTCCGTCACCCTCACCATGAAGAATTTATTTCTCACGTTCCTGCAGAACTTCCTGTGGTCCAACTTTTGACCATTGCCCCTTGTTCTGTCTCCACAGGGCACTGAAAAGAGGTTGGCCATCTCCCTTTGTCTCCCACACTTCAGATATTTATAAACAGTGATGAGATTCCCTCTCAGTCTTCCCTTCTCAAGGCTGAACAGCCCCAGCTCATTCAGCCTTTCCTCATAGGTGAGGTGCACCAGGCCCTTAATCATCTTTGTGGCCTCTACTGGACTCTCTCCAGGAGATCCCTGCCTGTTTTGTACCGGGGAGCCCATGATTGGGCACAGGACTCCAGGTGAGGCCTGACCAGGGCAGAGTAGAGAGTGGGGATCACCTCCTTTGACCTGCTGGCTAGGCTCCTCTTAATGCACTGCAGGATCCCACTGGCACACTGCTGCCTCGTGGCCAAGTTGTTGTCTACTAGATATTTGCTTTTTGTGTGCTGCACCATTCTGAGGCACTTTTAAAAACTTTGCAGTGCATTTTAGGGAAGTTCCCTGCTTATCCCTATTTAGGTCATACTGGTGAAAGATATGTTTGAATATTAAGTTAATATACCATGCTGTATGTCCCCCTGTCTGCATCCTGAGGGCAGGCCAAAGCAATTTTCACTCCAAACTCTATCTGGTCATGTTCACTTAAGTTTACTTGAAGTACAGAGGCTGGATGATTTGGGGTCTAATGTTCAGTCTCTAGAAGAACAGTGGGCTTTTTATCTCTACTTAGCTACTGGTACATCAGGTTTGGTAGAGCAGGACAGTTGTCATCTGTACTGAAATTCCTACACTGGAGAAGTTTCTCTGAGCATAAAGTTTGCTAATCAAGACACAAGTATATAGAGATTGAATGAGTTATTCAAGTCAGTAAAATCACTTACAGATCAGTATTCAGCTATGAGACAGTTACTTCCATCAATTCTCTGACTTCTTTCCTTAAGAAAACTGATAACATGGGTAGTACGATTGCTTCAAGTATCATGTAAGGAAACCACAGAGCAAAATTTGAAAAGCTGCTATTACAAATAGTGAAAGGTCGAATTGTGAATCTAGCAGCATCACAGAAAACAGGTACTGGTACAGGTACCAGTGCTCTTAGTCAGAATATATTATTTTCACTGCTGTGGAGCAGAATGGTGAACATAAAGAACAAATAGCATTTTTTCCTAGACCTACGGCAGAAGAAGATCAAAGATGAAACTAGACTTGAACTTAGCCTAGTGCAAGTGATGGTTTCTTCTGTTTGGTCACCAGCCATTTCACCCTCTCTCACACTTTTTCATTGGCAACTTGTCAGCGTCCCCATAGAAACAACCCACTCATATACCAAAAGCCTCAAATCTACTCTCCATCACTAATTTTTTCCTTCTGCTATTCTGGTTCTGAATCCCAGGTCTGAGCATTATTTTTCTGCCCTATCAAGTTATGTACCTTTTTTTTTTCCTTTTTAAAGAAAAGCTATCTTTTTTTTCTGCAAGTTTTTGAATCATGTCAAGGAGTAAACTGCATCCTTTATCTCACATCTTTTGCTTTTTACATACCTAAACAGAATGCTTTACAGCTAATATGTACAGCTAATATTACAGCTCTTTTTAACACTGGTGTTTATAATCAGTACATTATTGGGCTTTAGTATACCTGTGGAGACAACAGACCATGTGAGGAGAAGCAAATCTTAAGAAAACAGAAGAGTAGTATTAGTATGATCATTACTTCTATTTCAGATGATGATAGCATTAGAAGATGTTAATTTGCTTGAGATAATTCACCCGGGATGTTTTTTTCAGTAATCTAGAAGGTAACGCTTTAAGACTTCAACCTCTCTTATGTCCTGACAAAGAAGCAGATGAATGACTGGCAGTAAATGGCTGACTACCACAGGGTGTCTGAGCAGGTGGGGGTCTAGAAATGCAAAAGGTCATCTATTTTTCTAGTTCTATATAATTTCCCAAACTGAAAATACATTTCAGATAGACATAAGTAGAATAGTGACTTAGATGCAGAATATTCCAACCAAGGATTATGTCTTTCCAAATATGAGCAATATAAATATATCAACAGACCTACATTTATAATTAAAAGGTTATACTTCTAGGTTGCAGAGAGTTGTAAGCTGTACATGTGCATACATACAGCTTACAACTCTGTATGTGTCATATGTGTGTATGTATATATATATCTATATAAATAAACAGATCAGGCTTTCATACATTCCTTTCTCTGTTGTAAACCGTGTAATATAAGATATCTGACAGAAAGGAGCAGGGTAGAGTTTTTTGTTTTTTTTCTTCTATTTGAAATCTGTCTTGTACCCATAGGAATGCCAAGGTACAGAATAGGAGTGTGATGTAGGTACAGTAGTTGCCATGCCAGATAGTCAATAGAGAGGCATGTGAAGAGCAGAGGGAGTTGAAGGGAGCAGACAGATTAGGAGTGGATCATGATCTGAGAAATTAATGGTGATTCCCCCATGGCCACTAAAAGACAGATGCAACATCATCTTCTCATAGCTTTCTGTAGAGGGAGAGATTAAAAATCAAAGACAAAATGGTAGTTTCCACACCTAGAAGGGGAGGTACTGTCAGCAATTTTCTGCTGTCCACCATATAATATGCCAAAGGATGTAATAACTTCAACCCATGCCACCATCCTATCCTAGCCCAAGTACATTACATGATAATGAAACTAGACCCTCACGTTGTTGGGGCAATGCTACTGTGGTCTATCTTCCCTATCTTGATCCTTCATTTCCAGAATTGAACACATCCAGAGGGATTACAGTTCTCAGTGTATCAGTTTCACCTTACTCATTCACCTCAAAGTTCTACATTCCTAAAGGCAGAAATAGCCCAAATCCACAGTGCCCCTCTAAAATCATTTGAGTGGTCCAGGAATTAGCTAAGTGTAGACACTATTCATAGGATGGTCTAGTTCAGGTTATGCTCTTGTGTAAGGGTTTCTCCAAGGCTTTGTTAGGCTAAGAAAAGTGCTGTTGTTATAGCACCATGTGCAAACAGAGACTGAAGCTCTGAACCGCAGCCCTAATTTTAATCTCATCAGAATATGAACTCCTGGTACAGTCTTGCTTGCATCTGGAATGATTCAGACAGAGCCTGGCAATCACACAGCTTCACAGAAGTGTATACATGGACGCAAAGATTCAGTAACAGGTATTTGTAAAATTTGTGAATATTTTTTTCAGATATCCTCAAACACACGCATACATACCTCACACTAGATGTATCTTGAGCATAAAATTATGCACTAGATGTAAAGTCTCATAGAGTAGTTTTTTATCAATAAATATTTCTTTCTTTTATTTCACATGTGTAAATCTACTAACCAAAAACCTGTAAAAGAAGCTGATTTCTTCTTATTCTATTTCTGTATCTTAATATATTCATAGAAAACTATATATCAAATTAATAAATGTGATGCATATTTAAGGATGAAACTACTAACAAAAAAACCCAACTATGCAGAAATGTGTGGATCACCAAAAAAAAATTTTATTTGCCTCATGCTTTAAAGTAGGAATCTCAGTATGTTTCAATATGCTAAACAGCAATTTTTGTTTGAGAGTAACAAAAAAAAGAGAGAAACAATAATGTATTTAGTACTTATTTTCAGTACTGTAGAAACATGCATTAAAAAGCCAAACCAGAAATGTTACAGAAGTTTATGCAAATTGATTAATTTAGATTAAATAGTCTCAAGGGTGTGTGATGAATATAAGGGGGGTTGTTTTTTCTATATATGTTATGCATTTATATGCATGCATATGTATTATGTGTATGTGTGTGTATATACATGCACATATAAAATTTGTGATGTGGAATATTACACAAAGCCTATTTGCTTTAATGATTGATGATATGAATGTCCAATGAGATGCAGGATGCAAGACATGACCACAAGACGTGTTTCTGTCTTTGTAAGTCAAAAATCCTGCCTTGCAATAAAGGACATATGATAAAACAATACATTAACAACTATAAAAGTGATTTAATCTTTAATGAATCCTACCAAAGAAGAATATAAAGATAGGCATACCTTTATGAATACTCCTGAATTATTTTTGAAATAAACTGAGTAGTACAATATATTTCCATTAGGCTTTTGAGGAGGAGACCAAAACAGCATGATTGATGTGGAAGTAAGGTTTCTGTACACAACGTCTTTCGGTGGATCACTTGGTGCTGAAAAAATGTTAAGTGTTAGCATATCTAACTCAAGATTTTCTACATTTTAAGATCCAAGAAACCACTATAGATTTGACATTATCCTATGTCAACCTAGATTTCTATCTGATTATGGTGTAAAAACACTTTCTGAAAGTGGGAAATAAAATAGAAAATGTAAATGAGTTCTTAAACTCTTTTTTTTTTTTGTTTTGTCCCCAGACATATTTGTACTTAGCTGCATTTGTAAACAGGTTATTTTTTCTTATAGAGTTTGTCCTCTTCTTCCTGGTTTGGGCACATGGAATGTCTGCTTTGCAGATATGGCTGCTGACTGAGTTAGGTCTCTATGCTCAGTATATAGATAATAGGAAAAAGGGCTCTTTTTTTTTTTTCCAGAAAACCTGAATTAAAAGCTTTATCTCTTTGCTGATTGTAAACAGAATTTAGTGCATCAACTCATGTAGATAAACCAGATACTTAAAGTTGGACAGTATGATCATTTCTTTTTTTTTCCCTTTCCTCAGCCTACAGCATGTGTAAGGACTCTGTAAGTATTCATCCCTTAGCCTCTCTTCCTATCCTGTAAAGAATAGCAGAATACGGCCCTTCTCAGTAACACAGTGATGTAGGAGACTCAAATTCCGTTTCTTAAGTCGGCTTATGAGAATTAAGTTTGCATTTCTCACCATATGCTCTACACATGATGCAGTACTGACCAGCGTAAGTTGTAATCTCCTCTGTCTTGTTTTATGCTGTTTTATTTTGTATAAAATACTGAAATATTAATTGAAGGAGGGAACTCCAGGATCTGTTCCTAAAAATTCCACCCTGAAAAGTCAGTTCATGTGTCCATAAGACCTTCAATAGCAAAGGCTATTGATACCTACAACCTGATGATTTAGACAGTCTTTTGAAGGATGTCTTAGATAGATGGTAATCCTGCCAGTGACTGTGTGTTGGGAAGACAGTATATCTATTCAGGATAATTCTGAAATATGCCTTCATGCTAGACATTTTGGAACAGATTGTAAAAATATTATTGATGGTAAAACCAGACACAATCATTAAATTGAAAGACTTTCAAAGCATAGTATATAGCCGGATCACTCATAAGTCATATGCCATGTGGAAAGTAATAATTAAAATAGAATACAGAAATCCTTGTATGTTTGCAGGTTTCATTTTCAAATTAAGACCATTTCAGACATGTGAAAGATATTCTAAAAAGTTTTTTCCCCATAAGAAATTGTGTCACAGTAAAATAAATCAAAGAGTTATTAAAATACATTATGAAATTAATTTAATTTATTTTTTAAAAAAAATTAATTATTTAAATCCTACCTGTCCTGAAGGGAAAGGAAATTTTTTGCTTAGTAAGCTAATAGAATTTTCATCAGAATTTTATAGAGCCATATATATGTGCACATGAAGAGACATATAGAATGTCTCTTCTTGATCAGAAAAATGCCCCTTTTACTTCAGTAGCTTTATTAACTTAATAAAGGCTAAGAGATTTAGGGTTGAATAAAATTAAAGATTCATACTATATATAAGCTTACCTCCTTCAGAAGTTCTGAATGTTATAGTATCGCTTTTTATGTTGCCATCTCCAAATCTTGTACTTGCTGTCAGGTATGCACTATACTCATAGTTATTTTCCAGGTCTGTGAATTGCAATGATGTTTCTGTTACATTAACACTCCTTTTTGACATTTTACTCCTAAAGAAAACATATTTTATTAATTATATATACACACTATTTTTGTATCTATACAACTGTGGCATATGATATAAAATTGAAAAATGCAACACTGGTAAACACAAATATTTTAGGTTTTAAAAAAAGACTGGGACAACTTCTTTTATGTTGAAAAGCTCACTTTTACATTGTTGCATTACAATAGGGCTCTTATTTTTTCTTTAAAACAAACAAACAAACAAACAAACAAACCCACAGGAATATATTTGTAAATGACATGAGCAAAGACAATTATTATATGGAATATCAATGAGGAGCACGTCCATGTAGTAACTGCTATGGAATGGTTATGTGGTACCCTTGGGAAGGACACAGTAGGGCATAACTAAACTGTCTCCCTGGACAGGAATAGCGAAATATAAAAAGATTATAGCAGGGAGCATGCCCTACTGTGACTCTGTGAAATTGGTCAGAAGGCTGAAGTTATAAATGGAATAATAGAAGATGATATGGAAGAGGAATTAGCTGGTGCTGAGTTAATTCTGGTGGAATGTAGCAGGGGATCAGAATGGAACTCTAGTCAGGTCAAAACCCGCCTAGAAAGACTACAAGATGTAACATTAATAAAACACTGGCATTAGCATAGGTATGAAATGATTATCAGAAAGTAAATTAAGATACAGAAATAACTAACTTGAATTAAAAAATTCTTCTATTCTTTGTTAAAGCATGTACTATTTTGTTAAAAAGTGACAGGGAAAATAATTAGCTAACTTTCTATTCCTGCAGAGTTTTCTGTATCAGTCAGTGCCCTGTGCTGTCAGTGGATTTTATACAGGGATGATAATTCGATAAGTAAAACCAAATATCTTGCTAAAGGAATCGCTTTGGAGGTCTTTACAAACATGAGAATGAGTTCTAAGAGAAGGGAAATGCTGATTCAAATTTATTAGCTGGGTTGATTTTCATCCTTTGATAAAGCATGTCCCATTGACAAAGATCTGATACTCCTGAAAAAAAGTTACATTAAGAAATGGAATGAGAAAATGTATGAGATTTAATAAACTAAACTCCCTTTCCCTTTCAGATTTTGACTGGAATGTTTATTGATGTGGGAAACATGCTTGGTAACATAAAGTTAACAACATTTACATTTTTCCCAAACTTCTGACATTTTGAATAGTCAGTAGAGAGATAGAAAAGGTTGCAGCTGTAGTTATCAAATTCTATACAAAGAAAAGACATCTTGTCTTGGATCATAGCCCAATATAGTCTTAGTACAGAAAAAGTAACTGGTTAAGTAAGAGTTAAATCCACAGCTTAGCATTGCAAACACTCCATTCTGAGTAACTGCATTCCTATAACATCTTATTTGCCAAAATATGTTTTTGCATTAAAAGGACTTATGTGATTTTTCCCATAAAAGGAGAAGAACAAAAGCTTGGGGAGTTTCAAGAATAGTCTTAGAAACAACAGAAACTGCAATCAAAATAAGAAAACACTAATCAAAGTGACTGCAGTCTTTACAGACAATGAGAAAGGAAGTACCTTACAAAATAAACAAGGCCAAGGAATTTTAATGAAGATCAATAATAAGTTTTAAATGAGATCTTTCAGAAAGGCATACAAAAAGGGTTCTAAGAAACTGCACACTTCCACTGGACAAAGACAGGTACCATATTTTCTTAAAAACCTGTATCTCAAAGTAGACCTAATCAGTATCTCACAAAAATTCGCTGAGCAGGATAATGCCAAAAGAAACAGCTATATATAATTTCAGCATTATTTTTAATATGCCCTGGAGACTCAGGGAGTATGAGTTTGTAAACTCAAGGCATGTGGAGTGTTGCTTTGTTACATGCTAGCACCCAAAATCACCTTGGCCAAATTCCAGGAAAGATAATAACAAGGAAAATGTTACTGATACTGCCTTTTCTATTCTAGTAGCTATGGATCCTAGTTCCCAATTCATTAAATAAAGCTTACCAAGTTTTCTGTAACTGTTTTAATATATTTAAGAGCAGGAATATTTATTTAACATCTATATTAAACCTTCCTCTTTCTGCTTTGAGAAACTCTGGGATTATTAATCTCCCCCAAAATATACTGATTACCTCCTAAATGCAGGAACTATGGCAGAGCAATTTGCCTTGTCAAATTTCACCCTTCAATACATCTTATGTAGAGACAATTCTGTTACTTAAAATTCCCCTTCTCCCTGTGCGCCCCNAATTGTGGTGCCTTTGAAGGCAACAGGGGTTTTTCTCCCATGTCCTTGCCTCAAGATGATATCTAATGCCTCTCTAATTTTAGATACAGCACAGTAAGGACAGATAAGACAGAGCAAGGAGAATGTGGAAGGAAAAAAGGATAAGGCTTACTGCAAAATGTTACGTGGTTGCTTAACTCAAGTATTTTGAAAGATGGATTAATTATGAGGTTTTTAAAAATAATGGTTACTAACTCATTTGTCAGAATACCAAAAGCAGTAAGTTTTAAGACAACATAACGATAAAAAGTCATATAACCTCAAGCCACAGCCTGTAGTAAACCCATAATCCTTATTGTGAAGTAACTCTTTCCTAGCTAGAGGATAGTCCTTAATGTTTTTTTTTTTTTTGTTCTTGTTAAAGTTCACCAAACCTCTCAGTAGAAGTAACAAGACAAAACAAATCTAACTTTTCTGGAAAGAAGAGCTCACTCCTGATCACATTATCAGCAGATCAACTAGAAGCTATCATTAAAAAAAATAATAATAACCATTAGGAACTGAGGCCAAAATTTACCCCCAAACTGTCAAGCAACATTAAAATAATAAATGTAAGCTCGATAGTAATGTGTCTGGTTCACATCTCATAAAGTACACATTACTATTTGCTTCCTGTACCTTGATAGTGGAAATAAAATGCTACAGCATAAATTTTATATATTAAAAGTGATTAACAACAAAATCTTTTCACTCCCAGTAGAAGTTATACACGGATCTTTGAAGCTTTATGGTGAAGAAACTCTTCTTTTTATAAAGGTGAAGAAAATTCCCAGGAGAGATGACAGAAAAAAAAAGATCACTAGTGAAAATGAAATTATAGGAAATAACCAACCAAGAAACATAGTAAATAAAAAACCACTTTTTTTGCTATGAATATAATAGATACACAATATAACAGTAGGCATTAGGGATAATATGTACAAAGAAAGACTTAACATTACTCTTGCATACTTTCTACAAAAGGCAGCAATATTTCTCTATTTTAAGCCTATTTCAAATCTCCTTAACAATTTAGCATAGGCTTGTGCCCTACTTTACAATAGGCCTGATCAAAGTACAATGAATGTAGTCACCATGTTCTCATTTAAACTTGAATCAATTTACCGTAATACAACCTTTGGAAAAATGTTCAAAACGCTTACAAAATATTTAATGCCCCAATTTTCAGCTACTACATTATGTCTGAATTAGTGTATACAAAAGGCTAGTATTTTAAGTGCTGGACGGATATTTGTTCTCTAAAAACGTGTAATCAACACGTTGTGTAAGAAAAACCTAGCATTCCTGATAGGTTACAGATTAATATTTATCCTCAGAACTATTTCCAGAAAATCTTACCAGACGTAAACTGTGTAATAGAGGATAATTCCATTTGGCTCCAGTGGAGGTTTCCATGACAACTTCACAGTGACACCCGACAACTGTTTTACTGACAGAGATTCTGGAGGAGAACTTGGAGCTATAAAATGCAAGAATAGGACACAACATCTTGTTAAACAGCTAAGATCGATGCATCTTACACAGCATCCTTAAAGAGGTTTTTAATTATTTGTGATGGAAAGTGAATTTAGTAGCACATCAGCACAGTATCTACCAACTAACGTTAAGGTGCAGCCTCTTTTTCTTTTTCTGACAGATGATAAAAGGAGATTTTGCATGGTGGTGTTAGAACATCTGTTTCTGTGATTCAATGGAAAAAGTACTTCATGAGAAAACAGAGCATCGGGTAGGTCACAGTGATTCACCTTCCATCCAAGTACATTGCTGTAATACTTTTTTCCCTGCCTAATAAAAGCAAGAGCTTTATAGGTATGAACACATGTAAAATACAGCAGAAGAGTTCCCCTGAGGAAAAAAGAGGTGCTGTAAAGAATTATACAAAGCACTAAAAAGTGGAAAAATGGATAAGCATGGCATTGAGAGATAGTAAAAATGTGGTGTACTAGGCAGCGGTAAAATCTATTCACTCTCTCAAATAAGGACCACATTCATACATTTTACATGTCACAAAGGCAAATATAAAGATAGGCATTGACTGAGACCCCTAAAATTAATTTCAAGATGAACTCTACATGACACCATGTCACATCCGTGTAGGGAAACACCGTAAATAAATAAATGAAAATGTTAGACTACATTTTCTTTCATTTTAGCTGAATTACTCTAAAGTTCATATAAATATTACCGAGGCAAAATACATCTATGTATGCATAAATGATACGGCTTTGTTTTAGCATGATATTGAGAAGAAAATCTTTTTCTATCTCAATTAACAGATATATCACTATGTAGCAATAGTAGAATTACTTTTGTTTTTCTCAAATTAAACCAAAGAGCATCACGGACTAAAAATTCAGGTCATAGCTGTAATCATGCATGCAAAATGAGAATATGAGCATAGCTATTAGCAAATCTATGAAACATTTGGTCTGAACCTTGGAACACTGTGTTCCTGAGAATAAAGTACATGTGGTGTATTATGAATATTGTTGGTTTTCCATTGCTGTTCCTTCCTTAACTATCTCAAAAGTTGGCATAAAGGTTTTAGAACCCTGTACATTCAAGAAAAAAATATTTTTCATGAACAAAAGCTCACTGAATCCAGTGAATGTCTGTATTGACTAGCGAAAAATAGTGACAGCTGTATTTAGTGTTTTACTTGTTATATTATCCTCAGTGGCTATATAATAACAAATCTGTCATACTATGAATGTCTTGTCTATTTGGCGGGTCTCATTCATTCTTATCCAGAGGATATCACTGAAGAACAGAACATACATTGATCTGAATACTCTATGCAAAATATGGACTTATCCAAATATGCTGTTCACAGTATGCTCCAGCAACGTTACTCTCAAGCAAAAGTTTATTATTGATGCCATGAACGTAAGACCATCTATATCTTGGCAATTTGCAAACATCCATTATGATCAGAAGTTAGCTCTTAGGCAAGTCAGTGCTCTCCAGGACATGAAGAGAGACCTAATTTGGAAATGGTTGGTTGGATGTTTGTGTCAATGTTGCTTTAATCTAGGTTCTCAGACTCTTCATCCTTAAGCAATGGAGAGGGACAGACACTGACTCCTCCAAAATATGAGGCACAGCACACATCACAGAATCACAGAATCACAGAACGTCAGGACTTGGAAGGGACCTTGAAAGATCATCTAGTCCAAACCCCCTGCCTGAGCAGGATCACCCAGATTAGATCACACAGGAACATGTCCAGATTGGTCTTGAATGTCTCCAAGGAAGGAGACTCCACATATTAAGGTTCTGCTTTGCATTTTTTCAGAATTCTCTTCTTAGAAACTACAGAGATAGTCAATGATAGCTTTCCACAGCTAAATTGGGTACTAAAGGTACAAATATAATTTTACAGTTTTTCTGCTGATTAGTGACCTACTCTACTATTTAACAGGGGATGCAATCCTCAGCCTATAGTGCAGAACACTCCCCAGCTCAATTTGGAAGTCTAGAATGACAGATGATGGACTTGGAGGTTTTTAATAGTGTTAATAATTCTGCTTCTCTCTCTGTACATGTATCTGTACATGCATCTGTTTAGAAGAATCAAAAGATTTCCAAAGAAAAGAATCAGAAATGTCCCTGGACCATTCAAGCTGTTTTTTGATGGTTTTTCCCTTTCTCTAGCTCTCGCATGTCCGCAGAACAGAACACAATCTTTAATTCTATGATGTGCTGTATTAGATCAAAATAACAATAGTAAACTAAGATTTCTCAAATACGTAAAATATTGGTAAGACCAAAGTCCACACATGGTAATTTTGCCATTTCACCCAGCTTGTAATGCTAAATAAGTTAAATACCAGATAGACAGACAGACACAGATCTGTATGTTTGTGTGCAGATATACAGGGATATCAATACAGAGATATAATTGCAAAAAAAAGGTATATAAGACCTAGATAAATCTGACATGAATCATAAGATTAGTTTAAGACTGCAGGCAAACAATGATACATTGCAACTTCCATCTGGACTTACCGTCTTCATCGGTCAGTACATGCAGAGGTGCACTACGAAGGCCTTCCCCCATTGCGGTACTAGCAGACACTTCTACAGTATATTCTGTATATTTCTTTAAATCTAAATAAAGAAGATTTGAGTAAACCATTCATTTGGTGGGACAAGTTAGGTTTTTAATGGACCATAAGTAGTTTTGAAATGCTGAGGAGGCCCATCACACTGATCTGTGTATTTAGAGACTGAAACAATCATTGGGAAAACTGGAATACAAAGTATTCTTCATGAACAGTAGAAAGGGCAAAGCCCTAATTCAGTTTATATTTCATATTCCCAGAATGCTTTGCAGTTTGCCCTTGGCTAACAAATAACAGAATAAGGTACCAAGCTCCCAGCATTAACTGCTGTTTCATACCTCAGTAATAATGACAGAACAATGAAAAAGATGCAAAGGTGAATAGAAACTGAATGTCCAGGCTTCAGCTGAACATATACACGTTTAGCATATAAATTTATGTAAGGACAAGAAGGATCATGTCCAACCATTGAACTGATTGATCTGCATCGGTCTCTGATCCCTCCTTGGAACAATTTACAATTGTCCTGCTACAGATTGCTATATACTGGCCTGTAATACGTAGTGTCAGAAGAGTGGTGTTTATGACTCTTTCCTCAGTTCCATTAGTCCTCTTGAGATATATTGTGTAGGTCTGTATAATTCCATTGGGAATGGATGGTGGAAAAAAAGATAATTCAATCTCCATGGAGGAGATGTTCCTGTAGGTTATGTTTTCTGGTGCAGAATCAGGAACTAGAATACAAAATTTAGACTCATAGTAGATTTGAGTCAGTTTTATCAATTTATTAAACATGTTCCTATAAACTGTTTTAAATTAAATACATTGTAAACATTTTTATTTTTATCCTATTGTTTGTACAAAATAAGTTTTAAAAGCAGCTGAACTGGAAGATCAAAAAACACGACAGACACACGCTTTAACAAGTTATGGATTTATTTTTTTAATAACTGATGAAAATCATCTTAGCATGTCAGACAAAAAATCTGGATCGTGACCTTACACTTTCTTTCTAACACTCCATAACTATTACTGCAATACTCCAAGTTAGCTATTCTTAGAAGAATTTCCCTGTTGTGGTGCCATAATTTACATAATTATTTACATAATTTGGATCAGCAACCTGCATTTTCTTCCTTTTCTCTGGGTGATCTATACAAAGTGTATGAATACTTGTACGGACAAAGGGAGCCCCACATACTGCTGTAAGGGCCCTGAGAGCATCTCCCCACCAGGAGGTTTGGCTGCTGAGAATCAGGACCAGTTTAGCTGCCACCTGCTCACTAGTGATAGGCTCCCAGGCAATGCTGCTGTGAGGTGGCAGCCAGGGCTGACCACTGGCCTCTGAAAGCTGCTTTCACTGGAGCTTTGCTGCTCTGTCCCTGTCAGAGCTACATCTCCTGCTGCATCACTGTCATGGCCGTGCTTGGCTGCAGACCTAATGATCTAGTCCCTAACTTACAGACTGACGTTATTGCCTGACCTCAGCTTGACCCCATCACTACAGACCTGCCCAGCTGTCATTGTGCTGTGTCAGACCTGATTAGTGTCACTGAACTTGCTAATTTACTCTCCTGGCTCAACCTCAGACCTGTCTCATCAATGTGGAGTGCTTGGTAATCTGGACTCTGGACTGCCCCTGGCTGCCAACCCCAAGACCTGTCCTGGGAGTTGGTGGGACAAGTCCTGGCTAGCGAGCTCTCTGCCCTGCTGGCCCAGGGACCTCCTTGGCTCTTGGCTGCCTGTCCCTGTGGGAGCAGCTGGCCGTTGCTGCATCACAACAATTTTTTTTTGTGTGCACATGTCTGTTCTTCTCCAAAGTAATACACAAGTGTGTTTTCCACTGTCCAAAATTGATCTGATACCACAGTGTGTCTTATTCCAGAAAAATCACAATTAAGCAGCCTGGCAACCTGGTCTAGTGGAGGTCAAACTAAATGACTTTTAAGGTCCTTTCCAAACACAAACCATTCACTGACAATACACTGAGAGGACAATTTGCCCAAAAGGTCAAATAAGGCACAGACTTGTTCTTAGGATACTTTAAGCAGTCTCATAAATGTGTGACATTTGCTGAAACTCTACATTCGAATAATTTCTGCCTAAGCAATATTCAGAAAGGGGATAAATGCCATGAGAGACAGTTAAATCAGCCCATATTCTGCCTAATTTCATGGTAGAATGGCAACAGAATTCCCAAGAGCACTTCAAACACGCCAGCCCATTAATAGGTTGTGTTTCACTCAAAATGCTCTATTCTCCAGATCTTCCTTTGGTTTTATTCTTCTCATCTCAGAAGATGTTTTTGCAGCTTCTCATCTTTGTCACAGCAGCTGGAATTCAAATTTTTCTTCTGAGCATCAGGGGAGTTAGGCACTGAGAAAGAACTAACTGCCTTAAAATACAACTTAAACAAAAGCTAGATGTCTAAGTGAAAGAGAGCAATGAAAAAAGGTTGTATTTAAGGACAATGCATTAGTTGAATGGGTGCCTACATACCTAAAGCATCTGACCAAAAAAAAAATCTTCAAAATTAACATGATAACTTTGAAGAGCTAGCTTGCTGCTTCTGAGTGCTGTATTATGCATTGTAAGATCTAGGTGTCCCCATTCCGTAAGAGCTTGACTTGTTAGGCAAGCCTAGATCACAACTACTTCACATAGGAAAAAGCAAAGTTCATTTCAAAATCAAGGAGAAGTTGCAAATAGTGATTCCACTGTGTCTTAATCATCAAGGAGTCTGAGCACCACCCTACCCCTTCTGAGAGCCAACAGTATGGGCATATCTTTCCTTACTGAGAAAAATGGGATGAACAGAGCATGCTGAGTTCCAGGCTAACACTAGAATAGATGAACTAGGTAGTTGTCCAAGGTAGTGATTTGGTGAAGATGGCAAAAGGTCCCCCAAAAAGGATTATCATCGTACTAGTTATACCTGGATATTGCTATGTCCTAAAGGAACTAAATTTCATATCTATCTCCTCAGCTACCTATCATTCCCAATTCTACAGCTTAAACAAACAGCTATTCCTCTGTGTAAACCATTACCCTAAGTTTTTTTCTCCAATGTCTCTCCTGTTTATCTCCACTAAAAATTAATGACCCTCCATTGATATTTTATATTCCTTCCCTACCTTGCCGCATCTTAAAGCTATTTATTTATTTATTGCAAGTTTCTTCCCATGCCTTGTTACATCTCTCTAATGCTCACCATTCCCTAACCTCACTTGTGCATTTACTTTCTTCTCTTGGATAAAATTCATCTACTCTAATCCTTTGCCTGTACCTTCTCCAAAATATTTCTAGTAACATAAACCACTCTGCCTGCTACAAAATAACAAGTATCTGTGAATTCTGAGCCATTACTGTTGGACTCTTATAAAATTTCAGTTGAATTCCAAATTGCATTCACTTTTTAAAACAGAAACACCCCTTTTCTGTAATAAAATATTTAATTATTTTCCCTCAAGATACAAGGAATCTTCAAGGACAAATGGCAAAATATATGAAGTCCGTCAGGCATAAAGCTCCCTGCTGTTTTCTTTCCTTAATATATCCTTAAACTTCCTTAATATATTCTTACTTTTGTTTCATATATAAAAGAGAAAACAAGGTTCAATTGTAATGCTTTGCAAAACAAATACATAGTTATTGTTTAAACTGATCTCCTGGGTATCAAAGTCCACCATAAAGCAGTTGACTCTGGAAAATTTGCACTTAAAAAAAAATAAAATCTATATACTTACCAGTTTCCAAAGTTCTCACCAGAAGGGGGGAAGATGACTGATTCCCATGGCCAAGTCTGGTGAATGCCATGACAGTGATGTTGTAGAGAGTATATGGTTTCATTTTGCTTAGTGATGTACTTGTAGATGAGGCATTTTTAATAAATAAATCATTGAAGTCACTGTACAGAACCTCAAAGTGAGTTATGAGACCATTTGGCTGCACAGGTGGCAACCATCTCAGATTTATTTCTGTTGCAGTTACATTTATTAACTCTACATTTTGGGGTGGGGAGTCTGGTTCTGCAATACAGAAATCAAACAGAAGAAAACCACTCCTGAGACATTCAATTAATTGAAAATAGTATTGATCTCTTAAGCCTTTTGGATCCTAACAGTTAGATAAGCTAACTACCAATAAGGCCTCACTCACTCACTCACTCACTCACTCACTCACTCACTCACTCACTCTCCATCTCACAGCTTTATCACTTTTTCTCTCAGTTAATTTCATTGTTTTCCTCTCATATAACCATGCATCTTTTTGCATTCCAGATGCTTTAGCTCTTCATCCACTTATAAAATCTCTCTCAAACTACATTTATTGAGAAAAAAGTTTCCTGTTTACTGCTCTCATGCAGACTGATCCTTTAAATCCTCTCACTGACTTCCCCAAATTCAAGTTCCCTAAATCTAGCTGAATGCCATTTTACTGCTTTCTTCTTATGTAAGAACCCATTTTATTTCACTCAGCCAACCACTGAACTAAGGGACTATATGCACTGTAACTAAATTCCCTTTAGTTTACCAATACAGCTGCTAATTGATGACCATGAAGACCCCAGGGTAAATTTTACATGCACTGGTGTGAAGGTCATGAACAAAACAAATCTACCTCCGGGGTACTGTGTTGGCTAAATCTATGGGCAACATATGAGTGACTGCAGTGAGCTAAAACCATGTGGAAGTGTTGAAGGAGGGAGTAAGATGCACTTATGAATAAAAACATCTTTGGATGTCAATCTTAATTACTCTGAAGGCTTCACCACTTCACCCCTGAAATAACCTGTCCATAAAAATTTTTAAAAGAGTACTAAGAAGAATTCTGTGATTCAGTTGGCAAACAAATACCTATATGCAGATATTTCAGAATTTATCATGAATTGTTATTGTTCTAAAGGTTTCACAAACCACTAATTCCTGATTTCTGAGCCTGTAAATGAAAAGCATTAGTCGTAACAGATGACTACTCCCTGGATGACAAGACTGCCCACATGGATTCTTCCCACATGAAGAAGCTTAATTTTCATTTGAAATGTATTTCACAATTTACCTAGTATGGCAAAACATTTAAATGCAACAGCCTAGTCTCTTCCATCCTAGTTACCAACTTTAATTTGGAGGTACCTTTCTTTCCAGGAGGCAAGTAAGTTTTCACTCCTAGGTTGGCTAAACTTAGGAGACTCAACCTGAATTACTCAGGAAAACTAAAGAAGACAAAAAGAGCAATTTTGGTGGTTTACTCCATAGTTTCCTCAAGGCTTGCACACTTCTCTTAACAGTTGATGAGCTACTGGCCTGAAACCCCACTCTGAACAAGTTTCCATAATGCTCAAAGGCAAGGAATTGTAAGCTTTCAATGAAAAATATATTTAAATAGGTAAATAGCTATCTAGAAATTGCCTATTCTCTGCAAAGACTAACAGCATAAAAGCATGCAATCTTTTACAAAGATTTGTATTTTTGTATTTGTATTTGTATTTTACAAAATACAAAAAATTACAAGTACGTTAAGTTTTACTGTTTAATTTGATATTTTGGTTGATTAGTTATTCACATCACTTAAGCTTCATAAATACCCATGATTTTTAATCCTGTTGTCCTTTGCTCTCTTCTATTCCCACTTAATTATTTTGCATGTATTGTAGCATATTTAGCAAATGCCAACTGGACAATTACTTTATTACTTTGGTAAAACTTTGCTGAAACCAGTGAAAATATAAACCTTATATAAATGGGAAAAAAATTAAAGTTTAATACTCATGATTCTGCTCTGTAAATCAAATTCCCATCTTCTCTTTGCAGAGGCTGATGGCAACTCCAGCTACTGCCCCTGTGCCTTTACGAGTGGAGACTGCTTTGTAAACAAGCAAAGATGATCCAAAAATCTTCAGAAGGTACTAGTACACCTTCAATTAGAACTATTAATTGGTCATAGAAAACTTAAAGCCCAAAACCTGTACAGAAATGACTGCATATCATATCATTCAATATATAAAAAACCCACTATCAACAGCAATGTGGCCTCTGAATTACTGAAAGCTGCCAGATCTAACCAATTTAATTTCCACACGATAACAGGAAAAAAAAAAAAAAGAAATGGGAGTCCCAAAGAGAAGTATGGTTTAGGTAGGGTCTAGGGACATGGCCTTTTCAGTGAAGAAACCTCAGTTTTGCAGCTTTCTTCCCATTTGTATGTCAGAGATGAAATTAGTTGATTGTTGGCCATGCTGCAACATTATTTCTAGCACTTACCTAAAAATGGGCTGTGTGACTGATATGAGACTAATAATTGCAAAAAACACTGATTTTATTTGTACACTTTCTTCCTCTTCTTATATATGTACCCAGTCTTCTGAAGAAAGGCAAACTTCAATACAGAAATCAAATCATTGCAAACAACGTATTTACCATCTTCAGGAGTTCTCACAAAAACATCGTTCTCTTCAGATAAAGCACTTTCTCCAACTGTAGTAGAGGCCGCAACTCTCATTTTATAATTTGTGTACTTTTTTAAACCTAAAAAGATTAAGCAAAAAAAATTTTTAAAAAAATTGACTGTTGACTTCTCAAACATATTTTTTTCCTCATAGCTACTTCTAACACTATGAAAAGATTACTGTTCTAAATTTTTTTATACACAGTTGTCACCTTAAGGACATAATATGTATAATACTATTTATTTCGAGAGAGCCAAATAAGCATTCAGTTAAATCATAAGATTTTTAACTTAGTCAACTAGCTTCAACTTTGTAAACAGTTTTAAGAATTTATTTGTCAAAACAAAAGATGAGTACACATACATCCAAATCTATGTTTTTATTTTATAGCCATTAACCTTGACTAGCATAAATAGATGCCTGAAGCCCCATGAGAAATAGTTTCTTCAATTACTATTGAAGTTATCACCTTAAAAGAAGAAAATTACTATTAATGCCAGACAAATACTGTAAAAAAAAATCTAATCTGACAAAGAATTGACAATTTAGGAATATTTTCCTATGTGAAAAGAAGAGGTCGAGGAAAAGATTCCATGGAAAAATTGATTTCACAAATTACTACTCGGTACCTTTCACAAATTACTAATTGTCATATTTTACAAATTACTACTTGTCTTACCTAGTTGTCTCCTCCCATCTCACATTCCCTACATATTCCTCCACAGTACGCAAGTCTGTCAGATGTGTCCCAATCTTGTTTACATGCAGTGGTGTTCTGTGTGTGTGGATGAGGGATATTTGTTATGCCTACCTTGCAAGTGGCTACATCAGAAAGTTGGAAAAAAAATATTATATTGCAATTGTTTACATTCAATTTACACTGTACCTGTCATAAGCAAGCTGTTGTTTAAAGTGGTTTTGTGGAATGTTCTTTCTGTATCGAGCTCCATTGCATAAACAGTATAATGAATGATCTTCCCATTGGGATTTGCTGGAGGATCCCAATACAGCAGAATAGAGGAGGAGCTAATATTCTTGTAAGATATATTTTGTACTGAGCTTGGAACTAAAACAAAAGCAGAAAAATATAAGAGCAAGACAGATAAATTATTTAAAATACTTGAAAAGATCAGTGAAAGAGGTTCTGTATGTTAAATTCAGTAATATCAGGGTTACAACATTTTACCTTGTTCACGTGTCCTGACCATAAGAACTGATGGTGGTCCTTCTCCAACAGCAGTGAAAGCAGACACACTGATTGCATAGTCTGTGAAAGGTACGAGGCCCTTTATAACATATGACTGTTCTTCGGCCAAAATGTTAATGGTATACTGGTTATCTGTGATTAAATGGAGAGAAATAGTTACTTACTCATAAACTCTTTTTTTTTTTCTTTTGAATTCTAAACTCAATTTGACATGGTGACTTGGAACTATTTTATTACAAAAGACTCAACTTTCATGGCGATTACAAAAATACACTCCACCTCTTAAGTGACTCTAGAAAAGGCTGTTATAGGTCCCTTTTCATGTGCACAATAGGTGTGTACGTTTCATGTGTACAATTGGCCTAGGTGAAAGATTTAAGGGGCAAGACTAAAAGCATGAGGTTTATATGGATAGGTATCTCAAAAAAACCCCGAAACCCCCCAAAAACATTGAGAGATATCTCCCAGGAACTAGGAAAAAGCATATTTGTATATGGCCTAGTTTTACCCAGTGACTTCAGGACCATGTCTCGGAGGCTGATGGAGCATTTCATTCTGGTTTTGGGGTAGTTTTTTAATTGAGAAAGACAGATTCCCTCTTCCTTGCCTTCCCCATGATACCATATTAACTACACTTGAAATGCCTACCCTCACAGATCCCTTCACACTAGTATTTTTAGCAGAAGAGTTGTGGTCAGCAGAATGAAGAAGTACTCTATGCTCACAAAGAGTTTTTAGTGCATCTGAAATAAAGTTCAAAGCCAGCACCAATCCAACTGTGCTAGCCAAAAATCTTCTATTATAAAACAGTCATTATGTCACTGCAACATGAAAAAGTGTGGGTGCTTCACATGTCTGGGTGTCAAGCTCAGAGCTTTTTGAGACCAGCATTAAAATGGAGGCAGCTAAAAATCAGCAGACCGTGTTGAAAAATTGGCTGTCAACAGCTTTAGCCACTATAAAATAATACCTGGATGCTGGATTACATCAGATTCTGTCTGAAATCAACTCGGCAACACAGACATCTTTTAGCAACTCAATAACTCAAGCTGAATGAGGATGCAAGAAGAAGATTTGCATTTAAAGCACTGTACTTTTCTCTGTATGACAGATTTTTCAGGATTAATATAGTAAAGAAAAGATCCATGGCAGTTTAAATTAATGAATTAAATTCTGACTTTAGATACTGGTGTATGAGAAGGAACTCAGAGATTTTAATAAAAAAGTAAAAAATAAAAACCTGACTTTCTCCTTACTGTTAAAAATTCAGTGTAAAAATTTAGAGTGGTATTTTAAGTCCCTGACTGTCAGCTGAGGGACGCTTAATGATTTGTAAATATCCATACTCAGTAAAGAAACACTGGTCCATTGATAATACAGAACAAGTGTACACACTAATGATATCACCATGTCATGGGGTCATCTCCACCTGTTTGTCACCCATATAGCAAAGTTGTAACTTTTTGACCTATTTACCTTAACTGACATTTGGAAACCTATTAGTCAAAAGGCTTAAAGAAATCAAGGTCTCTGAAGGGTCTGGAGATATGTTAATCCCTGACAATCACACCTGCTTTGGCAACTGTAATAACTGATTGTCTATGCAGCTTGGCTGATGGCTTTCGGGTGCTCCTCTCACTGGGAAGAAGGTCAGCTGGGTGACAAGGGGCTAGTTCCTGCCTGTGTGGCATTCCCATTTGCCTCAGAAGGTTATTTGGTAGTAAAAAAATCTGGCTCCAGCAAATGAACCGTTCATAATTTGCTTGAACCATGTGCTAAAGATCATATCTGGGACAGTGATGGGGGTCCTTCAGAGCAGATAGAAAGATACCCTAAAATATCTTACCTAATGCAGAATGTAATTCTGCAGCTCCATTTATAGCAGGCAGATTATCATCAGATACACTTGTAAATATTACCGGGGAAGCTGTCTGAATGCTGGGAAACATTTCGGCTGAACCTTCATAGAATTCATTGGCTGCTTCCATTGAATTCCAACTGGGAGAAGGTTTGATGTTCTCATTTTCCATGTACGGTTCCAAAGAATCAACCAAATACTAAAAATTAGAAATACAAAAAGAAATCACAAACCTCACCATTACTAAATTATTTAATTACATTTAGATATAATGCAGACATAGTGTTTGCGTATTTACACACACACACACTATATATAATCGTTGGAATACAAAAATCACCTATCATTATAAAAATAATTAACTTTACAAATACAATATTTGTCATTAGAAAGCTCGACTGCCAGTAGCCTATAAATTTTTATTACCTTTTATTGTTTAAACAAATACCACATTCATCTTTTTTTTATTTCTTCAAATGTGGGCTTATAGTACAATGGCAATTTTAGAGCAAGGCTTTTAACACTATATCCTTGGAGTTACACTGGTATGAATAGGTACATGTTTGAGTTCGGGAGAGTCCGCCTGTACAAACGTGTTCTGGGCACGAAAATGAGAAGGCTTCAGATGCCTCTGCTAGGACTTGAAGAAAAGGAACAAAATGTTGACTAGATCGATGAGAGGGAATAAAGGGAGAAAAATTGAAGCTAATGAAATAAAGGGGAGAGGGAAAGTAAGGGAGTATCTGTGTGAAAAGGGAGAGTGAAAGGCAGGTAAGTGACGCAGAGATCCATAGGACAGAAGGGACAATAGACAACTGCTGGAAAGGGATGGCAGTAGATCTAAAAGGAGCAAAAACTACAAAGAGAAAAACAAAAGCAGAAGAGAAAAGAGAGACAGCCTAGAGCATAGGTACAAAATGGTGTGTAAACACTAGATCATTATGCCCCTTCAGAATCTGGGACCGAATCCAGGGCTCCAGTGTCTCTAAATTGTTCTGCTGTCATCTGTGAACACTCCCCACTCACACATATGGCCCGCTTCACTGCCAGAAAGAGATGCTTTTACAGTGATGTAACTAATACACATTAGTTCTCTCCCTACAGACTCTGGGTGGAGAGAGGGCAAAGCAGCTTTCTTCCTGCTGTAACTAGGTGGGATTAACCACAGAGACATAGCATCAATCTCACCTAAGTACCAACAGGTAAAAGCTATATATGACTCATCTTCACCAACATTATATAGCAAAATAGTAACCCATGTGGAAATATTTTTTGCCTTTGGGGATATTCCACTTGGAAGATAACAAGAAGATAAGTCTTTTATTGCTACTAGTTATTGCATACTGTTAACTATGTGGATCTGACAGTTCAAATCCTGTAGGTTCTTTAAGCTTGGGTCAATGGGGTTCTAAATAAACCAGTGCTTTTTATGGTTTGTTCTGGTTTTTAATTAGAAAATTACATTCAATAACCTATAATAAAGCAGCAATGATGCTAAACTAAGAACTCAAAAATTAGGAAATCCTGTCATTAAAACATGTCCATGCAGACAATTTTAATTTTTTCCTTGTCTGTAGTCTGATACGATCTTTAATTATAGAGTTATATACTTTCATTTTCCAAGGATGCCTGCTTGTTTTAATGAGTGGACCTTTACCCTCATTCTCCCTCCCTCCTTATTTGTTACTTAATGTTTGCCTCCCAGGCTCTTTTTAATGTTTATTATTCAACTTGAAATCAAACTCCTTCACTGAGCTCTACACCAAAAACTTAGATTCTATGTCAGATTCAGAGGAAGTCATGACTGTCTTAAAAAAGGGAATTATTCAAATTTTGGGTTCCTCTGTTCAAAACTAAGACTAAAGAGCCCTACATCAGAAAGTGCTCAATCTTGAGCTGAACATTTGCTAGGGGTCTACAGTTCACTGCTGTATACTCAGAGTTGTCCTATCTGAGCATGTAGAGCACATCAGCACCCAAAAACCAGAAGCTAGACTGACTGACAGTGTAAGTCTATGGAAAGATTTGATCCAGTAGATGTCCACAGTTATCCATAATATGCAGCCATAGCATGGAGATAAGCATGTAATATCAGACATATAACTTCAAGGACACAAGTGGGGCAGAAATTCTAGGGGTGTTTTCCTTGCAATCAGAGCACTTGACCAGCCCTGGAAGACTTATGTTGAATTCACTTCCCATGAAGTGAACTCCTAGGAGTTTGAGTGACTATGTATCAATCTAGGCACCTAAACCAGCACCTAAACTCTTACTGTTAGGTCACCCTATGCTGCAAATAAAGGTTAGAAACTATAAGATTGTGGGCTATGGCTTCCTGCCTCCAGTGGCCAGCTAAGTCTGCATCATTCCTCCAGAATTATTAATTGTTTTCATGTTATGGAAACAGCATTATTGGAATGCCTTTAACACCCAGCCAGAGAAAGAGGGTGGGGTGAGGAAGGTGGCCTCTAAAAGCATTGACAACTCATCTGTGGTGGCTAATTCCATATTCTGTACCTATCAGATAAGGCAGAGAAGTAAAGAAATCCATATTAAAACAAAAAAATGAATACCTTATTTTTTTCTCCAAGAATAGTGTTCTCTAGAGTCACCTCTGTTTCCTGCACATGTACTTTAACTCTGTACTGGACAGAGATTCCATTTGGTTGTCGTGGCTTCCTCCAAACAATTTTTATATATGTGGCTTCTACTTCTGCTAGATGTAAATCTGATACAGCATCTGGAACTAAATATTCAAGAACAAAGCAGATTTAATTAAATATATTTATTACAAGCCTTCTCAGCACTGTGTGCAAAGTCTAGTAGGCATTTAATCACATTTCATATTCTTATCTCTTGAGTTGCTTCTGTGCAGGGAGTTACTTCACATGGGGTTTTTTAGCAGACAAGTTAAAGTTCTAAAAATAAGCACACAAGCTTTTTACATATATGACATGTACAAATCTCAAGATGATGTATATCAGGATAGATCTGCTGTTAATGTGCTGGAAGCAAGAAGACTTTTGCTAGCTTACTATAAGGAAGCTCAAGTATACTGAAAATGAAAGCTTAATTCTAAATTTACCAAAGCCAAGCAAGAATGAAGTAAAAAGCTGAAAAAAAAATATAGATAGATCTTTTTCATTTCACTCTTTTAACGGGTTTAATTTCTCTTTTAACAACACAATAATAATAATGACACTGTAATTTACCTAGGAGTACCAGAGATCAGAAACATATTCAACAGAATCATAGTCAGATTTGATATGAAAAAAATATTTTTCCTAATATACTACAGAAAAAGACAAACTGGGAATTACTTCCATAATGAAGGTTTGATGATCTGGTAATACGATGAGACATTCTACGTCATTCTAAACCCACCACCCACCACCAAAATCCCCTTTGGCTTCTGATAGTGAGTTTGGACAGAAGATGAGCATGGCTGTACTGTGTCAGGCCATCTCTGGAGAGTGGACAAAAGCTGATTCTTTGGATACTTCAGGAAAGATTACACAAAAAAAGGATAGGTGTTCCTCCTGCTGTCACACCTCGACACCAAGCATTGCAGCAATCACTGTCAGAGGCGTTTGCTAAATTTGTGCAGTGTGGCATAAACACAACACAAATAAAACCCTTTTGAAACTGCCTTCCTATTGCACACCAATTCTCAATTTTTTCTGGTTGCATTCTCAGCTACAGACCCATAATCCTACACTCTCACATACACATAATATAAAAAAACCTTTTCTAGTGAGCAAAGGGGTCTCACCTGGTGAGCGGATATCAGGAGCCCAAGCTCTCAAAGGACAGAGCAGACCAGACTCTGGGACAGAACCAACTGCTCAACTGGCGCAGGACAAGATATCAGTGTTGGTTCTGCCTCAGAGTTATGGTCTCTGGTACAGGTGGCTCCATTAGAAACGGGTACGGGGCTTTCGATATAGTGAAAATTTATCAAACAAAGTGTTTAATAAGAAACATTGGGGCTGAACGAACCAGTCGCAGGGGAATCCTGCACTGTTCTCTCCTGCTCTTCCACTTGCTGCCATCTAACGGATAAGGGGGGGACCTGCAACTTAATTACCGTACCTTAAAATAACCGCTTGCGTTCAGGCAGAAAAACCCTTTCTTTCACAAACCCTAAAGGCTCCTGATAGCCAGTAAATTTAGTGACAGTGTATAAACTCGGGGGGAAAAAAGAAGCAATAATTCTACATCATAAATTTTCACCCAATGTCTTTCATTAGCTTATTATCCCTCTCTGACGAGGCACTTACAATACACATCTTTGCAAAGGTATTGAAAGGGAAAATGAAACCAGTTATCACTTGCAGCCCATTTACTTCACTTTTTATGCTTACTTACCATCTGCAGGAGTGAAAACAGTGAGGTTGGCCTTTGGCCCCAGGCCAGCACTTGTCTCAGCACCAACGTACACATCGTATGTTGTAAACGGCACGAGGTTACTAAACACAAACTTATGATCTTTTGTACTGTTATCCAGAATGTGACCTGGAATGAAAAATGAAGAGATTCTAGCTCCATAATAAAAGCAGTTCTTTAATTGATTAGGCTAAATATAGATACTTCCTGGGATGATGAAAAAGGAAAAGACAAATTTATTTGTGAAAAAAATCTAGTTTGGCATCAACCTCATTGGAAATAATATGGAATGCCTGAGAAAAATCACCCAAAACCATCTCAAGAAGACATGGGGTTAAAGAAGTGGGAACTTTTTTTATTTATAAGTTAATTTCTATTGCTTTTTCTGTGTATAAAAACATTGTTATACAGCTTATTTACATCTTACTTAACTATATGCAGTTACACAAGTTCTTAAACATATGTGTTAGAGGTAAAATAATTAAAAGCCCTCAAAGCAGGCTCATATAGTTGATTCTATACTATACAAGGATGGAAACACTCCAGAAATCTTTAACAGAAAGACAAAAGAGTAAAGGTCAGGTACAGAATGATTTGGATATAAAAGCACCCTATTTCAGCTGTAAGCTTAGCCTGCCATCTCTGGGTGCCTCTCTGCCATCAGAATGGGGAAGGCCGGTTTCCTCCATCAGGAACATTTAACGTGAATTTAATTGTGTATTCTTCCTCAAGATGGGCAGACTTGACCCTTAAAAGTGATCAAAAAACTATTAAAAAGTTTAACAGTGACAATGATACACAGTACTGCTTTCATATATTTATTCTTGACTGGCAGGGACACTAAGAATGCAAGTGTAAGGAAATAATCACAATAAACAAAAAAAAGAAATAAAAACATTATTTCAGACTTACCAGACGGTCCATACAGCTCAACTCTGTAACTAAACTTTCCTGTTACTACAGTTGGTGGATCCCACACCACTGAGAAAGACTTTGCTGTAATGTTGCTCTTGACAAAATTTTGTGGTGGATCTTCTGGAACTTAAACAATATTGGAAAAATTCTTTGAACATAAAATAATTTATATTAGGATTTCCAAGAACCAACTATTCATTTAAAATTCATTTTAAATATAAACATTATATATTTTGAAGTGAAGCTCATTAAAATTACATCACATTACATTAAAATTACATTTTATCTAATTTATTTTTTTAACATAATGTTCACAAGAGGTATCAAGAAAGCTGGTAGGATGCAAAAAAAATCCTTTAAAGGCAAAGGTGGCAGGGATTCCACCAAGTTTATCATGAATTTCATCATGATATAGATTACAGACAGATGATGCTCAAATGTGATTGTGAGGCTCAGTAACACAGAGCTCACACTGGGGACGTCTTCCTTAAACAGGTTCTTATTTCATATAGATAATACTTCAGATTGAAAATTTCCCACAGCATTAATGATATACATTACTATCCTAAAAGGTAAATCTGGAACCAATTAAGCATGCAAAGACATGTCATAATTGAGCATTTTTCTTTATTCATTAAACTATTAACATAAATTAATGAATCCAGTACTGAAGAATATGGAATCTGATCCCTGACTTTTCTAAAACATACCTTAAAGCATTGAGAAGTTAACAAGAAATTACTGTTGAGACAAAAATCTGGATCCAAAGCAACTAAAGGAAGTGGAATTTTTTACATCTATATAGTGTAAAAACAAACCTGATTTTCAAAAATGCTGCATATGCAAGTAAACCTATGGGAACTGCTTGACATAAAGTTCTATGAAAATCAGGTCTTGATATGTTATGTGTGAGATTAAAGCCAATAGGCTGACCCTGTAAACAAATGTGCAAGTTAACTCAAATATTACTGTTAAAAAGTACTGTTGTCTTTTGTAAAAAATGATGTACAAATGAAAGAAATTAATTCCTCCCATTCCTGAAAGATATCCTATAGATTGATCAGTAATGACTACTAAATAATTCTTAGTTAAACAAAGTATCATCCTAAGAGTCTGTTTTTGTGATTTATTTTCAAGTTTTAAATCTTTTTTCTCTTTGTAGAAGTATCCTCCCCTTGCCAGCCTTCCCAGCAAAGGAAATATCTGCATACTGAGTTTTCAAAAAAATATTTATAATAAAGCAAGTCAAATAATTTTTAAGTACCCTGTTTTTCAAAAATCAAAGCACCAAAAGTATCACCTTTGTCAAGAGCACAGGAGAGCTTCAGCACAGCTCAGAAAATTATGGTTGAAATGGGACAGAAATAATTTTCAGCATTTTAAACTGGAACATCAATGATCTATACAGTAGCTATACTATAACCTTCATCTATGTGGTGAAATGGGCATGACAACAATTCTGTATCATGGTTCTGTGTGAGCAGGAAAGTGATATTCAAAATAAATGCAGTCTCCATCCTCCCACCTACTATCAGAAACCGTAATCCATCAATTCCTATCCCTCAAGCCCCATCTCAGACACTCCAGTGTAGGACTGAAACATGAGGTTGAACATACGGGAAAACTGACAAAAAAGGGCAGTGGCAAGTGTGACACTACAGAGATTCTTGTAAGAACCAAAACATTTGGACTTCAGTTCTTATAGTCTGGATGATGGTGCTTGATATTGGAAGAGGAAACTGTTACAGTAATTGCACAGCGACACTACGAAATCACGATTTACTATAAGCTACATACAAACTTTAGCATGTAAAAACATCTTTCCCACTGAAATAAATGAAAGGTAAGAAAATAAAAATAATGAAGCAAAAAAGTCTATTACCTCATACTGTGTTCCTAACGAATTACCAACCAAGACCATGGCTGGCCTTTGGAGAGGTTCCTCAGTACACAGGCATACAAGCTCACAAGGGAGCGCTTTAACAAGCACCTGAATGCTCATAAGGTGAAGATCTACTTGAGGTGGATCCAGAAACCTAGGTGTACCAGTGTGCTGCTAAGAGGAAGGACTTGCTGAGGCTTGGGCCACAAGGGCTGACTGAGCCTGTGGCCCTGTGCACATCACACACCCACTCACACCAACCAATAACTTAATCTCCCTTTTCCCATACTTTAATGAATGAACCCTGGATATAGAGGCACCCAGTATGCAGGGACTAAATATCTTACATTTTCAAACAGCTGACCTCTTTCTATTTGGTAGAGCTAAACCTCATTGAATAAGCTACTAATCACTTTCCAGGGTTTTCTTATTACCAGAGCACCTATCCTAAGATGTTAATGGGGTGAAAAAACCCAATCCTGGAAACCCTGAGATCATTAGAACAGAAACTATCCAAAACTACATTAACACTAGACAGAACAACAAAACAAGAATATTTTAATTTTATTAAAGCAATTTAAATGAACAGTACTAGTAGGGAATTAAATCATTTTTCATCTGAACAATGCTATGAATTCTGACTGTATGAAAGGGTTCCAGTAACATCAAAGTGTGTCAGGCAAAAGAATGATATTCTAGCTAATGTGAAGCTGGAAGAACATTCCTCTAGAATGTGTTTTTAGCATGGCTCTATTAATGTTGCCCACTATGTAAACCATTATAAAACTCCTGCTCCTGGACAACCTTTGGTTCCAATTCTAACTTCCTCAGTGCACTACAGGCAATCCAAAATCAACTTTTCTAGTGTTTAAATATTTATTCACCACTGAAAAATTTTCCACAATATGTCCAGATCTAGGAACTGTGGGACAGGAGTCTTCCTTATAGTGCTTATTTTTCTACAAAGGCAAAGAAGCTTTACGTGCATTGCTATGTAAACAAAGCACATACTACTTGAATACTGTGCCTGTCTGTATTTTTAATTCTCCTTCCACGTTGTACCTTTAATTGCATTCTTAAATTATCCTCGGATTTTCATAAAATTTTATCCATCCTGAGCACACTTTGGTGTCTTTGGCTTTTAATAATAACTGAACTCCTACTCACTGTACACTATTTGACACATTAATAGATATATACACTTCTGTTGATGCCATCACAGAAAATAAAGGAATTCTGTAAATACAAGAGCATGAAACAAAACCAGATTTCTACTGAAGAATCTTTCCATTTGAAAGCAGTATATACCTGATTCTGGTGTGCGGACAATTGCACTGTCAATGTAGCCTGCTTCAGTGGTAACTGCAGAGACTTCAAAGAGATAGGTGGTATATGGCCTGAGGTTAGTTACAACAAAACTAATTGGTTCATTCCAAACAGAGCCCATTAGACTCGATGCTTCTGTAATTGGTGTAACTGTAGTCCTTGAAGGAATTGTGGATTTGCCAAAAGTAGTTGAAGGAGTGGTAGTACTCCACAAAAAGGATTCACTGTTGTCCTACAAAGACAAAATATGAAAAATTATAAGCTGCATCTATAACCTATAATTTTAAATATATGTAGAACAAAAAAAGGCAGAGCACCTTTGAAATAAAATTACCGCCAATTGGTTCTCTTTTTTATACTTCAATTCTCCAAATTTAGGTTATTTCATAGGTAGACATTACTTGTGCATAACATTAGTGACTTATCTCAAAAGTTCTCAAATCTGAACAAACAGAAGCAACTCTCAAAAATTTCTTTAATTATTCCCAGATTCCAGTTTCAGTTTTCAGTCTCTTAAAATAAAAAAGTCCCCCATTGAGGTCCTTCTACATTACATGTATGTTATACATATATATATATGTATGTATGTATACATATATAGCATACATATCTCCATAAATAATGGATAAAAACAGACAGGGTTTTCCTAATCCCTGTCAGGAGACACTTTAAACTATGAGACATGTAATAGTCAATGCTTATGATTCAGTAGGTGGCAGCCTGTTTTCTCAGAGCTTAATTAAATCATCAGCCCAACGTTGGGAAACTTCAAAATGCCTATGATATTCCCAATAAAATTGGAAACCAAAGTCCAAATATTTTTATCATTTAAAACTGCACTTTTCATTAAAATACTACTGCTACCATTTTGAAAAACAAACCAACAAAACTAAATGAAAAAAAAAAACACTAAAGGGAAATATAGGTAGTTTTACATCTAGGAAATCATAACTTCTGCTTGGAATAAAGAGGAAAAGGAGAATAAACACTGTAAAATTTTATTCAGGAAATTCTGAAAGTTATACATTTGTTAGTGGTCTGAATCCAATGGATATTCAAAATTCAAAAACTTTTCAGTGAATTTAAGAACAACAAAGATGACAATTTTTTTTTAAATTACTCTGCTAATGAGAGAGCTTATTTTTATATGAAAAGTATTTAAATCATTTTGAAATTTGATACATAGAATAAAGCAGCCATTTAAAAATATATAAAAGTATTATACTACCGTCTATAAAATAAGGTGTTAACATTACATCTGCACTGTCAAAAAAAGTCTGCAAATTCTGGTATAAAACACAAAAAATTAAAATAAAAGAAATCCCAGAATTATCTCTTTCATAATTTTCTGTTAATAGGACACCAAATTGATCCTTGAGACTTTTACTTTGATTAAACTGAGCTTTTCAAAGCAACATATTCCATTTAAACTAATCTGGGCAGAAAGGTTTTCCTTCAAACCTTTTTATGATTCAACAGTTCAGTGATTATGCCTTGACTCGGGCCTAAGTTTGTAAAGTATTTGTGACTGTTCTGAAAAGCAAGTCTCCCAATATTTCATGTCTCAAATTCAAATGTAAAACTATGTTCTGTGTCTTGAGCCTATTTCTAATTTAAAAGGTTTATAGCACTTACATTACATTCTGGTAACCTCCCAGACAGAAGGTCCTCTACTTTAACCAAGACATCTTTCACTACAATTCCACTTCTTGCATGTTTCACACTAATCTTGAAACTAGTTATCTTTCCATTTGGTTGCCGAGGGAGAAACCAGATCAGATTTACAGCTGAATAATTTAAGGCTTCAACTGTGAGATTCACTACTTTACCTGGAGCTTGAAAACAAAACAAACAAAAGCAGTGAGACATATTTTCCTTCTCAGTACTGGAAAAAAAAAAAAATCTCATTTTTTTGTAATGTCATTTCTAGCTTCCAAAATCTGATGCAAATAAATAACAACCATTCACAAACACATGTAAAGCAGCTGATATGCAACCAGCTCTTTTCCAATCTTGTTTAAATGAAAAATATAATCAATATCTTGTAATAATATAATAATTGGTTTGGTCAACTTAAAAATATCCTTCCTAGAAGCAACTCATCTGCTGTGTCAGAAGTAGCAATTTTTTGCTTTCTTCTGCTTAAGAGCATATGACAGCACTGGGTGTTTTATTTCACTTTACCTTGTGTCATCTTTTCAGATAAATATAGATTTTTGATAGCTTTAAATATCTCAATTTAATTTGGATATTTGCTATTATTGTAGAAATGGTATTGCCACTGAAAGTGTCCAGGTCCTTTTTTCAGAGCATTTGTATTAGCCACAGCACAAAGGAATGGGATGCAGCACCTGAATGAGATTTCACAAGCTATATGAACTTTCCTGATATTTAGAGCACTGTAGCTTTCTCCTAGCCCTGTCTGAATGACACGGGCAGTAGAGGTTCCTGGGACAGCTACTTATAGTACTGAGGAGAAAGGGTAATGCTGCCTTAAAAATACACACACATACAAGTGTCCACAATTACAGATCTTCTGCAGCTGAACTGAGAAAGATCCTCCAAGCCTCATACCCAGATCTTGCTGAGGCACTGATGAATCTTTTGCAGACCTTTCACTTCCCCTTTCCCCTTCTCCCAGACTACAGCCTTTATATTTAAACAATTCTCTCTGTCTAACTTTCCTGCCATAAGCTGTACCTCTTCATATTGATTGAGAATTTGGGGTTTCTCTAACCATCAAAGCAAGAGTTAAAAATCCCTAAAAAACTCAGAAGGTAAAAGTATAAATGCAGTATCAGTGACACAGGACTCCCACCTAGAATTTGACAAAACCATACACATTTATAATATACATTTATAATTATGTTTATAATAAAGAGCTTTAATAAAATATAAGAAATGCATCAAAAACTAAAAGGTCATGTTCTCATATGGAGAAATTCTGGAGCCCCTGCAAACATGAGTAACAAAAGCTCATGGAAATAAGGTTTTCTAACTTTTTTTCATAGCTTAAAAAATTATTTCACGTTGTCTGCTTGGTAACTTTACTAATTTTGTATTTTGTTTCCTAACTCACTGCATTATCCCAGAAATATAATGCAGAGTGAGGATTTCCTGACATTAACTGAGATGTGGCACTCTGCACTTTGCAAAGCTTCAGAAACTAACCAGGAGTCCAAGACACAGAGGGATGGTCACCATCAGGGCAGCACAAATTCTACCTTCTGCTAAGACTAGTTCACCCCAACATAACTGGCTATGTGCCAGCTCTTCAGCCAAGGCTCAACTGCTCCTGGAGAGTGAGCAAGACTACAAACACTAAAGTTTATGCATATTCAGGCTATAATTATAATTGTTAAATCTTCAAAACTATCAAGTCAAATTTTCATTTCAGCCATGCATTATTTTTTTTTCCAGAATTAAGAAGTAACAATACATTCTGGGCTGGGCTTTGTAGAGAAGGCACTTGACTCCAGCACTAAACAAATATGGCTTGACATAAGTAGGCAACGCCAGAGCTGATCCCACAACAAAGTCTGTGTCCTAGTACTGCTCCAGGCAACATCTGATGGGTCTACTTGAGAGGTTGCTTTGCTCTCCTGTGCCCTTGCTTTCTAGAATCAGTCTGCCTAAAAACTGTCATAGGAAAACCCCAACAGAAACAGATTTGCATATTAGAAACCCCCTATATATGCCCATCCTAAATGACGCTACTAGCAAATAGGACAAAATACACTTTTTTCACCAAGAGAATAAGAGTTAGGATATTGTTCTACATGCATCAGAATATGTTCAATTTATGAAAATTGCCACGGATATTTTGTTTGAACAAATTAGAGCAGCTTTAATTGTAATAATTAACAGCTTTATTAAAATTACCACTTTCCGCAGTCTGAAATAGAAAAGGATCACTAAATACTCCAACACCAGCACTGTTCTCAGCAGCAACCTACAGCAAAAAAAAAAATAAAAATAGTGCCACATCTGAGAATCTATAGGATACACAGTTCCAGGGACTATGAAAATCTTAGGGATATAGAGATTAACTTTTGAGCTTTTAAACTACAAATATACAGGTGAAGATGTTCTTTATAGCTGTATTTTTTTAATTTATACTAAACATTTAAATGTGAAAAACTAAACTAGAAAAAAAAATGAAACAGTGCAAGAAATTGAGAGAAGCACATGTGAATATTCACACTTCAAAAGTGCTGAGTTCCTATTTTATGCTAAAGTCAACAGCAACAGTAACAGTAACCCTCCTTTCCTTACCACAATTCACTTAAAACAGCTTCCCCATTCCTATTTTAATTGTACTATAACTTAAAAGAATAAAAATGGTAAAAAGGAGTTTCGCTCTTATTCTTGAACTCCTGAAGCACAGAAAGTGCAGGTCAACCTCCCTCAGAGCAGAAACCCAAGGAAAGCATGTCGTTTAGCAGAGAGGGAACTGTGGATGCACTTTAGGGTGGATGCTCACAATCATTTCTGCAGAAGGGCAACAGACCGAGACTTTAGTAGAATTTATGGAGATAAATTGACAAAAGGTAAAGCAAGCAAAATTCCAACAGGCATGTTGAGAGGTGTGTGAAAGAGCAAAGAGCAAAGCTCTTTGGCAAAGCTAAAGCTGGCAGTGTCAGTGGAACGACGGTCTGGCAGTAGTGCTGAGGGAGCTGACAGTCCAGTGTGGGAAAAGCAGGGTGAGAAAGCCCATGTGAACAAAACTATGTGTGGGTCAATGTGGAGGTGATGGTATGCAGGGGATAACAAAGGGCAAAGAGAATGGAAGAAGTCAGCAAGTCAGAAAGGAAAACCATTCTAATCACTTCTCAGGACTAAACTCTCCATCTTTCAGAAGACTGTAAAGGTATTTAAACTAGAGCACTAAGCCACAGCTGACAAACCACAACAAAGAAGTACAAGGTTACATCCTAGATTAAGTCTTTAGTGTTAAGGGAGGCATATGCCTACAAACACTTCCCAACGCACAGCTTGATTCGCTCAGTGAAGGAGAATCTGTATCACTGGCCAGCTCCTTCCTGAGCTACATAAACACTCCCTCCCCATGCACTCACACCTCATGACTCCAGCCAGCCCTACCTACTTGTGTGGCACAGAGAGAATGACTTGAAATGTTCTTAAGCACTGATGAATTCTACAGTAAGTGCAATAACTGAGGAAATTATGCGGAGATCTACAGGGATCTGACAAGCAATCAGAAAATTCTAAGAGTACTAACATTACATTATATAAGTCTAATGGTACGTTCTCATCTAAACAGTGATTATTTGTTATCTCAAAGTAGTTATTGTAGAAAGGGTTCAGAAAGGGAAATTTGCATTAAGACAGACATGGAAACTCCCATTTTGTATGTGTAATTTGACAGTAACTCAAAGTTACTATGACACAAATACACAAAAAATGCATGGTAAAGATGTCACCTATACACACCGATAAGCCTTAAAGAGAAATTAAAATAAATGGTTACACAATGTATGTTAGCTTCTAGAGATCACTGCCACAAAGAGACATAGAAAAAAGCTTGGAAATATTTTAAAAGAATGAGTTTACTATGCATATAACAAAGCCCTATCCAAAGTGTAATTAACTGCAGTTTACATTTAAAAGTATTGATTTTCTGCTTTGACAAACATTGTCATTAGTTACTTAAGTTTAGGAAAAAAAGTCTTGAGTGAGTATTTTTATAAAATTATCGATGATCACATGTTCAAAACTGTTTATAGCTCTTCAACATTTAACATATCAATTTTGATGATTAGTTCTTTTTTTTTTATTAGATGTAAAGAAATTCAGACTGAGCTGTTACAAAGAGATTGGAAACCCATATTCAAAGCTTACAAACTCTGTTGAGCTTAATTTTTTACCCCAATAATTAACCAAAGAATCAAAAGAAATTGCTCCAGAGAGGAAAAAAAAATAATGTTTTTTTTTGGCTGCATGTGTGAGGCAGAAAAACTGCTTTCACCTGAGTTGTTACTGAATCCACAAGGTTGCTCACAGGTCAGGCGGTCAGGGCGCCCACCAAAGCAGTAGGTAATGTAACAACCTTTAACTTGCCAACAGACTTTTATTCACTCATGAGAAATGCCATGTGGTTCCTGCTAGACAGAGGTTGTTGGGTCACAAGTCACCTTCCTGAGTCAAATTCTGCTCAAAGATCAATGTTTCAGGCACCAGCCGTGGGAAGGATCCCCTCCCATACATATATCAACTGAGGGGAAATTATTGCTGAGTAAAACAAATGGTTTAAAATGTCCCACAGTTTTCCCATGGAAGATTCATATGCAAAGAAGTAAATTTGCATAACTTTTAGTAGTGAGCCCCACGGAAGTGTTACTGAGGTACCCAGAAATGCAAACTGAATTCTCCTAATAATTTCATTTGTCCGAGGGGGTGAAGCTGCTTAGAGTCTAAGCAGATACTTTTTTTTCAAATAGTAGCTGAATGTTTTTTGTGGGGGCTTTGTGCATTTTTTTGGTAGGGGTATTTTAACAGATGACTGGAGAGAGGAGATCAAAGGATAAACATTTCTCCAGCTGTGGATCTACCAGCTTTTATCAGTATGGTCGTCACAATGAGATTCACTGCGAGCAACCTCCCCACAATGGCTGCCATAATTACATTTCCCCCTTCTTACACCCCACTACCACCTCCACAAAGGATCACTGCACAGCCCTATTCTGAGTCTGGTCAACTCAACAGTTTTTTATAGCTTTGCGCTGTGTGAATTTACACGATATGGAATGAAGGAAAGCAAATGTAGAATTTCATTCCATTCCTGATACTGGAAAGAAGCACCTCTCCGAGGTTCTCACCAAAGACTTAAATCAGTCAAACATTATTGAGAGGGTAACAGTTCATGTCTGTCCACCTGAAGAGTTCTGAGATGGATCGGGAGTGCCTAATCTCGATGTAAACAATATATAGAAGTCATGAAAATACATGTACTGATTTTTGAGGTCAATACTCACTGTGAATATCTAGGCAATAAAATCTTTGGAAAGGAAATGGAAAAGGATGATGTTTTTTATTACAGTAGGGAAAACTCCCAGGCTTAGGGAAACCAGGCTAAGGTGTTTACAGACTACATCTAAGCAGACATTCAAGGAAGAAGACTCCTTCTTAAACTAATTACATTTATTATCAAAGAAAGAAGTATGTACCCGCATGCTTTTCTGAATCTGACTGAAATGATTTAGGTATTTACATGTAATATCCTAAGTGCACCAGTGATTCGAAAGCTTAAATATTAATTAAGATGAAGGATTTAGATGTTTTTTGAAAATTCTATCCACTACTTTTGATTTTTTACCACATAATGTCACATATCAACAAGAATATCTCAAGAAGAAACTACATTTTAGTACAATTTTGGTTGAAAAGTATTTAAAGTGGATTTAAAAACACTACTGCTGTAAACTAAAGAAATACCTTGCTAATTACTGTTGCCGTATAACAAAATACATCAGCCTTCAGAAAACACTGTATGGATCTACCAGGAACTCACACAATTTACAATAAACTAGAATTCTAAATACTAAAAAAGCATTTATAAAGCTTATACCGTAATTTCGTAAGTTGTGCCAGGGTTAAGACTGGTAAGAAGAACTTCCAGACTGTCTGGTTTTGTTGTGACCTGTGTATAAGCTGTTTGCATCCATGGGCAGACCTCTTTATATTTAACAATATAGGAGATAATTCTCCCATTTGGATGCAGTGGCGTATTCCATGACAAGAGAATCCCAGCAGAGCCCACTCTTTCACCTGCAAGAAACACAGGGGGCCCAGGATCTGAAAAAAAAAAAAAAAGTAAAGTAAAAAGTAATTACTTTCTATACACAGATGCACAGACGCGCACAGATACACACCCCTAGTTTGCAATTAAGTTTTCAGATAATGAAGACATTGTCACAGCTTCCATAGAGAAATGAAACCATCTGTCAGCATAAAAAAGTAAAACCACTGAAAATAACAATGTACTGTTGCATAAAAATCTTTTTTTCCCAGTTAGAGTCCTGTTAGAAAAATGATTAAATTAATTTCAGAACATCAGGATCATTCTTCTATAAAGGTGTAAAAAACGCAATACTCAAGATCTTCATAGACAAAACAGAGTTTAATGCCAACTTAATATCTGAGATATTCTATCATGCTTAATTTTCAGCTCCTTTTCCTAAAACCATTCAAAACCAAACCAGACTCTCTTAAAAACCACATCTTCTGACATTGCTATATTTTTTGAAACCACTCTGAAGTCTACAGGCATTCTGTGATTCTGTGACTATACTTATAAATTGGGGAATGGATATTACTACATGACACAATAGCAAATTTTTCAAAAGTTTATAAATTGTTCTTTATGATTTTTTCCTCTTTTTCTTATTCTTTTTTCTTTTCTTTCTTCTTATTTTTTCCTTTCTTTTTTAACATAGCTAATTTAATGGGTAAATACAACTACAATTCACATCCAGGACTAATGCATAAAAAATATGGAATAGAGAAACTCTTCTCATGCTCTCTTAGAATACCCAGAACCATTGTAATTTTTTATGACTAAAAAAGATTAAAAATTCAAATGACTGTTCAAAACTCATTATAATTTCTCAGATATTACTGTGTATAATACCAAATCATAGTTTAAAAAACAAAAATCAACAAAATTACATCCGTCATTAACTCACTTGTCACATTTGTTGTCACTGTTCTACTTGCAGGTGAACTATAGACTGAAGAAGAAACTGCAGAAACTGTAACATTGTATGTTGTTCCAGGAATGGTATTAGAAAAATCAGCCTGAAATAGGACATAGATTTATTTAAGTCTTTTACAAGAAATCATGGAAAAAAAACCCAAAACCAAAAACAAACCCAGAAGTTTAAGCACTGCATTCCTGAAAGTGATCTGTTAATATGCTTTTGGAAATGCAACAGTGTTTGCAACAGTAAAAATAGTTGCTTACACCTGCTACAGTACAGTATTTTGCCATCTTAACTACCCACCATAAGATAGCATTCAGTATCAAAGAACAACAAAATTAACTATTAATTTTATCACAGAATCTCCTATCAATGCATCTATAGAGGTTATTCTGTATCGTCATTATCAAAGTAAACGCAAAGTATTATAAAATCCTTTTTTGAAAGAATAAACACAAAAGCAGCCCAAAAAGCTTACAAGTTTCTCACCCTTAAGCTAGTCCATCTTTTGACATAAACATAATTAACAACTTTTTAGCAAAAAATTATATAAAATACCTGTGTCTTTGCAGTTCCAATAAAAACCAAAATAAACCCAAGCAGAACAAACATTGTTTCTATTAATATTATTAAATTTTCCAGGCAGCGAATCAAAAAGTGCTCCTATTTCTTTTTGGTGGCTTAGCAGTGAAATGTTGCCTGCATTAATGATTTAAGCACAGATCTTCCTGGCAAGTGCACAATTAATGAGCCTGTATTACTCAATAGCTCTGCCCTTCCTTTCTTAAACTATTCATGAACCCTTGGATGACTGGCTGTATCCTTCTAACAGACGTTTTAAAAGTAAATTCACCACCTGTTGTTAAGTAACAAACTTTGGATGCTTAAATTTGTTCTCACCAATATTTCACTACTAGAATCTTTTTCGTATTTGCATTAAATAGCCAACGAGGCAAGACTCCTCATCAGCATAGCGCATAAGGAAAAGCTGGCCATGCAAGCCCTGTAATAAAAACACATACTTGATACTCCCTAACTCCAAGATCTAGGATAACGACAGAACCATGATGGGGAATAAGATCCACGTGAAATCTGTCCACATGTCCATACGGCAGTCTCCAATACAGTGAAAAGGAATATGATGAAACATTGAAGAATTTAAGCCCTTCTGGTTTTGCAGGTTCTGAAAGACAATTGGGGAATAAAAAACATTAACTTAAATAACCCCCTTGACAAATATACTAGTAGTTACAGCTGAATATAAAAGCATCCAGGAACAATTTACTTGCTACAATTTACTTGCTGCATGAAGGATAACTGCCAATTAGCCTGGATACAGTGGTACATTAAGCTACAGCTGCTTTACTACCCCTGACACTTGTTTGATAACCTCCCAAATACGCAGCACAGACATCCCCGTTCACAGAGAGCAAGCTTGTGTATCTCTGCTCAGTGTTCTGCAAACAGAAAATCTCTGCACAGTCACAGAAACATAGAATTTTAAAGCTGGAAATGACCCCTAAGATCATCCAGTCCAACCATTAACCTACCGCCACCAAGTCTACCCTTAGACCATGTCCTCAAGCACTGCATCTACCCGTCTTTTAAATACCTCCAGGGATGGGGACTCAACCACCTCCCTGGGTAGACTGTTCCAGTGCTTGATGACTCTCTCAGTAAAGAAGTTCTTTCTAATATCCAGCCTAAATTTTCTCTGGCGCAGCTTGAGGCCATTACCTCGAGTTCTGTCGCCTGTTACTGGGGAGAAGAGACCAACCCCCACCTCACTGCAACCGCCTTTCAGGTAGTTGTAGAGAGCAATAAGGTCTCCCCTCAGTCTCCTCTTTTCCAAACTAAACAACCCCAGCTCCCTCAGCCGCTCCTTGTAGGGCCTGTTCTCCAGACCCTTCACCATC